>JAJLWG010000007.1:0-430894 GCA_030570615.1 Tortispora mauiana
CCCCCCCCCCCCCCCCCCCCTCTTTCTATCTCATGGAAAATCATGATTAATAAATGAACTGTAAAGTATGTTTTCTCATATTGCCCCGGAGTGGAACAGAGCGAGCCGCGCGTGTGATGTTTGAACTCTGTGCAGTTTAGGAGAACGGGAGGTATTTAAAGAAAACGGCTTTGAACATTTCACTTCATCGAATTCATCTATTAATTTGTCGTCAAGAAGCTAACCAAATTCCAGATTTCCGCGATTAATATTGCATAAGTTTAAGCGTTTAACAGTCCTTTTGTTGCTTGATATTTGAATAGTAAGTAAAACACAAACAACGGAGACAATTACCGATTATACATTTGTCTCCGCAGGAGATACAGTAATTGGAACGTCAACGTTCGTTATCACACACATTAAATCGTTCTTCGGTTAAAGTCACATAATGATCATGACATACTAACCAAATAGCAATTAACCGCTCTTGAAAGTGTGAATTAGTAAAGTTCAAACTCTCTTTTCTTTTGGGTCTAGATAATAAACGGTTTTGGCAAATCATTGTCCCGAAATATTAATTAATAAAGTTCGCGGCCCCTCCAGATCTATCAAGCACTTAAAGCAGAAGAAGTATCTTAATTGCTGATTTGTTTTCTCTTCCTCTTTGACCTGTGAGTATTTATTAGTGAAGATTAGATATTAATCTCTCGTTTTACTCACGTAACGCATTTCATTCAGTCTCGACAGCCAAATTCAGCTCATCTCACTTCAAAGTTTCAGAATCCAGAGACCAGCTCGCATTCATATCATTTCAAGCCAACATGAACACCAGCAAAGAGTACGAGCTTATCGACTCACTTCCTCCTGCATCGACCAATTATGGACATAATGCGATGGATAGTTTAGCCGTTAACCCTGACATCATTGCTTATAATTATAACAACAACAACGAAGCACTTCAACAACTTTTACTTCAGGGAATGTGGTCCAATGTGGATCAAGAGATGCCTATATTATCGGACAATTCTTCGGCCATATTACGGCCCCATGAAATAAAAACCTCTTACGCAACTCCGTTTGCAGTTACTAGCATGGAGCCATTGTCATTTCAAAGCTCTGCGCCTGAACACAACAACGCTGACGCTGAACCAATAGCGACTGAAAGGTATTATCAGAACAACTTCAACAATAATAGTATCGGTATTCGCAGTGAACATCCTTTAAGTTTTACTTATGGTGATGCGAAGGTAGCGTTGTTTGATAGTGTTCACGAAAATGATAGCCTCACATTTGGTTCATTGCATGAAACGTCGGATTTCGGCGGATTCAGTACAACCAACGTGCATCAAACGGATGTGCATTCTTTTACAGAAACCAGCTTGAATCCCTTCATTTTTGCCGGCGATGATAGTATCCCAGATTTGTGCGATATTGAGGCAATTGAACAGGGATCATTATCTCCCTACAGTGACTCTGTTACATCCAGCATTGACCGTTTAAGCGCTTCGCCAATTCTGCAGCATTCTCCTACATATGTGAGAGGCATTACAGGGAATGATTTCACCCATTTAGATAACCAATCTGAGCCAGACTTGACGCCTACCGCTGCTACCAATACATCAGCCAGTGTCAAGCTTGGTCGCCCCGTTAGTCGTCGTGGAAGAAAGGCAGGCAGATCAAAAACCAGGTACGCATCACACTCTCCTGATCCACAAAAATGCAAAGTGTGCGGTAAGATTTTTACCAGAGATATGCCGCGGCACATGCGTATTCATGAGCCGGTGGCTAGGTTTATTTGCCCTTATCCGCGTGACCAATGCTCTCACAAGAGAGGTCAATTCAATCGCCAGTATGATTTCAAGAAGCATTTGTTGCATGACCATTTTATCTTCGATGATCCATCTGCGCGCAAGGAACATACCTTGACACGCAAACTTTCGTGTCATGGGCAATGCCTGTGCGGTGAACGGTTTGTTGGAGGTAAATGGCTCGATGAACACATACTGGCAGATCATATGCCCTGCACAAACCTTCGTGCATGCATCAAAACACAATAGAATTTTTTAAATTGATTGGTGTTGTTAGATATCTCTATTATTTTGGTATTTTTGCCGGCTGTTTCTCTTCATTAATGTTTTATTTTTGCATGATTCCTCGGGTGTGTGGACAAGCAAGTCAAATACGCGTGGAGCAAAACTGATTTAACTGAGTGTCAGTTGTGCGCGAGTACCAGATCCGCATTCCTTATATATAATTCATCATTTAGCAGTCACACTATATGATTTACATGTGTATTTTAGAACATAAGAAAAGCGGTAATAATATATAACCCACTTTATTAAAAGTGGTACCACTTTATACTAAGGCGTCAGTGGCTTTGGCAGGCGCAGGTACTAAATGCAACTTTAAAGGAGATCTTTCAGCATGTCAAAGTGCGGCTGAAAATACCATAGCAACGGGCTGACCCAAACCCAGCCTCTTTGCCAGCTACAACCGATTTTTAAATCAGAGGGCGAATTTTACCGGAGATACTACTAATCTTCTTAGGAGAAGAAGTAATATAGGAGTCAACCGCTATTTTTCGCTATATATTCTGCCTGGCTACTCTATTTTGCTAGATTTGACGGTGATATACTTTTGATCTATCGCGTTTGCCTCTAGACTTTCTCTTACGATGAACCAGGTTTCCGATAAATGGAACGGTGCCAAAAAGGCATTTGTGCGAACTCCGCATATGTTCATAGGCACCAAGTCTAAGGAAGATCCTTTAATAATTGAATGGTCAAAGGACCTTGTAGTTGCCTCTACGGGACTCAGCGAAATTGCCCACGACTGCAAGAATTTCGTTGATGCTTGGCAGAGTATTCTCTCTGGCCAATTGACCTACTCGGGATCGATTCACACTGTCTATGACGATATTCCGGATGATAGACCAGATGTGGATAGCGGAACCACACCGGAGGAGACTATGAACCGATTGGACAATTACATTGATGCAATGGAAACCCTTCACGAACGTGCTGAACCCCTCATACAACTATTGCACGTACGAATTGTGCAACCGTGCGAAACTGCCCATGAATATGTCGAAGACGCCTTAAAAGAACTAAAGAAACGTGCTCACAAGAAAATCGACTATGACCGCCACCTCGAAACTGTCGAGAAACTCCAGAAAAAGAAACCTCTATCCGACAAAGACAGGCTCGCTCTCGACAAAGCAGACATTGAACTCAAACACTCTACTCGTATTTTTAATGAGCATGATAAGGCTGTACGGGAAATGGTGCCTAAACTCATTACTCTTCTTGAAGATCTCACTTCCTCTTTGGTCACGCAAATGACAATGCTGCTGTCAGATCTGTTTCGCCGTATGCAGGACACTGTGCAGTCATACGCCGCTATATCTGGGCTAATACGTTCCGGTACTGTTGATTCTGATGGCGGAGAAATACAGGATGATTCTCACGGGCTATACATTCCTGCTGTTGAAGATATCGAAAATACTTGGAACGAGAAAGTGAGTCCGATTGTTCAACAGATTGAATCTCAATTCCGAATACTGCTCGACTCTGAAGTAGGTAGTACGAAATCGCTGTCGAAGACTCTAGTGTCAAACACTACAAAAGGTGTCACAAAAGCTGGCCAATTCACCCTTTCTGGTGCTAAGTCGGCTGCGCGATCTACAAGAGACCTGAAAAGACGTAAGCTACGTGCGGCTGATCCCATCAATGGTATTTTCCGTTATAGTTCCATACGGCTAGAAGAATTGACTACAAATGGAAAGAAATTAGACGTTGAAGTTACGGCAGACTTGGACGAATCTCAAGACGACGAGGTTTCTGAAGCAGCAGATTCTTTAATGGCTACAACTATCAGCGAACCGAAATCTTCCGGTGTCGACTCAACCGACAGTCGCAAACTCGAGGAGAAACTGTCTACTCCTGATTTATCGAAAAACACTCCAGTCACACCACAGAACGAGTTACCGTCCGATCCCATGTCGAACCCAGAATTGTTGTCCAATCCGTCACCGCTTGTCGACTCACTAGAATTTGAGGAATCTAGATCCAAGTGATTCTATGATCTATTTGCGATATACTTTGACATATTAATATTGATTTCTTAGCCACGTGCCTAAGCAGGGTCCTTGGGCTCTACCTGCCAGCTCACAGTTTTGCTACTTTTGGTTCCTCTTATTTGATGACTCACAAACCTTAAATATATTTCAAGACTCGTGATTCGTGAAACTCCTTTTTTTTCTCAAAGCGACCCCTAAATTGAATTTTCATATATATATGCCACTTTATGCTGGTGCTCTATGCTATCAGTCATACTTATATATACCGGTGCACCACTGCATTAGACTCCATTTTCTTATAGACTAGCTGCAACTATGGCATACATAGATATCCCTGAAACACAGACGTCCGCTTCGGCGCAAAACAGGCCCCCTCCCGATAAACCTTCACCTTCACCGGGCTTCATTTCTCAGCTCTACGCTCCTGGTAAGTCTTTATAACTCTAAGAGTTGGCATCGACCGTCGCTAACACTTTCAAGGCCAAAGTGAGTCTTTGAGGGAAACTAAAGAGATCCCTGTCACTGCTCTGTACCCATCGGCACTCCGAGGCCCTATTTCTAGAGCGCAAAGGTCGCAATAGACACATAGATACACACTCACCCAGAGAAATCGCTTTCACTAGGAACACTACGTGCAATGCTCGCATAGCTATTCCCACAACTCTAGTCTCCGTGCGCTTATACTTTTTCTCAAAAGTAGCGTCTTTTACGGAACAACTTCAATCCGATCTTTTTTCGATTGCGATTGAACCTTATTGACACCTACCAGATTTGTGCATTGAGCTCTTTCTCGAAGCAAAATGTCTACATACGCAAACCACTGTATAGATGTAAAAGTAAAATTACTAGTGCGACTCATGCCCATGGTTTAACTATTACAAGCACAGTAGATATCCTGCCGTTCAGTCCACATTGCTATTATCCTCTAGGTACTTTTCGAGGCCTCCCCATCGCCCAAACTTAGCATAGGGCTAGGGGAGTGCCTAGCTGAACTTTACTCTCTTATCAAGGCGGACATGCTCTTCGATATACTGTACTGATTTTTCTCACAGAGCGCTCTGCGAGCTGGTTTATTACATATTTAGGGGTTTTCTTACTTATATAGTTACTGTAGAAACCAGTTATGGTTTTGCATTTTGGAACAGAGTACGATACTGCCGAAGAGCAGCGTCTTAGGCAGGATACTAGCAAGGAAAGGGTAAGTGATTAATCAGCAGAAGACGGGCCCCAGGGGCTTCCGGCGCACATAGCTGAATTAGGAACTGATATACTAACAATCTAGTATTGGAAAAGATGGGGTCCATATTTGTCTGAACGGCAATGGGCGACTGTGCGCGAAGACTACTCAGGGAATGGCGATGCCTGGAATGACTTCCCGCACGAACAGGCACGGTCCAGGACATACCGATGGGGTGAGGACGGAATTGCTGGTGTTTCGGACAATCATCAAATCATGTGCATTGCTTTCGCTTTCTGGAACGGTGAAGATGAGATCCTGAAAGAGAGAATGTACGGCTTGACGGGACACCAGGGTAACCACGGCGAGGACGTCAAGGAGCTCTACTACTATCTAGACAATACGCCTACACATTCCTATATGAAGATGCTCTACAAGTATCCTCAGAAAAAGTATCCTTACCAAGAACTCATTGACAAGACAGCTGAACGGTCTCGACTAGAACCAGAGTTCGAGCTGATCGATACCGGTCTACTTGATGAGGATCGCTACTTCGACATATACATAGAGATGGCCAAGAACCCAGAAAATGAAGAAGAACTCTACTTCAGAGTGACTGCTCATAACCGTGGCCCAGACCCGGCCCCCTTGCATATCATCCCGCACGTATGGTTTCGTAACACTTGGTCGTGGGGCTACGAAGACCGCGCTGAGGTACCTTCAATCAAACTGATCGACCAGCAATCTACTGGCATGATATATGAAACTTACTGCAGCAAGCATGGCCATAGATACCTTCGATTTGACACCAGTCCTAATACGACAGATGATATAGAGGAAGACGTCGCTCCTGTGCCTTTGTTTACCAACAACGAGACTAACCGCGAGAAGCTTTTCAAACAAGAAAGCGACTCTCCTTACACGAAAGATGCATTCCACAGGCATATTGTCGACCATGAAAAGGGAGCAATCAATCCCGAGAACACCGGCACTAAATCTGCGGCTTGGTATAGTTTCGTCGGCGACGGGGGTATTCCTCCAGGCGAGAGCGCCGTTGTACGTTTCATCTTCACTAACGAAAAGCCTGCCTGCACCGAGCCGGGCATGGAAGAAGTTGCTGACGCACAGACTGACGAAATGATCGACGAAAGGTTTAATGAGGCAGAAGAATTTTACTACCATATTTCGCCTATCATCCCCAATGACGATCTCAGAAATATTCAGCGTCAAGCTCTTTCAGGAATGCTGTGGACGAAGCAATTCTATCACTTTGTATGGGAAGAGTGGGCGCACGGGGACCCCGCAACCCCAGCTCCCCCGCAAGAACGCGCAGGTATCCGAAACGCGCACTGGAAGCATCTGCATCTCGACGATATCCTGTCGATGCCTGACAAGTGGGAATACCCATTCTTTGCCGCCTGGGATACTGCCTTCCATACTATCCCTTTGGCAATGGTTGATCCTGAGTTTGCCAAGAAACAGTTAGATCTGTTTACCAGAGAATGGTATATGCATCCTAACGGTCAGATTCCTGCATACGAGTGGAATTTTTCAGACGTCAACCCACCCGTGCACGCCTGGGCTGCCTTCAGGGTTTACAAGATAGAAAGAAAAATGTATGGGAAAACTGATGTGGACTTTCTCGAAAGAGTGTTCCAGAAACTGCTGTTGAACTTCACGTGGTGGGTAAACAGGAAAGACGCCGAGGGAAAGAATGTCTTTGAAGGTGGGTTTCTTGGATTAGATAATATTGGCGTATTTAATCGCTCTGAACCTCTTCCTACAGGAGGTAAGCTGGAGCAAGCTGATTCTACCGGATGGATGGCATTCTATTGCCTGCAGATGCTCAACATTTCTTTGGAACTTGCCAATCATCGTAAAAGCTATGAAGACATTGCTTCTAAGTTCTTTGAGCACTTTCTTTTCATTGCCGACGCAATGACATTCCGCACTGGAACCAAGAACGAGGTTATGGAGTCGTCACTGTGGAACGAGGAGGATGGATTCTACTATGATTGCATATCATGGGGCGAAGAAAACCGAATTCAACTTCCGGTTCGTTCTCTCGTTGGGCTTATTCCTTTGTATGCTGTGTCTACACTAGAGCCCGAACAACTCGCCCGATTCAGCTCGTTTAATAAGAGAGTACAATGGTTTGTTAACAATCGCCGTAAGATTTCGAGCCGCAATATTGCTTCCATGGAAGATCGCGGCAAATCCGAAAGGATGCTACTTGCTTTGGTCTCAAAGGAACGTCTTGCGCGAATTCTACAGCGCTTGTTTGACGAAGAGGAATTTCTATCTGAGTTTGGAATCCGCTCGTTGTCTAAGTACCATGAGAAGAACCCCTATGTATGGGACGCCAATGGAGACAAGCATATTGTCGACTATGTGCCTGGAGATTCAAATTCCGGCATGTTTGGCGGTAACTCGAATTGGAGAGGTCCTATCTGGTTCCCCACTACCTTTCTCATTATCGAGTCTTTGCAGAGATTCTACCTCTACTATGGTGACAGTTTGACGATCGAGTACCCTAAAGGCAGCGGTGAGCAGAAAACTCTTGCTAACCTGGCGAACATGATCCAGAAACGTCTGATCAGCATTTTTGCTAAGAATGAACAGGGCGAAAGAGCGTACAACGGAGGAAACCAAAAATGCAATAGCGATCCTTATTTCTCTGAGAACATTCTGTTTAATGAGTTCTTCCACGCAGATGAAGGAAGAGGTCTTGGTGCGTCCCATCAACTGGGTTGGACTGGCTTGATTGGCAAAATTATCTACGATTTCTCCATTTCCCTACCGCAGAATGCACCACGAAGTAAGCAGAAAGCGGCTGAGTTCTTCTTTGACGATATCCTGTATCCGCCCGTTGAGGATAGGAAATCACGCCCCTTGAACCATTTCAGACGCCGTTCAAGTGGTGGTCGTGCGGGTATCTCCCTACTGAACCGCTCGGAATCCTCTAATAAACTGAGAGAGGATCTTGAGAAGGAAGCTGAGTATCGTGAGAAGATTATTGAAGCTCTCGATAACTTTTATTTGCGATCCAAAGACGATGCAGAGGAGAGTTACGATTTGTAGAAGGCTATTTACGTATAAGACAGTATTTAGATCGAGGCGTTTGTTTTTTGCTGTCAACCTTCGCACGGCCGCCGTTCCGATAAGAAATAGAAGAGGTTATGTAATAAAGTCCTGTGATAGAACTGAAATATAACAATAGAATGGCCCGGCTGCAGGACCACAAATCACTTATTTAGCAACAGTGGTATAATTGACCTGTCCATGGTTCATTGCAAAATCAGACTCCTGGACAGCAGGGTATTTGCGTGTTCTAAAAGCTGGGTCCCCCAAATTAGACTGAGAAGTGCTTTGCACGGAATAACTAGCACCAGGTTTATTGGCGCTTCCATTGCCAGTTGAACGGACACCAAGTGGGTTCTTCGAGAAAGACAACCTAATGCCTCCCTTGACGGAGTTCGAAAGGCCCTTACCATAGAGTTCGTTGAGCGACTGTGTAGCAAATACAACGTTTTCGAACTCCACAAAGCACATGGGTCCATTGCTTCTCACCCTGAAGCTGAGTCGCTTGTAGCCTTCCTGCTTGGAAAAAAGCTCACGCAGCTCGTCCTCACTGGCATTCATGGGAAGATTTCCAACATAAAGAGTGTTACAAGGGGGATTCTGATCGGCAGGATTGATGGGAGGCACTAGACGACCACCTGCTTGAAGATCTTCAATAGTGGTTGCGGTGCTAACAGCACTAGCTCCCGTAGGTAAAATAACCGAAGAAGGATTTGAGGCAGTGGGCTTCTGGGACATTCCTGTTTTAGGATGTGACTGAAGTTGCGCCTGAGATTGGATAGGATGCTGTGTCTGATTCTGAGACTGAGCTTGGTTCTGAGACTGTTGAGAAATCGATAAGTTTTCAACCGCTCGAGCAGCCGCGCCGCCGGCAGGAAGTTCCTGTATAGTAGCGGAAGCCGAGTTAGTTTGAGAAGCATCGGGTTTTCTTGGAAAATTTACAGCAAATGGAGAAGAAGGCGGTAGCGATCCTGAAGGAGAGATAGGACTGGCAAAAGGAAAGTGGTGCGGGTTCGGAATGCCAGGGCTCGCGAGGGAAGACGCTTGACGGAAGGAGCCGCCAGACACAGCGGGCATAGAGCTGAATCTCTTGGGAGGTGGAGGCATTCTGAGCTCTAAGTTTGGCCAGGAAGAGGTATCCTTATGTCGCATATCAGGCTCATTATCTATTGAGTCAGTGTCATTTGATACGCGCTTAATCTGGCTGATTGAATCAAGCGACCCCAAACTGCTCTGGGGTGATGTTCTCAGGGGAGAGAAATAGGAGGATCGATCTGTATTGGATGAAGGGATATCAGCGCTGCATAAGGGGCGCCCACCGGACACCGGCTTGACGGGAACAGTGTGCTCCTGCTTATTCATGTCCGTGAAGAGACTAGGAGTAGTCGGGTGGAGCTGTTGCCCGGGAAAAGAGCCATCGGAGGACAGAAAGGCTGAAGATGGCGCAGAAGAGAACGAAGAGTGGTGAGAAGCCGACTTCACAGGATACTGCTGAGTAGGTGTGCAAATGAGCTCGCAAGCGAGCGGAGCGCATGAAGGAGAGGCATGTAAATGAAAGATATCAGTGCGGCCATCGATGATGGAATGAGCTTCCAGGGCAGCTTGGTAGGTGCGGAAATATGCAATTGCAGCTGATACTACAGGAGAATCTGAACCAGAAGACGAGTCTGAAGAGGAAGAAGTGTCTGAGGCTAATCGACACGAATGGAAGTCTTTGGCAAAGGTGAACATGAGTGTTAGTTCAGCGAGAGACACAGTTGGAGGGACATTGATAATTCTGAGGACGTAGGGAGCTTCAGGTTTAGCGCCTATACTGGCAGCAATGTCGGAGTCCACACTGTGGTTTGCAGTGCTTGACATTGCGATAGCAGACTTTGGCCACGAGCTGTCGGTGCTGAACATATCGTAGTACCGAGAGGTAGTGAAAGTAGAGGGCTGAAAAGCGGAGCGGGGAGGCTCAGTTGTGATAGGAGAGATAAGTGTGCTCTTTGAAAGGCCCGCTGTGTGAGATAATGGAAGCTCTTGGGTAGGCAACGAAGCTCTCAAACCTGGAGGAGGGAAGGCAGACATTGTAATGCAGAAATATGAGCAAGAGTAGCAGAAAGGCGAATCAGCTAATTTTTGGAGGAGATGCTTCTAAACAGTATGTCTCTTTGATATATGCGGAAAATAACAAGTACTTTGACTGTCCTGTAAGTTGTTTCGTTGTTCTATATGAGTAGGAAGATGCCAGTCTAAAGATCGATCTATTGATGGACGAAATGCAGTGAGTGAAGGCGACCTTTTGACGGCGAAGAATGAGGTCTTGCTGAATACAATAAAGCTTCTGAGGGAGTGAAAGACTTAAGGTGATTACCGTCGTTTAAGAGATCGCAGACAGTAGCAATAAGAGGGAAAAAAAAGAGGGCTGACAGGCCACTAGTAGTACAAGAAAAACCTCTTATGGTAAAGGCTAGCAAGAATAACGGAGCGTTTCGAGTCTAGTTACAGCTGCTGAAATAATTCTGAAAATAAGCGGTACGATAATTACCTGAAAAGCAGAGGATGAAAATGTCGTGGTAAAGAAAAGAGATAGCAGGAATAGGTGGTAGAAAGATAGGTTTTTTTCGGCACAAGAGGATTTTTGTGAAAAGAGTGGGTAATTTTAGCTTCAAAAAGTCAGTAAACTTTATTGGCGTAAAAGTATACAAGAGGGTTGTGCTAGGTGAGTAAAACAAGGGGATAGTCATCCAGGGTGCAGGGCTCATATAAAGACTGACTGAGATCGCAGTTTTTTGAGCGACGAGGTTTAAATTGACAAAGCACAATTGAGTGTTATTTGTGCGATGCCTTTCAGGTTTTCAGGGAACAGTTCTTTCACTCGATAGACAAACAAATAGCATGTGCAGTCGCAGTGCGAGTGCGTGGGGGGATGGGAAATTCAGTGTGTAAAGTTAAAGGCAGGAGAATCAACCCTTTCGGGTAATATGTATTAGGGTAATCCAAATGGGTAAGAGACAAAGTAGGATTATGCGTATTCCAACGGATAAGTGGTTCTTAAAACTCTGGTGACTGTTTGGAACTTAGAATCATTTACGTTATATATTTAGCACGTATTTTAAATTTACACAGTCTTATATTATTCAAGAGTAATTATAGGAATTATAAGATAATTAATTATACATGTTAAGGCACCAGCCATAAACACCAAGCAGTGAGTTATCATAATGAAATAACACCGAAACTTAATTTGTCTATAGGATAAATTTAGAAAAGCTTATTTAGACACTTATTTTTACTGCTCGTTTAGGTTCAGTTATGTCACCCGCTAGGCTCCTTTGGAATATCACGCTGATTCTGAATACTTGTCAGTAGAACTTCAGTAAGCTTTGTTATGAGACATTGTTTTTTTTTTCGAGCAATTACCTGAAGTAATGGCCTGTTATGTATTACAGGCTAAGACATGAAATGTCAACCTTGCTCTTGAAATACTTAGATAACAAAACTTTAATTCCTAGAACAGATATGAATCTTGAGTGTATCTTTAAATAACTTAGATCCTTTGGGTCCCGTTTAGCAAAACTTGATGACTTAAAGCAAACTTGAGAAGTCTATATGATTTCAGTTCAATACTCACTGCTCTGGGCTTTGAGAAATTGGCTAAAGCATGCATAATGCTGGCTTGCATATACCCGCCATGCCTAGAATGGCAGGATGCCAAGTCAACTGAAATTATTATTCACAATTGTAAATGTGTAGCACAAAAAGCTAAAACAAATAAGCTTCATAATATTGTTTATACGCCAATAAATAGGCAGTATGCAAAGTTAATCGACTTTTAGTTTATAATAATTGGGTGTCTGAACATATAGTACTGTATGTGAAACGATGGCAGTTATTGTTGTAAATCCTATTCATCTTCAGGCAGCTCAAATTCATCATTAGGTTCATGGGGCTCTTGGTTTTCTGCCCATTGTGTAATGTCATCAATATACGACACTATTGTTTCGATAGTGTCGTTGTCTTTTGCAGATAGCGGCAGGAATTCGATCATGCCAAAATCCTGATTCAGTTGCACAATTGCTTCAGTCAAAGCCACGTACCGCTGGCTAACAAACATTTCATTTTGGTCGTTGAATAGAAAGGTATCCGGAGACAAAAATCGCTTTATTTGTTGTTTTGAGTATCGGTCTTGGATCAGATCAACCTTTGACAAAATGTTCAAATGAGGTACCTCTAAAAGCATCATCGCAGACATCGCACTCAGCGTTGCTGAAAAGTATTTACTTATATCAACTACATACGGTGCTTGCAGCAGGTATGTAGCACACATACTCATGTTGTGAGACTCTTTGAGATGTTTGACTATGCTTGGCAAGACTGGAATGTGCGTGTATAGTTCGATCTGGCCTGGGCAGTCGAAGATTAAGTATTCATCATCATAATCGCCCAAAACTTCATCTAACCAGTCAAGATTTTTTAATAAAAACTCAAAACAGTATATTAGCCCACCATTAGGCCCCAGTTTCATGGCATCAGTGGCGTCTTCGAGACTAATGAGCTCTCTGATATCGATCGAAAACTCGTACTCGCTGGGTTCCGCAGCGGGATCTAGATTAACAATATGCGCAGTTCTACCAACTGTGCGCAGATAAGTAATGATAGAATTAGTAAATGTGGTTTTGCCAACACCCGCAGGCCCAAGCGCTAACACGCCAACCCTCGACATTGATACGTACACTCTTAAACCGAAAATTTACTGTTGGTGGACCTTCTGCTCAGTAGGTTACCCTGATATATATCACGTGACATTACACCATTTTTTTACCCGAGAGATTCCCAGCGATTTACAGTTAGCCCGGTCAACACGTTCCCCTGGAACGCAACGCTAACCCACTCCATCGTTAGAAAAGAACGAGAAAAAAAATCTTCCTTTTGTTTCTATTTGCACGAACTTCTTCACAATGAGCGAGCAAGAAACCTTTTTTTTCACTTCGGAAAGTGTCGGCGAAGGTCACCCCGATAAAATCTGCGACCAAATCTCCGATGCCATCCTAGATGCTTGCCTAAAGGAAGACCCCTTGTCAAAAGTAGCCTGCGAGACTGCTACCAAGACTGGTCTTATTTTAGTCTTTGGTGAAATTACCACTTCTGCTACTCTCGACTACCAGAAGATTATTCGCGAAACTATTAAGAAAATCGGCTATGACCATTCCGAGAAGGGTTTTGATTACAAAACATGCAATGTCATGGTCGCCATCGAGCAACAGAGTCCCGATATTGCTCAAGGTGTGCACATTGACAAGGCCCTAGAGAACCTGGGTGCTGGCGATCAAGGTATTATGTTTGGATACGCGACTAACGAGACCGAAGAGCTTTTGCCGTTGACTATCTTGTTGGCCCACAAACTCAACAAAGCTCTTGCCGATGCTCGTCGTGACGGTACTCTTGACTGGCTCCGTCCCGATACCAAGACCCAGGTCACCGTCGAGTACACCAAGGACGGCGGTGTCGTCATTCCTAAGCGTGTCGACACTGTAGTTATCTCCACTCAGCACTCTGATGATATTTCTACCGAAGACCTTCGCAAGGAGATTAAGGAAAAAATCGTCAAGAAAGTCATCCCTGCCAAGTATCTCGATGACAAAACCGTCTACCATATCCAACCTTCTGGACGTTTCGTTATCGGTGGTCCTCAAGGTGATGCTGGTCTCACCGGCCGTAAGATTATTGTCGATACTTATGGTGGTTGGGGTGCTCACGGTGGTGGTGCTTTCTCCGGCAAAGATTTCTCTAAAGTCGATCGCTCTGCTGCTTACTGTGCCCGTTGGGTCGCCAAGTCGCTCGTCGCTGCGGGCCTTGCTAAACGCTGCCTCGTCCAGTTCTCTTACGCTATCGGTGTAGCTGAACCTCTTTCCATTTTTGTCGATACATACGGAACCTCTTCCTACAGTTCTGCTCAACTTGTCGAGATTATTCAAAAGAATTTCGACCTTCGCCCTGGATGCATTGTTAAAGAACTTGATCTTGCTCGTCCTATCTACTTCCGCACTGCCTCTTACGGACATTTTACCAACCAAGAATACCCTTGGGAAAAACCTAAGACCTTGAAGTTCTAGGAAGCTCATCGGACTGCTTTTTCGATTTCAGTGAATAGAGAAGAAGAAAAAAAAGGTCATTTATTCTAATATTCAAGGAACGAAAACCAAATTGGCGCTCAACTCGCCCTTTCTCACGCTCATTTAATGGCACTACAATCTACTCATAAACTCCACTTGCCCCTTTTTACGATTATTACGTTCTGCGCGGCCCTTTCAACTCATCTGCGCTTCCTTACCCGAGGATAAACGAAAAAATAAAGAAACTATAAAAAACCTGCCTATGTAGCTACTTCATCACAAATCCTCCCACCTGAACCTATAACCTTCTCTTTCTATATAAATGCCATGGTCTCAATTCTCTACTCCAGATGGTCGCATTTATTATTACAATGACGACACTAAACAGTCTTCATGGGAGAAACCTATAGAATTGTATTCGAAGCGAGAAAAAGCACTTTTGCACACTCCGTGGCGAGAATATGCCGCTGAAGGCGGTCGATTGTACTGGTATAACAAGGAAACCGGCCAGTCTGTATGGGAGTTCCCTGAAGAAGCGATAAGACCAGAAGCTACTCCTGCACCTAGAAGGGAGACTAACACTTTTAAGTCCAATGTCCAGTATTTGTCGTACGAGCCAGGCACTGAATCCTCGCCGCAGACCTTCATCGACGCTCTCAAGCGAGGTAATATCGACTACTCTTTCACGTGGACAGACGTTGTGAAGAAGATAGGCATGGAACCAGAGTTTACGTCTGTTTTATCGGCTACAGAGCGGCGGAATCTATTTAATGAGTACATTTCGTCGTTAAAGCAAGAAGAATCCAAAAGAGTCAAAGCCAATCGCGAGTCTTTCAGAGACCGTTTTCTCGAAACACTGAGAAACCATTCCGAGATTCAATGGTATTCACATTACTCTCACGCAGCGAAGACTTATCTATCTTCTGATCCTGTGTTTTCTGAATTTAGTGATTCAGGATTCAAGCATCATTTATTTAAAGAATTTGTCGGCAAGCTGAAACAGGAACATGATCACGAAATAGAGGTCTTGAAGGCCAAACAAACAGAAGATATGCAAGAGTTGCTAAATCAATACAACATAAATGTATACACGGAAGAGTCGCTCTGGGATACAGTGTATTCTCGGATATTAAATGAACCAGACTATGCTAATCGATTCTCACTCTTGTCAAAACTCGATATCCTTTCAGTTTTCGAATCGCACATACAGAAACTTGAAGCAAACTACCGGTCTACGAATTCAGAAATATCACAGCAAGAACAACTTCAAGCGGCTACAGCGCGTTCAGAGTTTATGAAATTATTAATAAGGCTCAAGAATGATTATAAAATCTCATACAAAACAGACTGGAAAGAGATTTATCCTCTCGTGTCTTGTGATAAGTCATACACTGCTTTATGTGCTTTTCCGTTCGGGTCTACACCTTTGGATCTGTTCCGAGATGTTGTTGAAGAATCACGAAAAGAGATAAAGACCCTTAGAGATACAGTCTTCCAGGTTCTTTCCGACAGCAACATTGATTTGTCACAGGCTGTGCAATACGACGATGTTTCTTCATTGTTGGCTTCCGACAACCGCACGGCGGGGTATTCTTCGACGGACTTGCAGTTTGCATTCAAGAAAGCGCAAGAAAAAGCGGCAAGAGTTGCCGAACTGGCAGAACAGAATAGGGTAGCTAATCAGCAGGCTGCTATCAAAAGACTGCGACGTGCTATTAGAAACACATCAGGAGTGTTCCCTACAGATGAATACGTTAGCGTGCGTGCTAAGATTGAACATCTTCCTGAATTTGTTGCTGTGCAGTCTGATGAAGATCGCATTCAGGCGTTCAATGCCTACAAAGCCAGCACCATCGACCCCCCAAACCCGCAAAGGGACCGTGTTGCACAGAACAGCGCATCACATAAATTACCTGAAGATCCTCGGGCTAGGAAACGTATCCGCTATGAGGACTAGTCTACACTAGTTGAACATTGTTGAGTGCTTGATCATCTATCATTTTCGTTTGCATTTTATGTCTGTGCATAAAATAAATAAGGTCATGCATGCATTAATAAGACTTACTCGACAGTTTCCAAGAAGAAATAGTTACCAGAGGCTTTCTGTTCTTGGTCACGCTGGGATCCCATTTTGTTGATACGAGGACGGAATGAATTCGGGTCGCGGCGGAAAGTGACATCGAGATTCTTCAAGAATTTGTTGCAACCAGTAAGCAAACCTTGAGGAGTAGTTGCAACAGCATCAACACCAGGAATACCTTCATATACAATGACACGGTCGGCGAGGTATGTGGCCATGATGAAATCATGCTCGACAATAAAGGCAGTTTTCTTGGAATGCAAAATGAAACGTCTGATAACTTTAGCGCAAATTATACGCTGTTCGGAGTCCAAATATGCAGAAGGTTCATCGATCAAGTAAATGTCCGCAGGCAGACCGAGTGCCAAAACGATAGCGACGCGCTGTAACTCACCACCTGACAAGTTTTGTACTTCTAAATCTATTAAATCATCAATGCGTAAAGGTTTGACAACGTCAGTCTGAAATTGAGGATGCAAGAAAGAAGCGCGGATTTTCTTGTGGAACAATTGTCTAACAGTTCCTGAGAATTTAGGAGCGATTTTTTGTGGTTTCATAGAGACTCTCAGTTCGGGGATCTTCTGATTGTTATCGGGAGCCAAAGCGCCAGCTAACATTCGAATAAAAGTTGTCTTTCCTGTGCCATTTTCACCCATCATGACAATGATTTCCGAGTCGGTGAATTCGCCTGCTTCCACGGTGAGTTTGAAGTCACCAAGAGTCTTCTGCATTCGTGGGTACTCGAAAGAGCGCGATTTGTCGACAGGGATCAAATCAGTAGCGTCTGCGAGACGGAACTCGAGCGACTCCGTACGGAAACGCAAGTTTTCAGAAGGGATGTTACCGTCAAGGAAGATGTTAATACCTTCGCGTACAGAGGAAGGGAGAGTGACCACGCCGTACACGGAAGGCACACCGTAAAGAATACAAATGAAATCGGACAGATAGTCAAGCACAGAGAGATCGTGCTCGACAGCAATAACGTAGCAATCGTGACTAGTCAGTAGAGATCTGATGATATTGGCGGCATTGAGACGCTGCTTGACATCGAGGTAAGAGGACGGTTCATCAAACATGTAGACGTCAGCCTTTTGGACGATAGTTAAGCCGATAGCAAAACGCTGAAGTTCGCCACCAGACAGCTGAGAAACTTCACGGTTGAGTACGCTCTTGAGTTCAAGGACGTCCTCTACTTCAACGCGGTTAGGCAGTTCTGAACGCTCATCGAGAAGCTTGCCGACCTGTGTGACGGGCCCCTTTATAGCGCGCGGAAGATGATCAACATACTGTGGCTTAATAATGGCCTTCAGATTGTCTTCGAGAATCTTTGTGAAGTAGTTTTGGAGCTCAGAACCTCGAAAGTGCTTAAGGATATCTTCCCACGTAGGAGGGTTATCGAACCTGCCAAGGTTTGGCTTTTGTTTGCCTGACAAGATCTTCAAAGCGGTAGATTTACCAATACCATTTGAACCGACCAGACCAAGCACTTGATTGGGTCTCGGCGTAGGGAGCCTGTGAAGCTTGAACGAGTTGGCAGTGTATCTGTGGGTCACTTCTGACTCGAGATTGGTAGGTAAATTAATGATCTGGATAGCGCCAAAAGGGCATTTTTTAGGGCAGATACCGCAACCAATACAGAGAGTCTCAGAGATAAACGCGATTTTCGATTCAGGGGTAACTTCAATACACAGCTTACCCGTTCTGACAACAGGACACGCCTTTTTACATTCCTGACGACATTTCTTTGGCTTGCACTTGTCAGTGGACACTATAGCAATTCTGGTAATTTTGTCTGACACAGCAGACTTCGACGGGTTGAGTTTAGACATTGTTAATGCAATTATACACCTGATTATTCACGTGCAGAATATGTACTTTAACAACAGGGCCTTTTCCTTAGGCCTTTTATTTCTGTCGTTTGTCTGGTTTTTTTTACCTCTTTCACAGGCAGAGTCTTCAAGCACGTCCCAAAAACTCTTGAAAAAAATTATTAAAGTTTCACAACCCTAATATTTGTGTTTTCTTTGTTCAGCATTCCGCGGCGTTCACAATTGTCAATAACCTATTTGAGAGATGTCAGTTTGTCAATAATTGCTATGTCGCTTTAAAAAGCCTTTCCCAAAAATTTCAGATTCGATCAACCCCTGAGAGATCTACAGTACGTCACTTGTCAATGCCATCGGGCCAGGTTGATGAGCAATTAACTTGGTTACAATTGGTGGGAAAATTGGCCCTAACCCATATATAAAACCTATAAATACACCGCTTGTCCGCTGAGCAACTGTAGTTCTTAGTCATTATAGGCGGGCCCTGATGAGTGCTAGGCTGAGGGAAAGAGTACTGCGATAGCTTTTGCCGTTTGCTGGATAACTACCTATTGAAACATAGTTTCTGCGAGTGGTCTTCTGTTTGCTGAACGTAGCGAGTTGTATGAAATTATTACACATGCAATTGCGCTGATCGCGTTGTGGTTTTCTATTAGCATAAATGCACTCGAACGGCCGGGATATGATGAGTTAGCGTGAATATGAACGTAGTAATGCCAAAAAGATATGACCTATTCTCTGCTGGGAAAGAAGAGGGTTTTGATTTTCATTATAATGAGAGTCAAGGCGGGGACCTGCTTTTGCCTTATATACTGAATTTTGAATTGTTTTTGGCTGAACGATGGCCCGATCAAGTTGATATTTGGATAGAGTGAGAGCCGGACAACAGTAACGCCTTTTCTTGGGCCCTTCTTCATGTAGATTTTCATGTACGTAGATTACATAAATGAGCAATGTTCTCTGCAAAGCTCGGTGGTTGTATTTTTACTTATTGTGCTGGATCTGGAACAAATTTAGGGCAAAAAAAATAGAGCAGATGTCGCCAGCCGAAACCACCCAGCTTTTTACCCACTCTACCTTTTCCGTCTATTATTTATCGCGTTGACTTATTTTACGAAACACATTGCTTTGTTTAAATACGACGAGAAATATCAGATATTTTGTCTTTATATAATAGTATCATTTATACGTACTATTTCTGTGAAAAGGAAAACACCGCGTACAGAGAAAGAGATAAATTGCTGAACCTTTGACACTATTTACTAAGCCGAGTAGACGAACCGTTGGCTAGAACTGGTGCAAGCTCCATCTAAAGTAACTACCTCACTGCATTTGCAGTTGTATATACTGAGAGTACTACTGAATTATTTGGATTTCTATATATTCCCCTCTTTTTACCTTGAAACTAGAAACTGTTTGTCGACTGACCAAAAATGGACGAATCTACAACAATATCGAATCTAAATAATGCCTCCAAAATAGATTTTGAGCTAGACCCTGAGCTCTACGGCTTAAGACGGAGCTCACGTGCACACCACAGTGTTGCCCGTCTGGTAGAAGAAATAGATGATTCAGATCCCGCACCGAAAAGAAGAAAGACCTCAAAATACGTCTCGGAATCAAACTCTGATACCGATGACGATCTGCCTCTCATAAAGCAGCACAAACGTCGCCAAAATAAAAAGCTAGCTGCACCTCAGCCTGCTATCCCTACAGAAATACGCTTCTCTACGCGTAACCAGAAAGTCATGAACTACAACGAAGACGACGATGGTGATTTGTCGCTCAGTGACGAGGAAATGCCTAATGACTCCTTGGGGGACGATGACGACGATGACGACGACGACGATGACGATGATGATGATGACTATGGGTATGGTACCAAATCGAAGTCGCGTTCCAATAAACAGGCGTCCACCCCGCGAACGGGTACTTCTACGCCCCAAATAGAAGAATTCAATGAAAATGACCGCGGTATAGATCAAGTCTTAGATCATCGTCCGATTGGAGTCTCTACTGACACTGCATCCTACGACTCTTCTTCCCTTGACCCATACTCTGACCTAGAGTACTACGTGAAGTGGCAAGGTGCCTCTCATATTCATAATTCTTGGGAAACTTATGACCAATTGAAAGATCTTCGAGGAACAAAGAGGCTGGATAACTACATTAAATATCAGGTGTTTTATGACCAGGAAGTGCGAAGAGATCCTATGACTACTAGGGAGGATATAGAGGCAATGGATATTGAACGGGACCGTCAGCGCGAGAATTATGAGGAATACAAAACTGTTGACAGAGTAGTTGCTGCTCGTCGTATATTAGATGGTTCTGTTAGCAGACTGCAATATCTCATTAAATGGTGCCGACTTTATTATGATTCTTGTACGTGGGAAGACGCACCGCTCATAGCTAAACTTTCTCCTAAAGATGTCGACGCATTTCGGTCGCGCGAATCGTCTAGAATTGCTCCGGCTTTGTCCATTGTTTATGGCCCACAGAGACCACCATTTGAAAAACTAACCGAACAGCCAACTTACATTAAGGGTGGCGAACTCAGAGATTTTCAATTGACTGGTTTGAATTGGATGGCTTTCTTATGGTCTCGTAATGAAAACGGAATTTTGGCCGACGAAATGGGATTGGGCAAGACTGTTCAAACCGTTGCTTTTCTTTCGTGGCTCATCCATGCCCGAAAGCAGAATGGACCTTTTCTTGTCGTCGTTCCGTTGTCCACTATGCCTGCATGGCAGGAAACTTTTGACTTGTGGGCGCCTGATATCAATTACATTGTCAATCTCGGTAATAGCAAAGCCAGACAAATTCTTAGAGAACACGAATTTTTTGTGAACTCAAACATAAAAAAGCCGAAGTTCAATGTTCTCTTAACGACTTACGAATATATTTTAAAAGATCGCAGCGAACTCGGGTCTATCAAATGGCAATTTCTCGCTGTTGACGAAGCTCATCGTTTAAAGAATGCAGAGTCTGCTCTGTATGAATGTCTTAAAAACTTCAAAGTTGCCAATCGTCTTCTCATAACTGGTACACCACTGCAGAATAATATCAAAGAGCTTTCTGCATTAGTGGAGTTCCTGATGCCTGGCAGAATCGCTATTGACCAAGAAATTGATTTTGAGAATCCTGACGTGGACCAGGAAAACTATATCAAATCTATCCATGCTAGCTTGCAGCCTTACATTTTACGGCGATTGAAAAAAGATGTCGAGAAGAGTTTGCCTTCAAAATCCGAACACATTTTACGCGTTGTGATGTCTGATATGCAGACTGAATACTATAAGAATATTATCTCTCGCAATTATTCTGCACTGAATGCTGGGGCTACCTCTGGCTTGCAGATGAGTCTGCTGAATATTATGATCGAGCTCAAAAAGGCTAGCAATCATCCATACCTTTTCCCTAACGCCGAGGAACGTTATTACTCCATGGTGGGAAATGACCGTTCTCGCGAATCTACACTCAAAGGGCTGATTATGACTTCTGGAAAGATGGTACTTCTTGATAAGCTGCTAAGTCGTCTTAAAAAAGATGGTCACAGAGTTTTGATTTTCTCACAAATGGTTCGAATGCTGGATATTTTGGGTGATTATCTGACGATAAGAGGCCACACCTTCCAAAGACTCGACGGTACTATCCCTGCTGCTTCAAGGAGAATAGCTATTGACCACTTCAATTCACCTGACAGTAACGATTTTGTGTTTTTGCTCAGTACTCGTGCTGGTGGCTTGGGTATCAATTTAATGACTGCCGATACTGTCATCATCTTTGATTCGGATTGGAATCCGCAAGCTGATTTGCAAGCCATGGCTAGAGCCCACAGAATTGGCCAAAAGAATCATGTTCATGTTTATCGATTTGTTTCAAAAGATACTATTGAGGAGGAAGTTTTGGAACGTGCTAGACGCAAAATGATTTTGGAGTATGCTATTATATCCCTTGGTATGATTGACAATGGCGGTAACAATTCCAAAAATGAACCTACGGCGAAAGAGCTCAGTGTGATTCTGAAAGCTGGTGCTGGAAATATGTTTAGGGCTACAGACAACCAAAAGAAGCTTGAAGAAATGAACATTGATGACGTGCTTGAGCATGCTGAAGACCATGTTACTACGCCAGACGTAGGCCAGTCTCATCTTGGTGGTGAAGAATTCTTGAAACAGTTTGAGGTCACAGATTATAAGGCTGATGATGTTGAATGGGATGATATTATTCCTGCTGATGAGCTTAATCGAATCAAAGAGGAAGAGAAGAAAAGGCAAGAGGAATTATTTCTTCAGCAACAAATTGAAATGTACTCCCGACGGCGAACAGCAGCGGTCAAAAGTGCGACATCGACTCCTATGGGCGACGATGGCGATGACGAAGATGATGACGAAGGCACTGGCACGGAGGGACCTCGCCGGAAACGAGGCAGAAAGCCTAAGGTTGATGTTGAAGATTCCAATACCGTCACGGAAAAGGAACTTAGAATGATCTATCGTGCAGTGCTGAAATTTGGAGATCTCGATAGCGACTGGGAATATTATTTCTCTGAAGGTATTTTGCCTGTCCGGAAAAAAGAACTTATAAAGGAAGTGTTCTATGAAATGAGAAAAGCAGCTGCAGAAGCTGTAAAGGCTGAAGAGGCCCGACGTGCTGCTGTTGCTGAGGAGATTGCTAAACTTAAGGAAGAGGGCAATGTTGAAGCTTCAACACGACTTCGAAGACAAGAAAGAAAAGGTGTTTTTATTGAGTTCCGTGGTGTGAAAGGTTTAAATGCCGAGCTAATTGTTGATCGGCCAAAAGATATGGCTATCATTCGTGAACTTATTCCTCTCGAGCAAGCTAATGCTGACTTTACTTTGAATTATTCTGTTAAACCTGCTCATGGTTGGAGTTGCGATTGGGGTATAAAGCAAGATTCTAGTCTACTGGTCGGAGTGAGAAAATACGGTTTTGGTTCATGGTCTGCGATTCGTGATGATCCTTTCCTGGGTATGAGCGACATTTTTTTCCTGGATGAGTACAAAGGTGACAAAAGATCAAAAGATAAGGCTCCAACGGCAGTGAAATCTGAAGATCGAGATAACTCTGTCAAGCCTGAAGGGAATTCCACTGAAGAGAATTCCTTTGAAGGAAAAGCAGAGACTGCTGAAGTTAAGCAGGAAAACGACAACAGCACAGACACTCCTACTCCATCAGACAAGCCGCCTAAAAATGAGAGATCTGCAGCTAAAATACCTGGACCACATCATTTAGCGCGTCGCGTTGAATATTTACTGCATGTTATCAAGGATGCGAAGTATGGCACCTCTAAAGCTGTGGTTAATGGTTCACGAGAAACGCCTAGCGCTAATCCAGCACCCAAGAAGAAGAGAAAGCCCGCTACATCTAACCCGAAAGGTACAACTGAAACGGGAATGACCAAGTCCTCTTCTAAGAATGCGGCAGGATCGCAGCAGAAAGAATATAAACCTACAGAGTCTCCGAAGGGCACGCCAACCCCCGGCAATAACAAAGCTACGGAAGATGATTATTCAGAGTATGAGAGCATGGATGAAGGCGAATGTAAAACCACGATGCATCCTGTGCGAAAGTCATTGAGACGCTTGAGAAAAGGTGGCGACGGCCTAGACAAAAAAGAATGGGTAGCTATTTTGAAGAAGGAACTCACTACTGTTGGAAAGTATATAGACGAAATAGTCAAGGGGTATTCTGGCGACCAGGAGAAACGCAGCCGGCACCTATGGGTGTTTGTGAGTTATTTCTGGCCTGCAAAGGTATCAAGTTCGAAGATCCGGACAATGTATGAAAGACTTAAAAGCTCTACCTGAATTTTGGGAGAGATTCATGCTATTTTGTGAAAGATATATGACATTTATGTATCTCGGAACGTGTCGTAGCGCCGCACATACTTAATTAAGTAAATTTTGGATCAAACTTTTTCATCCAGGCCACAACAGAGCTATTATTGCACTTTGACAATCAGTTTAAGCTGACCATATAGCCGACATGAGTAAGAGGAATATAATATGGGAGCTTGATTTGCTTGAAGCTTCGCTAGGAAGGGATACGAGATTAGCCAGGTCCAAGTTTGCGGCTAAGAAGCATGAGAAACGGGAAGATGGTGCGAAGGAACTCGATCGTGCAGCTGTCGAAGCAAAGATAGTCACCTTGAAAAAAGAGTATATGATGCAGAAGGTCTACTATGGATGTAAACAAATAGCTAGAGCGATGAAAAAAGTTCGATCTGTTGAAATGCAGAGGTTGAAAAAAAGAATGAAACAACACAAGAAGCAAACAGAGAAAGTTGCAAGGTACGAAGAAGAAAAGGCAGCGCTGAAGAAGCTGGATTACGATATTTATGGTGCATGTCATTTGTCTAAACACGTTAAAAATGACGAAGAGTTAGTGAAATATATCGAAGAGTTTGTCTCTGGCAATGACCCCACTGAACTGTACAAGAGCAGCAGCGTTGCTGAGCGTAATGTCGCTGCGCGGCTATATGGACAAAGTTCAGTGAGTGACGCAGTCAAAGAGGTGCTTAATACTCTTAAAAAAAGCTATCAGTATATTGAGAACGGTGATAGAAGCACGAAGAAGGATGTTCGCAATGAAGATGTGCAGAACCCGCAAGATACCGAGAAGGAGGAACAAGAATCTGAAAAAGCGGATGAAACAGACCGAATGGTCGTGATTATACCCGACGACGATGTCTCTGTAGACACGTCTGAAGTCGAGGAGTTTTTCAGTGCTGACGAGGATTACAACGACGACACAGATTCAGAGCAATTGATGACCGAACCTGCTACGACATCTAATACCAAACCCTCAGACTCCCAAGATACAAGCCTGCAAGATATAGATTCAGACAATAATGAAACGAAAGAATTAACCTACTTGCCTGAACTAGCTACAGGATACTACTCCGGATCGGATGCGTCAGATATAGAGATGGAAGACGCACCTGAGGAACCAAAGAAGAAGAATCGAATGGGCCAAAGAGCTCGACGAGAGCTGTGGGAGAAGAAGTATGGAAAGAATGCTAATCATCTGAAGAACGAAAAAGGACAGAATCAAAAAGGATTGAATGGCTTACGACTAGTAAGAGACTTTCGATCACATCGAGACAGCAAGATTCACAAAAACACTAGGCCAAGAGAAGACATCAAGAAACAACTAGAAAAAGATACGACAAAACCTGTCGACCTTGAATCATTGCATCCGTCCTGGGCAGCACGCAAAAAAGAAATAGCAGCCTTTTCAGTAAAACCAAAGGGTAAAAAGGTGAAATTCGATTAATGAATGTAATATTATATGATGTATAAATTATGATATACGGCTATTACGCTTTATGGTTGGCCAATTGATGGGATAGTGTTCATGTGACTGGATATAGCAGGTATTAGAGAAGGCGAAACCTAAGGAGACTTCCTCCCACTTACAAGACACCTGCTGACTTGCACGACCCACATTTTGCAGTTTTAAAGGCACATAATAGCAGCCTTAGAGGTCTAAAAAGGTTAAATAAGGTCTACATTTCAATGTCAAGTGACGGATCCGAGGAACCAGTTATTGTATCACCCCCAGAAATGTCTTCCGATTCATATGTAGAGACACCAGCTGCCGCCACTACCGCTCCTACTGTTCCTGACGCACCGGCCACTTCTATCCCTGTTGATAAACAGCCTACTGCCAGCAAATACAGCGTCAAGCAGGTCCTCCTTTGGAAGAACCCTGTTGTCACTGGAGGCATTCTAGCATTTGTTGTTATCGGCATGATTATAAGCACCAAGCTCGACATGCCTCATTTGCTCATTAGACTCACTGCATTTTACCTGTGCAGCGTGGCAGTCGTAGAGTTTACTAGCGCAAAGGCTAAGGGTCAGTCCAAAGGTTTCGTAACTTCTTTCAAGCCTACGAAGCCTGTCATTAAAGCTGACTGCATCGAATCGCGTGCCGAGAAAATTGCGTCAAAAGCCAATTGTGCTGTTTCGGGTGTCTACAGCATTGTTTATGCCGAAAATCCTGCCATCACTGCCGTCGTAGGGTTCTCCATGCTGCTGCTAATGGGTTTGCTACGTACTTTCTCTTTGCTTGCCATTGTCCGTATGGCCATCTTGCTTGCTTTCGCGGTGCCTCCTCTCTATGTTAAATATGAGAAGCAAATCCAGCAATGTTTATCTAAGGCACAGACCGTGGCAAAGGAGAAGGCAAATTGCGCTTGGACAACATTGCAGTCGAAGATCGCGAAATCCAAAAAAGCGTAATTGACCTCTTAGTCCCGGACCCGCCCGCAGCTCGTTTACTTGTTTACTTAATATTTAGTTTCGGGTAAATATATCCTTTTATATACATATATCAAGTCATTTCCTCGTCTTTAGCTCCAGTTTTTTTTAGCTCTTCTCGCAACTGCTCAGCGAATGACCCGGGATGGTCTTCGTCCTCCCATTTCTCCTCCCATAGGTGGTCCGTGCCGCCCTCTGGTCCGCTTTCTCCGGTCTTCCAGTCTTCAACAGGGAAATCTTCAAACTCGTCGTCTTCCTCTAAGCTCATGATCGTATCGTCGGCCGCCTTCTTGACGCCACTGCTATCGACGGGTTCAGTCATCACCGTGTATAATCTCTGTGCAGGTTGGACCAGCGTCTTTTACCTGCTCTAATTGGTGTTGTCATGGCAATTTCGAGTATTCGCTCCTGTTTCTATCAGGGGAGGAAAAGCCTCATCCACACCCTCCCCCTAGGTAGCGCCTGTAGATCGTGCCTTGTACAGAAACCATACGACTGCTGTAGCGGCAGACATTATTGCTATGCATTTGAATCTGTACGATATTTTTTTGCTACTTTTTGCTGCTGCTGTAGTACAGGCGCAGGGTATCCAAGTGAACCAAGGCGATGCCACCGCGACTTCTACCAGTAGCTCGTCATCGCATTGGCCGACTACTGTCTGGGCTACATCTGTAGTTGGCGGTGTCACAAACACATATTTATCTACATACACGCAACAGTTCAGTTCATTATATAGTGAATTCTACCAGCCTAGTTCGGGCAGTGTCGGACTAGGGAGTATTTCCGGCGAAGTTGGTACTGTGCGCGTGTACTCAACGTCAGGCGCCCAGCCGGCCGCGACGCCGTTGATTTCTTCGATTATTAATTACTTAGAAACTCAGTCGCGTCTGCCAACTTTGTTTACGATCATAAGCATCATTTGCGGCGTTGTAATTACCTGGATATGACCATGTCGTCCTTTGACGATATGTATTAATGCACCTTAACCCTTTGACGGGCCTTCTTGACCAATGTCATCAGGTAACACACTCATTATTCTTTCTCTGCAGCATCACATACAGCGACTTGGCTCTGGGTATACTTGCGTGCGACAAACAGAATTCTTGCAGCTCGTGTTTGAAGTCGCCAAAAGCCTCGATCCCCTGACGCCGCGTGATAGTTGCATCTAAAAACAAGCATATTCGTTCGACCGTACTGCGGCGAACAGCATTTGGTTGGCCCTCCATCGCGTTGCTGCCGTTTACCAGCACATGGTGCAAAATCGTCGGCAGCCTTTCGTGCACTAGATAGAACGGTAGCCTACTAATTATTTCATACATATTTTCCAGAACCTTCAACGTAGGCGGCTGCTTGCTCAGCCGTTCTAACTGCTCTATGTCGTTGCCCTTAGCCTCGTTCCGCGGTACATGCACAACGCTACCGTCTTCGAACTGCACTTCGTTGATGCCCATGTCCCATAATGACCGCGTGAATCGTAGCACGTCTACCGTCAGATCGTCTCCAATACTGCTTTCGCAAAATTCTTCGGCAGTGTACCTACCGATATCAAGTCGATCCAATGCACCGCATGCGATCAACCGGGCCATTCGCCGTGCAGGACCGTGGCTGCAGTTCGTTTCTTTCAATATGGAGACGAGGAACGGGTTGCGTTCAAGCGAATCAAACGACCGGCCAACAATGTAACAGCCTATCACCGGGCTGCGTGCTTTAATATCACTGAGCGCAACCAGTTTCCGTCCGCTCGTGCTCTGCTTAAGCATGTTATTGACGTAGTCGAACAGCTCGGCTAAGGGAACATTTGATCTGCTGCTCACATATTCGACAATATGGTCCATCTAGTGCTAGAAGGCAGGCGCAGGAAATCGAGGTTCCGAAACCGGAGCCTGTTTGGGGCCCCAGCCGCACTATGCCTCCTCTTCTTGTCACCACTATAGAATGATATTGAATAGTTGTGATTGGCCCAAAAAATTACACCCCGATTTCGCAGTCTAATAACGTCTTTCTATTGGTTGAGTTGGCCGAGAAACACATCGGGTTAGGTAATTAACTCACAATTTTATATATATTTCTACTACCACACCGGCCTATATATAGTTAGTTCATTGTGATCTACCTCCACTATTGATCATTTCACCATCCGCAGAAATGCCCGTACAAAACGCAGCACCTAAAACTTTGTACGACAAAGTGTTCGATGCTCATGTTGTCGATCGCCAGGATGACGGCACCTGCCTCCTTTTCATTGATCGTCATCTAGTTCACGAAGTAACTTCTCCGCAAGCATTTGAGGGGCTTGCGAAAGCCAACCGTAAAGTGCGACGTACTGACTGTACCCTTGCTACCGTCGATCACAATATCCCGACTTCCAGCCGCGCTACATTTAAGAACATCGCTTCGTTTGTCGAACAAGAAGACTCGAAACTACAATGTCTCACTCTTGAAGAGAATGTCAAGAAATTCGGCGTCAAATATTTTGGCCTTGATGACGCCCGCCAGGGTATTGTTCACGTAGTCGGTCCCGAGCAAGGATTTACTCTTCCAGGATCCACTGTAGTGTGTGGCGATTCGCACACTTCTACCCACGGCGCCTTCGGTGCTCTTGCCTTCGGTATCGGCACATCTGAGGTCGAGCACGTCCTCGCTACACAGTGCCTACTCCAGTCCAAATCTAAAAACATGCTTATTCAAGTCAACGGAAAACTTCCCAGTGGTGTCACCTCCAAGGACTTGGTTCTTCACATTATCGGTCACATCGGCACTGCTGGCGGCACCGGCCACGTTATCGAGTTTGCCGGCGAGGCTATCCGCGACCTCACTATGGAGGCCAGAATGTCCATGTGTAATATGTCCATCGAAGGTGGGGCTAGGGCCGGTATGATCGCGCCTGACGAAACTACTTTAAAGTACATCAAGGGCCGCCCTCTTGCGCCGAAAGGCGACCAATGGGAGAAGGCCGTTCAGTATTGGAACACTCTCAAGTCTGATCCTGGTGCCAAATTCGATACCGTTGTCGAAATAAACGCCGCCGATATCCCGCCAACTGTCACTTGGGGTACCTCTCCGCAAGATACCATGGCTGTCACCGGCACAGTGCCTGATCCTGAAAAGGTGCAAGATCCGATCAAGAAAGCTGCTATGATCCGTGCTCTTGAGTATATGGGACTGGAAGCCAATATGCCTATCAAATCTATTAAAATCGACAAAGTGTTTATTGGGTCGTGCACTAACTCGCGAATTGAGGACTTGCGCGCTGCTGCCTCTATTGTCCGTGGCCAAAAAGTCGCAGACAATATTAAAAGAGCAATGATCGTTCCGGGATCCGGCCTGGTAAAGCAAAGAGCTGAAAAAGAAGGACTTGATCAAGTTTTCAAAGATGCCGGATTCGAATGGCGCGAAGCAGGATGCTCAATGTGTCTTGGTATGAACGAAGATATTCTAGACCCTTACGACAGATGCGCATCGACTTCGAACCGTAACTTCGAAGGCCGTCAAGGCGCTAAAGGTCGTACTCACCTTATGAGTCCTGCTATGGCTGCTGTGGCTGCTATCACCGGTTACATTGGCGATGTCCGTGAGTTCCAGCCAAACGCCTCTCCAGCGACGCAAATATCTCCTGATGAAGCTCAATCCGACTTGGAAGCTAACGAAACACTTCCTGCACCCACAGTTCCTGCATCTGAGGCAGATAGAGAGTACGACATTCCCGACGATTCTCCCGAAGAAGAAGCTCTCATCGAGAAGGCTCATAAAGCGTCATCTGCTACCGGAATTCCGGTATTCAAACAAATAACCGGTATTGCTGCTCCTTTGGATATGGCTAATGTAGATACCGATGCTATTATTCCCAAGCAATTCTTGAAAACTATCAAACGCACCGGGTTGTCAGCTGGTCTGTTCTATGAACGCCGCTTTAACCTGACTGTTGGCTCTGATGGTAAGCCCGTCCTCACAAAGACCGACTTCGTTCTGAATGTTGCACCCTATGATAAAGCCAAAATTTTGGTCGTTAGCGGTGACAACTTTGGATGTGGAAGTTCACGCGAACACGCTCCTTGGGCACTTGCTGATTTTGGCATTCGATCGATTATTGCGCCCTCTTTTGGCGATATCTTCTTTAACAACTCTTTCAAGAACGGATTACTTCCTATCGTCTTAGACAAGGAAACTATCATTGAGAAACTCATGCCTGTTGCTCGTGCCGGCGAAGAGTTGGAGATCGATCTTGAAGCCCAACAGATCAAGGACTCTAAGGGCAATGTGCTGGCCTCCTTTGACGTTGAACCTTTCAGAAAGCACTGTTTGGTGAATGGTCTGGACGATATTGGACTCACTCTTCAAAAGGAGGATGTTATTCAGCGATACGAGAAGTTCCGCAGCGATAAATTCTCTTGGATGGAAAGCCAGTCAAAGGAACTGATGGTGAAACCGCTCAAAACTCGTGCTGCTGCCTTGAGCAAGCCTGGTATCAAGAGTGCTGTCGATTGGTAACTCATACAAGTTTAATGAAAATACGATCAGTGGTGTTATATTATTGTATGCATCATATATATATATATTCTTTAATCAGCCTGTTTAAAGCTGTGTTAGTTTACTCTCTAATGACCCAGTGTCCATTGTCTACAGGATACTCGTACCTGGTGGTGTGACTGCTGTAAGGAATTGAGGGTGTCTCTGTCTTTTGAGCCTCGTAGTCCACTTGTGCAGCGGAAGTGGGCGCCCGGCCATCGAACGACGAGAACCCCCATCTGATGCCAAACCTGCGAGGAGGGTACGCTTTGCCGCCATATTGGACATCCCTAGGGTCTGGGAAGTATTGACGGTAGCAGACAATGGCAGTGATGAAGCCAATGAGGCTACCGCATATTGCATCAAAGGGATGGTGTCGACCATCAGACACTCTGGAAGCTGCAACCAACGCTGCACCTAGTAGCGGCGCCCAGCACAAAAACAGTTTCCAAGTAGATCCGCGTCGGTCGAACACTCTGAACCGTCCTGCCCAGAAAAGGCTAAGGTAAGTTAGCGATCCAAAAGCCATGCTGCTATGCCCTGAGGGGAATGACCTGAACCCGTCCAGCAGGCGATCAAGGTTCGATTGTGTGCAGATGCTCATAGTAGACAAAATTCCAGCTTCGACTTCGAATGTCGACGGGATGCATCTTGCGATCAAGTCAGGTCGTGGGCGACCGACAACTATCTTCAAGCAGTTCGTGACGCCCAAAACTAGAGAGTATGTGAGCGCAAAGCCCAGTACCGCGCAGTTGAAGTCCCATAGTCGTCTTTGCCATGAGTGCTTGAATGCCGGAAATACCACTAGAGCCATTGCGGCAATTGGAACAGGGATCGTATATATCAACAGTTCAGTGAGATTGACTTGTTCGCGTTCAGTGAACGAATGCTGCAAGTAAATATTCTCTAACGAGAACTCCTGCGCTTTAGGAGTAAATTCACCTACAACCACAAATAATGCAGCAAGTCCTAAGGCTAGGACATAGTCAATGACGTACGACAAAAAAGTGGCTGCTTTGGAATTAACACGGAGCATAGCACGTAGTATAACGAAAACAAAAGAGGGAGTAAGTCACGACAATAGCTATAAAAGCACCCTAAAATGCACAATGAGGTGAGATTATACAATCAAGGGTTCTCCAAAAGTTAATAAGGGCGGCGAGAGTACAAGGAAGTATATGAAAGGTGGTAAATCAGGGTAGGTCTGTTGAGTGTCTTATATGGGGGAAGGGTCGAGTGCGTGCGATGTGCCTAAAGTGGCTGAGGCGTTATTTTTCATTATTTTAATCCCAGCTGAGCACCAATGGTAGACCCTTTCACAGCGTTTCTGCCAATAGTCAATAACTTGACCCCTGTGATTTAAATAAAATGGCAACTGAGCTCTAATTATACTGATGAGAGGCTGTTGTAAAACTGCAGTACCTCCGGATGAGCAGTGACCTTTCTGAAATCAAAATTCTTAATCTCCAGCGTCTCACGCGAAGTGGCTCGGGACAAGGCTACATAAGCCTGACCATTCTCAAAGACACTGCCAAGATCAACAGTAACTCTCTGCAATGTCTGTCCTTGAGACTTGTGAATAGACAGCGCGTATGCTGGGATTAGGGGTATCTGCTTTCTCGATGCATACTGCACTCCAGGTGGGTTCTCCATAGTCCAAGTCTCCTGCTTCACCAGTACCTCATGACTCTGTCCATCTGCTAATTTGAATCTAACTAACGGGTACTTCGTTCCTTTAGCTGCTGAACTCGCAGCCTTCTTATAGAGCTCCTTCATCCTCACTAATCGTTGGTCCCAAAACAAGTTGTTGACGTCAGTGTTATTCGAGTCATTTTTAGCTTCCTCGAAAACTGAATCAGCGGTCGAAACTTCTTCGGTAAACTCAACCAATTCGTTATCATCCGCTTGCTCGCTTTCTATCGTAATGGATTCCTCAGCAAAAACCTCATTCTCGTATTCATTGAGACTATCCATGAACCGACTTTCAGATTCAGACTCTTCTATTAGCTTGAACACTCTATCCCAGTGCACGCCGCGCACAGAGCTATGTTGGATACGGATCATCTCCGTCCATAAGTCTTCCGAATAAAATCCGACAATCTTGCCTAAACTTCCATTAACAAGAGTAGGCGATAAGTTCTTGATAAGCATAACCTGGCAATCCTTCTTTAATGCTAGTTCTTCAGGAGCCATGCATGATCCATTGAGCATCCGCTTTTGTTCGTCCCCTTGGAGATTATTGTGAAATGTATCGTGAGCACGAAACAGAACGTAAGCATCAGGCAGGTTCTCCATCTCTTTTCTGTTGGCCTTGTCAACTTCGTCCCTTCTAGAAAACAACCGCGTTGGCGTAAGACCATCGTCGTATTCCACAGAACGTTCCAGCTCTTTGAACTTTTGGATAGTAGAGTCAGACATGCGGCCGGTTCGCATTTGGTTCAGCATTTTAACAAACTCTCCGTCACGCTGTCGAAAGACTTGCTTTAGGCCTATTGTATGGTGTATAATTTCATTCCAGCATTGGGCTTTAAATGAGAATACAGCATTACGTTCCTTCACAACAGGAGGAAGTTGGAAGAAATCGCCAGTAAAAACTACTTGTATTCCGCCGAACGGAGATGGATTTCTGCGTATTTCCTTGGCGACTGTATTGAGTTTATCAAGGAGTGTACCATCAATCATTGATATTTCATCAATGATGAGGACCTCGCAGGCTTTCCATCTCTGTTTTGCTTGTCTGCTTTGTTTAATTTTCTTGAGCAGCTGTTTCGTATCACCATTGCCAAGGCCAATGCCAGCAAAACGATGCAAGGTAGTTCCTTGAATGTTACAAGCGGCCATTCCGGTCGACGCGGTAATAGCTAAAGCCTCGTCATCCAATATTCGGCGAAACTCTGCTATAATTTGCTGTAAGAGCACTGATTTACCCGTACCTGCAGAACCTGTGAAAAAGACGTTTTTGCGTTTATTTACAACTAGATCCAGCACATGTTTTTGTTCTTCAGACAACGTAATTCCATCTCCGGTCGACCCAACCGATAACACAGACGATTCACCGACAGTGTCTTCGGGGGCAGAGAGCTTTTCGACTGCATATTCTGCATCAGGCTGAGCAGTGCCAGCGCCTTGTATTGACTGCGTTGACTGTGTTGGCACATTAGCGACTTGCTGTTGAACAGGCGTAGGAGGGAAGAATGAACTTTTCTGTAGACTGTAGGAGCTTCGTATAGGCATATCTGCAGAAATAACGCGCTTGGTGGTGGCAGCTGAATTAGAAATCGAATAGTACGATGATCGGCGCTTGACGGGCAGCGCTTCTTCCTGTGAGACAAAAAGACTTGATTGAGCAGGCATATTCTCGATTTGCGGCACCTTTTTAATATATTTTAAAGAGTCATCGTTATCCCAGTCGAAAGAGAAATCGTCATCGAGCATGGAATCGAGTTGTTGCTGAATCTGTTGGCGACCAGTCGCCGCCGTCTGGAAGGAAGACGTGCGAGTGATCGAGTTGAGTGTTGAGGGGTTCGAGCTAGCCAATGGTTTCTGCGATGACCGGGGTTTAAAAAATGTATTTCGAGGAGCTGACATTGTGCGACGTGATAGAACTGCTCGAGGCCAGATGGTCATGAGAGAGTGCAAAACAACTTGAGAGCACTATGCGAGCGACTTAGCAGGCGGACTCTGGGTGTAGTCATATTCATACACAAAATAATGTAATCACGCGTGTATCTATAGCAACGGGACTAAAAGTAATTACCTATTTTGTGAACTTTCTTCACAGTTTTGCTAACCACCATTCATTGTCAACTTTATTGCTGGTGCTGAACGCCTACACGGACGAAAATGTTGTGCCGGAAAGAGGTTGAATTGTTGTCGAAGCGTTTAAGTCGCAATTTGAGTTTGCTGAACCAACTAAGCGATAATAAGAGTGCGCAGAAAGCACGAACGGTCAAAGGACGAGGACCGGGAGGCAGCAAAGGTGGTACGGCCGGTCGAGGCCAGAAAGGTCAGAAGGCGCGCGAAAGCATACCTAACTGGTTTGAAGGTGGTCAGACGCCTATTACGAAGATATTTCCTAAACGTGGGTTTGAGAACGTAGTGTCTAAGCGCAAGTATGTTCCTGTGAACCTCGGGGACATTCAGGCTCGAATCGACGACGGCAGACTCGACAGCACAAAACCGATTACTATCAAAGAGATGTACGACTGTGGACTGGCACGGATAACTGGATCTGGCAAAAAGAATGGAGTTAAGATCTTGTCGAGAGGTGCAGGGGCGCTCAAGCAGCCAGTGGAGATTGTTGCGTCTTCTGCGTCGTTTGAAGCAATTGAACACATCGAGAAAGCTGGGGGCAAGTTTGAAGCTCGGTACTTTAATGGCCTTGCACTGAGGTACTTGACGAAACCGGAAAAATATGAGCGGGCTATCAAGCTGGCAGAGCCGACGAGCCGACGAGACATAGAGTACTATTCAGATGAGAGACGCAACGGGTACATTGCCGGTAAGGAGCGGCCGTCTTTTGAGCAGTACTACAACTTTAAGGGTAAGGTGAAACTTACGGAAACGAAGAGTATCGAGAAGGAGTTCGTTGATTCTGAGAGCCGCAAAGCGTTTGAAAACAATCGCACTGTTTCGTTTGCAGATTTCACGCAATAGCTACTGAGAGACTAAACAAGCTACAGCTGATGCGACTATGACTATAGAAAAACCGTTTATCTGCGCATTACCATTATCATTAGTTAACAGCATGTATATACGACTACATTTGAGTACTGTTAGCCTCATACGCTGTAGGCGAGTGCGAGTGTAGAATTTAACCTCAACCTTAACATGACAAGCATAAGAATCGGAACCAGGACGAGCCAGCTCGCTATGGTGCAAGCTGAGTATGTGAAAAGCGAGCTTGAACGGTGTCATAGTGATGATAAATTTGATATTCATTCTATGAAGACTCTGGGCGACAATGTGCTTGACAAACCGTTGTACACATTCGGCGGTAAATCACTATGGACGTCTGAGCTGGAAGCAGTGTTGCTAGATTCAAGTATCGACATGATCGTACATTCACTGAAAGACGTTCCAACTACTTTGCCTAAAGAATTTGAGATTGCAGCTATTTTGAAACGCGAGGATCCACGAGACGCGCTAGTCATGAAAGCTGGCAGTCCTCACAAGTCGCTTAAAGATCTGCCAAAAGGTGCAGTAGTCGGAACTTCTTCTCTCCGGCGAATTGCTCAACTAAAACGAGCGTACCCACATCTCCAGTTTATGAGCGCTCGTGGGAATTTGAATACAAGACTGGCGAAACTCGACAATCCGGCTAGCGACTACTCATGTCTCATTCTGGCGGCCGCTGGGCTCATCCGGCTGGGGTTCAAAGAAAGAATTACCATGTATCTCGAGAGCCCCAATCTACTCTACGCAGTTGGCCAGGGAGCACTTGGCATTGAAATAAGAAAGAACGACAAACACGTTTTGAGTCTGCTGGAACCGCTCGTAGACATACCAACGACATACGAATGTATTGCCGAGCGGAGTCTGATGCGTACTCTGGAAGGAGGGTGCTCTATACCTATTGGTGTGAACTGCAGCTACAGCAATGGGATGCTTACAATGAAATCCACAATCACGAGCGTGAACGGTGACGAACAGGTTGCTGACGAAATTATTGAAGAGGTTAATGACAAAGAGAAAGCTGCCGAAATCGGTATGTTGATGGCTGAACGGCTCAAACTAAAAGGAGCACAAGTGATTCTTGACGAGATCAACAAAGAACTTGCAGCCGCATCTTCGAGCGGTGCGAAAGAAAGAATCGACTAGCAAAGAGAGGGTCAAATAGCTGACTAATGTCGCTATATGTCAATAGACAGCCTTATAGCTGTTCGTGTCCATCACATACTAATATTAATACTACTGAAAAACTGCTGCACTAAGCATCCACTTCCATAACATCAGAACGTGTTACGGCTTCTTCGACTACTTCGAACATAGGTTTTGTTTTCTTCTGCAGTACTCCGGTAGTACCACGCGGGAATCTGTAGCTTCTCTCCTTTTGAGCACGCACATTGGGTGTGCGATAATTGCGATGTAGACATGCAGGCTTGTCGATTTCCATGACGCACATATCGACATTAGATCCAGAACCCAAATCGTTCCAGATACCAGCTTCAATAGCCTGTCTACATAGATCCATGGCCTCTTCCTTGGTCAGTTGTGATTTCCAGTTCGACTCTAAGACGGCCATTGCTGCTAGCGATCCGGAGCCCAGACTTAAATACGGGCCCACATCTGTGGAGCCGTGCGCTTGGACCGAGAACAAATGAGCGCCGAGCGCATCAACACCAGCAACAATTAAATATGCGCCTAAATGACCCTGATATTTGAACAGATGCTGTTTAAGCAGTGTTAGACATGCTTGCACTCTCGGCGGACGATTGTTGTAGAGGCTCTGGAGTTCTAGCGTTGAGGAAATAAGCTGCGTGACAAACTCGCAATCAGCAGCGGTTCCTGCACCAGCACACCAGATCTTAGGACTCATTCTATGTAATTTCTCGCAGTTCTTGTCGGCGACAATCGGCCCGGCCGTTGCGCGAGTATCGGCGGCAATCACGACGCCGCCATCGAACTTGCATCCGACAATCGTGGTTCCCGTAGCCGTCGCGGTTGGCAGTTTGACGCCACTGTCTTCGAGAGCCTTATTCCTCAGATAATTGTCAAAACTGAGACCAGGCATTTAAAGTAGAACGTGTTAATGGGCAATATAGAAAGCTGCTGTCCCTGTCTAGATAGTCCTAGGTTTCAAAGTCGGCGTATACAATGACCTTCCCTTAACAACCACTAACACCACCCTCCGAACACCACCGAGAAAAAGCTGATATTATCGGCATATTTTCTTCTACCACGACCACGCTGCATATATAATGGCTATACAGCTGCTAGGAAAGACGTTTCGAGGCCACCAGCCGATCAGACTTGCTATGGCAAAGAAGATATACGGGCTAGGCCTCAAGAACGCTACGATAATCTGTTCGAAACTAGGGATCTATCCATTCATGAGGTTTCACCAGCTGAATGAAAGCCATGTGCTGGCGCTGACTAAAGAGCTGAACCAGTATACTATTGAAGACGATGCGAAGCGCCAGCTCAGAGAGAATATTGCCGTGAAAAGGTCTACTGGATCCTACGTCGGGAGAAGACATGCTATGGGTCTGCCGGTTCGCGGACAGAACACAAGAAACAACTCTATGACGGCGCGTAAGCTGAACAGAGTCGATAGAAGAGGTTAATGGATGTTATGTTATGCTAATAGAATGTGTTAAGATCTAGTGTGCTGGAGTCTAGCTCGCTAAGGCCCAATCGTAGTTGTAGCCAACATACATGCTTACAGACAGCCATGCAGATCGCAAGGTGTACAAGCAAGTCTCGAGGCTTTATGAGAGACAACTAGACCAAATTGTGAAAATATAACTACACCGACCATATTACAAAATGCAGAAGTCATTGAAGAATGTTGCGTTCATCCCATCGAAGCAGTTCGGGTATGAACATGCTACTAATATTTGAGTCCGTCAACAACATGCTCATACATACACAACCATAATATAATCTCCGACCGCTTTAACTAGGACTTCTTTATCGCCAATATCACCGCCAACTTCCGTCTTTCCATCAATTAGCTTCAGTACGTTCACGATATCGACCTCGTCTGCGCTGCCCTTGATAACTATCGGCAGCTCCGTACTCTTCGACAAAAGCATCACCCCGCTCACGCCGTCTTCCATTAGAATTTCCTTGGCCCATCGGTCCAACGTCTGTTCTTCCATGTGGAGGCGTCGAAGGAAGCAATGTTACCAATGTTACTACCCTTAGACACGAAGGAAGCAATGTTAGCTATGTTTACTACCCTTGGGCACGAAGGGTAAGGCCACCAATAAGGTTTGCCCGTTACAATGGTTTGTTTCGAACTGCGGTGCTAGCCCTTTTACAGGCAATGCAGGCGTTAAAATTAATTGTCCAAGAGCAAACTGGCAAATTGTTCAATTAGTGACGGTTTGCTGAGCAAACTGCAAATGCAAGGTGGACCTACGGCGGCTAGACTGGGCCAATACACTACCTCTTATTCCACCACCCCCTCCCTTGCAACCCAACCCACCATTTGACATCTGCCAACCCACATGATCGTCTTATACGCCTTGTCCTTGATAGGAATAATAGTAGGCTTTATTGCACTCACGCTTTCAATTGCTTCAGGACTGTACTACCTGTCCGAGCTGGTCGAAGAACATACTACCTTTACCAAGAGATGGATAAATAGAGCAATCCTCGTGACTATCGCTATCCATGTCGCACTCGTGCTCTTCGACAAGTTCCCCTTCTGGCTCAGCGTCGTCTCTATTGCTACGCAGCTCATCTACAGGCAGAATCTTGTCACGTTCCCTTATATCCAGCTCACCAGTCCGACCTTCATCCTGTCGTGCTCTCTCATGCTTCTGAACCACTACCTGTGGTTCTCACACTTCAGCAACCTCTCGGACCAGGCCCAGTATGTGTATGACCCATACTCTCAAATTAATCTCCCGAGCTTTTCACAGATATCCTCTTTCTTTGGCCTCGTTATTTGGCTGGTGCCTTTCTCTCTATTCATATCGCTTACTGCCGGCGAAAACGTCCTCCCGGCCGCCAGCGACGGCTCCGCCGTTGGAGAGTCTAAAGCACATCGTTCCACGCTTATTAAGGTCACAATTGATCGCCTTAAGGATTATTTTCAGTTCCTTACCGGCAACAGAGACCACGGTGGTATCCTATGACCTATCCTGCATCCTTCGCGCGTTCGCGCTCTCCTTTCGCACTCAATGTCACCGCCACTGCTTCCCGCGCCACCCGCGTACCCACCATTTATGATTTTATTCACCGCTTTAAATGTCCCTTTTCATCTCTTATGCTACTATTTGCCACCCTAAACTACACGGTTGCCGGTTACTGCAGCCTGCTGCATTGCCCCTCCTCTCGCACGCTGTCCCACTCCTACCTGTTTACTACTGCATCATTTTTCCTCCCACCACCTACCTACCTTTACCACCTGCAAGAAAAAATGTCGCGGCCGGAACAAGAAGCGCCTCCTGAAATATTCTATAATGACTCCGAAGCCTCCAAATACACAGGATCCTCTCGAATACAGCGTATTCAGGCTGAAATGACCCTCAGAGCCCTCGATCTCCTCTCGCTGCCGCCATCTTCATACATCCTCGATATCGGCTGCGGCTCTGGCTTGTCCGGCGAGATTTTGTCAGAAGAGGGTCACTATTGGGTGGGCATGGATATAGCTCCCTCTATGCTTGAAATTGCACTTGAAAGAGACGTAGATGGCGATATCCTGCTGAGTGATATGGGTCAGGGCGTGCCGTTTCGTCCTGGCTCGTTTGATGCCGCTATAAGCATATCGGCGATCCAATGGCTTTGCAACGTCGACTCATCGGAACACGACCCGAAATACCGTCTCTCTAAATTTTTCCAGACACTTTTTTCATCTTTAAAGCGTGGCGGGCGTGCCGTTTTTCAGTTTTATCCTGCTAACGACACACAACGTGATACCATCTTACATGCTGCGAAAGTGGCCGGATTCACGGGCGGACTTGTCGTCGATGACCCCGAAAGCAAGAAAAACAAAAAGTACTATATGGTCCTCGTTGCTGGCGGATCCCCTGGCGACATAAACCTTGAAGGCGTGGCTATGGACAATACTATGAAACAGAAATCAAAAAAATCAACTGAATCAAAGAAGCAATATATCATGAGGAAAAAGGAACTAATGAAACGAAGAGGCGAGCGCGTTGCAAAGGACAGCAAGTACACTGGTAGGAAACGAAGAATACGATTTTAAGTCAATACGAATAAATTCTCCATATATCTACCTGTAAACGTATGAACGTTTGACCGAATAACCACTAGGTAAGAGTTACGTTTACATTGTAATCATCTTCTTGCAATAAGCGTCTAGTTATTTAGTGAAATAATTTAACTACATCTTCTCGAGGTTATTGAGAACTGCACGAGTGAAGTCAGAAGTAGTGCTGTTTCCTTTCAAGTCAGCTGTGCGGACCTTTCCATCAGCAAGAACCTTGTAGGTGGCATCGGAGATTCTAGTAGCATAGTCGTCAAGACCGAGGTGACGAAGCATCATAGAAGCAGACAGGATCATAGCAGCAGGATTGGCTTGGTCCTTGCCCTTAATATCGAGTCCGACGTGTCGGCAACCAGGCTCAAAGACAGCGTATTCAGTGCCAATGTTGCAGCCAGGAATAAGACCGGGTCCACCGACCAAAGCAGACCCAATGTTGGACAAAATGCTGCCGTACAGGTTAGGCATCACAAGAACATCAAACTGCTGAGGATAAGAAACGGCCTGCATAGAGGCATTGTCGACAATCATGTCCTTGCAGTCGATGCCAGGGTACTCTTCGCCGACGTCGCGAACGGTCTGTCGGAAAAGACCATCAGCGAGCTTCATGATGTTAGCCTTGTGGATGCAAGTAACGAGCTTGCGATTGTTCTTAAGGGCAAAATCGAAAGCGAAACGCGCTATTCTCTCACTCTTCTCGCGAGTGATAATCTTCAAGGACTCGACTACGCCGGAGACCGATTGGTGCTCAAGGCCTGAGTACTCACCCTCAGTATTCTCGCGAATAAGAGCAAAATCAACATCCTTGTGGCGAGTTTTGACACCTGGTATGCTCTTAATGAGCACAACATTAGCGAAAATATCTAATTCTTGACGCAGGGCGACGTTGAAAGATGCATGGCCAGACCTGTCTACGGGGGTAAACAGGATACCTTTAAGGCCTATCTTGTTGCGCTTCAAGGACAGAACACTCTCGTTAAAGGCTTCAGTTTTATTGCCTACACCGGTTACGTTAATGGTTTCCCAGTCAATGGGTACATTCTCCGCCTTAAAGATCTCTTTTACGGAATCTGTAACTTCAGCTCCGATACCGTCACCAGGAATGAGGGTAACTGTGTAGGTACCGCCGTACTTCTTCGGTCTGAAAACGTCGGAGATCGAAGTAGCACTGCGGGTGCTATTGCGGACAAGTCCGCTCGTAACTGATTTGCTCGACAATTGTCTCAGCATCTTCGAACCTGAATGTGTGGCTAAGTTATCTCTTCTGCAAAGGTACTGTAGAAAGTAGAGATAGTATACGGGATACCCGGGACAAAAGATGTTATTGTTCCCAAATCATCCGGCCATACCCTCAACCCTTATATTTCTAATCAACCGCATTCATTTTTAGAATGCTGACGGACCAGAGACGTGTGACGCTACTGAGTCAGAAGGTGCAGTACGTGCCGGCAGCGGTACGGCTACGCCAGGACCCGACCGCAGTCTACTGGCAGTTCCAGTCAAAGGTGCGCCTTCGAGGCTGAGGGAGATGACCTGCTCGCCGCGAAGGACAACCAGGCCTAAAGTGCGCCGTTGTTCGACGGGGTTACCCGGCTGGGATTTCTTGGTCACTCTAAACTCCTCAGTGTCTGCGAGCACGAGATTCATATGCTTATCGAAGGCTAGCAGCTGGCCAGAGAGCTGGCTGCCGTTTTCTGTTGTAACTCTGAGACGGTAATCGATTAAGTCCGCTAATTTGGCTCTTTTTAACGGCATTATGGTGAGCGACTGCGGCTGTTGATGCAAATTTGAGAAAGGCGAAGGGTCGGGTTGGGCACAAGGAGTGGGAGCAGTGTCAGTCGGTTGTTAGGAAGAGCGCAGGAATGGACGCCCTAACTATAGGGCTGTGACTGTGTATTTATCCCAAGCAGAGACCGCTAAACTCACAACGACGCATCGAAACATACACTCACATCTCATTTCACACCTTATCATTCTCAAAACTACGAAATGGCTGACGACAAAGGATCTAACCCCATGAGGGACATTAAGATTGAGAAGCTTACCTTGAACATTTGCGTTGGTGAGTCTGGTGACAGACTCACCCGTGCCGCTAAGGTGTTGGAACAGCTTTCCGGTCAGACCCCCGTTTTCTCGAAAGCCAGATACACTGTCCGCACTTTCGGTATCCGTCGTAACGAGAAGATTGCTGTCCACGTCACTGTCCGTGGTCCTAAGGCGGAAGAGATTTTGGAGCGTGGCCTCAAGGTCAAGGAGTTCGAGCTCCGCAAGCGCAACTTCTCCGATACCGGCAATTTTGGTTTTGGCATTGCTGAGCACATCGATATGGGTGTCAAGTATGATCCTGGCATTGGAATTTATGGTATGGATTTCTACGTTTGTCTCGGACGTGCCGGTAACCGTGTGGCCCGAAGGAAACGATGCCACGCTAAGGTCGGCGCCTCTCACCGTGTTACCCAAGAGGACTCCATTAAGTGGTTCAAGCAGAAGTACGATGCTGTTGTCCTTAACAAGTAATCTCTTCTCTTCTTTGTCTTGTTACCCTTGTTTATGACCCCCCACTCCTGCCCCCTTAAGAAATCTACCTCTACATTATGCGTAGACGAACAAATATTCACAGTCCTGGACTTTTTTAACCGCTCTGTATATTTCCCGTAGTCAGGTGCCTCCTCCCTGCCGCCATCTTCAATTTGACCCCACCAAACTTTATTTGCGTTTCATCCATTCACTATGGACACTTTAGAAGACCAGATAAGAGACCTCAAATCAAAGAACGCCCAGTTATGGTCCATAGTAGAACAGCAGCGCGCCCTTATATACAAGCTGCAGTCCGAGATTGACTCTCGCGATGGCAGATCTCCCGCAAGCAAACCGGCTTCCCCCATTCTCAATATTCCACCTCGCTCTCCTTCCAGACCTTCCTCCAGTCCAGCCAGAAGCCTACCCGTCTCCACATACTCTCTATCACTAATCTCGCCTTCGCAGTCGCATCGCGAAAACCTCACGCTTGCAGAACTCTCCCTAGATCACCCCGCCTCCCCATCGGCTGCGTCTTCTGACTATGCTCCTAACGGCATATCTGACTCCCCTCAAGCCGCGCCTCCCCTCTCTTACTCGCCCGCACATCTATCTTTTTCAGAACCGCATGCCACCGCCACATTTACACCGCCAGCCGCCGCTTTGCCGTCGTTTGATCCTGTCAAGCCGGTCGATTCCTCCTTCGCTCCGCGCGGCGCCAGCCTCGCTCAGGATAACCGCTACTCTTTCTTATCTCCTGACACATATTTCCCTCCAAACTTCACCATTCCAGAAACAGGTTCCTTTAGTGTACCGCCAAGCAATCCCCAGAACACGCATCTGCTTGTTCAACCAGAGGATTTGTACCTCTACACAGTTCACATACATTCTTCGCGCCTAGAGGGAAACAAGGCATCCGATGCCACCATAATAATAACAGTACATGACCGCGAGTCCGACAAGGAACTCTGGCGCGTCTCGAAATCCCTACAGAGTCTGATGACCTTCGACAGCACAGTGAGGCCCATGTTGTCGGCTAGCATGCTCCCTAGAATTCCCGATAAGAACCTTTTCGCTTCTCACACGCCTTCTCGCATCGAGGCACGCAACGACATGCTCGAGGCGTATTTTCAAGCTATCCTGGCGTATCCTCTGCTTTCGAACGACCTCGCGGGCAAGCTGTGTCTCTATCTGTCCGAAGATTTTGTAGATCCGCACACGCTTGAGGACGTTTATTACCGCAAAGAAGGCTATCTCACCAAAAAGTCCAAGAAATTTAATTCCTGGAAAATGAGATACTTTGTTCTGGACGGTCAAGTCCTTGAAGTCTATGACAAACCGAACGGATCGAAAATCGACACTATACGTCTATTTGGTTCCTTTGTTCGACGCCCTTTAACCACGTCATCGGCGATTCCTGGCGATACCCCTGACGAGGCTGAACGCGACTACAAGAATGGGATCATTATTCTAGAACCTAAAAAAAGAGATCACCAGTCTTTCACGAAACATGTGTTTTGCGCCGATACTCCTTCAGAGCAAGCGTCCTGGCTCGAAGCGTTGCTCGAGTTTATGGACAACACAGACGATTCTCTAAAAGTGTCAGCAAACCAGTCTCGCGCTAACTACTCTATACCAGCCTATAAATCGGACGAATTTTACGCACTTGGTTATGATCCAACTCCGCAAGTTGCCTTTTCTCCTTCCCTGACGCAACAGCTGAGTAATCAGAACGACTCTTCTGAGGACGCTTCCTCAAGAAAATCACCCAAGAAGAAAGGAGGTCTATTCAGATTTAGAACAAAAGGAACTCCTGTTCCGGAAGAGCATGCTAGGCGGCCTCTTTGTCTGGACTCTGATGATGATGACGACGATTCTACTTCATTGTCTTTACAGCTTTCTGCTTCGTTAGACAATTTCCAGGATATTTCTAACACTGTATTCGGCAAGCCGCTGGATTACTCTGTTAAACCTGTCTCCAGAAACAGCTCTTTCATGGTACCTACTGTGATACTGCGTTGTCTTGAATTCTTGGATCACGAAGATGCGCACCTGCATCAAGGCATTTTCCGTTTGAGTGGCTCTTCCTCTACTGTACAGGCCCTTAAAGCGGCATTCAACAAAGATCCCGATCTAGATTTGATTGCATACTTTACCAGCGCAGATATATACGCTGTGCATGCAGTTACAGGCACGCTCAAGTTATATTTACGTGAACTTCCTGAGGTGCTCATACCACGGAACACTCGATCCGCTTTAGGTGATGCGCTGAAACTTGAAGATCATGGAGCCGCCGTCTCTCAGTGCGCCAAAGTCGTTGCAAACCTTCCACAAGTCAACCATAATGCCCTGTCAATTTTGCTGAGCTATTTATCGAAGATTGTGGACTTCTCAGAACAAAACAAAATGAATGCTAAGAATCTCGGCATTGTGTTCTCTCCAACCATCAATATTCCCGCTGCTGTGTTCTCGTTCCTTATTGTGCACTCTTCGGAAATATTCCAGATGTGATCTAACATCACAACTGGACGCTCTATTACTGTATTATTATTTACTTTCCCATGTCATAAACCGTCTTAATATAACTATTACCCGTGCACTACGATCTGTCTCTAGAAGAGCGAGATATGTTCCAACTCACTCGACGCTGTAAACTATTTCCAGCAGGTATACTAACAGAGCGCGTAGGTACCGCGGACATGGGTCCTTGATTTGAAGCAGACCCATTAACGCGTTTCAGCTGTCTTCGAATGAAGTTACCAGCGTTTCCGGGTAGATCAATTTTCTCCAGGTTCTCAATCTTAGCCCCGTTTAGAATTATCAGCTCGGCTAGAGGGAAATAAGTGGCGTTTGTGTCGCTCTTGAGGTAAAATACAACAACAAGATCGCTCATTTCTTGTTCTGGGTTGATCCTGATATCCGGCTTTGCACCATAAGCAAAGGCACGCATCAGTAAAGGAATATCTTTGGTGGCAACAGCTTGTCTGAGTAACGTATCGCCATCCTGCGTCTTATCCAGAAACTTGCGCTCATTATATTTAGCCATGATAAACGCAGACTTCTCAGATTTATCGGCATTGGGCTTAGGTTTCAGCTCAGGAGGCAGCAGTGCCTCCCAAATATTGTTTGACAGCTTGTTATTATACATTTTCATGGCTTCAATGAAATCTGGCGTAAACGACACAGTGTCCAGAGTCAACGACCGTACTTTGCTAATGTGTGTGCCTAATGACCTATGCACGCCTCCACAATCAATGCAAAGAGTTATCATCAGATTAATAGATATCCAGGACGGATCAGGACTGTCGCAATCGGCGCACTTGCAGTTGCTTTCGCTGATTCCCTTGGTTATTGACAGTATATTCAAGTGATCCGTCTCAACTTTAAATGAGGGTAGATTCAATCTTTTTCCGGGCACAATAGGTTTGGCCAAATTACGGATGTTCTCACTAACGGTATTCCGCTTGTTCACACTAGATAAGCCTCTCGAAAGTACATTCTGAATGTTGTTGGAAACATGCTTCGTATGTGTCGGTGTAGAACTTTCTTCTTGGCCGACAGCAGACTCAGAACCGTCCAAACTAGACACAATGGCATTGGATATAGCGGATATCCATGACTCCATGTCATCCTCACTAGTAGCTTGATAAATCCGCTTATACGAAGGAGTAACTACTTCAAAACAAAACCGTCTTTCTTTGTTTCGAGCTTCACGCACCTGCGCAACTTGCAAATTGATTTGCTCGTTATGCATTTCCGGATTCTGCTTCCAATTGGTGTACTCAGTGAGTCTTCCACTAGAAACAGTCACCCAGTACTTATGCCAGCCAGATATGTTCAAGTTGATGCCTTCGCCGATTGTCACCGGTCGGTTTAACGCCCAGAGCAAGCCTTCTTTGCGTGCATTCCTAGACACAACGTCTAGATCAGAATCAGCTTTGGACGAGAATGGAGAAACAGGAGAGCTGATGTTAGTTACCTCTCTAGGTGCGGGTGATTTCGGGCCAGAACTGCCACCAGATGGTTTCTTCTCACGAATACTCGATTGCTTTTGGAGTGCTCTGCGTTGCTCTTCACGTCCAGACCGTTGTTTAATCCATTCCTTATTGGTTTCTCCAGCTGACTGCAGCAGTGTATCAAGTTCAGGCTTCAAAATCTGAATATTATTAGCAGCGTCGAGGTAAGAGCGTGCCTGTGCTTCGCCATATTGGCACAGTTGGTACACTATTTCGTTCTCCTTGCGACCACCGTGAAGGTCTTGCATGAACGAGTAATAGTCGAATCTGTGCAGTTCGAACGTTTTCTTTTTGTCCTGGTATTTCGTGTCAATGTCCTGCTTTTTCTTTCCCGCCGATTCTTGTTTAGACAAATATCGTGAAGTCCAATTATAGTACTCTTTCGATTCTTCATCGAATTCTTTTTTACGAAACTCAGCAGATTTAATGTCCACATCGTAGAGGTGTTTCACCGGCTCTATAACAAAAGTCAGAAGGTCTTTGCAGCTGGTATTCTGAAAATTAAGGATAATTCTTCCGACACGTTCAAAATAAAGGTCGTAAGTATTCTTGAAAGGAGAGTTTTCCGCCTCTGACAGCGACTTTAAACAGTTTAAAAACTGTCCGTACTGCTCGTTGCTGGCTAGTTGAGATTCATATGCACTTTGAGCAGATTTTAGGAGTCTTTTGATTTTAGCGCGCTGCGCTGCCGTACGTTTTTCCAAATCAGCCATAGTAGCTCGGAAAACTGGTCCGTCTTCAGGATGGTTGAGATCCTCTGGTCTAGGCGGCATCACCAGGCCGATTGGAGTAGACGCTTGCGGGCTAGCACCGGCTTCAAGAACAGGGATATTGATGGACGAAGGAGTGACAAGGATCTCGGTTGAGTCACTGTGTGAGGACTCTGATGGACATATACGCAGTCCATTGAGACTGGAAAGCGAAGAAGGGCTGAACGGTTCTTCGGCATATGAGCCGCTGGAGGGGATAAGCGAAGGTGACAGTGTAGACACGGCCGCAGCTGAGTCTGGTTGCGGCGAAGAGGGAATTTTGGGCACGTCCTGGATCCAAAATGAGAACTGAACTAAGGGGCAAAGAGCGTGTGTTTCCTTGTTATAGTCGGCAAAACAGATAGTGTTCCTCCAACCATGGTACCTTGTATTGATTGTAGTGTAAGGGGACCAAGTCCATTCCCAGATGAACTTGAGATAACGCTGTCCATCGGTGGAGTAGTCACCCAGCAGACGGGCGTTCGGGTAGGTATGCATATTCGGATTCTGTCTGAAGTCTCTGTTGATTATATTGTCAATGTCTTTAACACTTGACGCATGGATGAATGTAAACCCGCTCAGTGAGGTATCAGCGCCGTCGATCTGCGAAATGGTGAAGTGAAATTGCATTTTGAGGGGCCCGTATTTGTAGACCTTAAGCAGCAAAGGAGCAACACCATGTGCATCTACATCTTGCACAAATTCTACTAGTCCATACTTAGCTTCCCTTTTAGCTCTGACCATTGTGGTTGGCGAAGAATCATTCGTCTCAATAGACAGGATGGTATCCGCGCCTGAGATCACATTAATAAGATCAAGACGCAGCCGCCGCTCATTCGCCATGTATACCGCGGCTGGATCATTGAGACTGCTCGATACGGCTCCCATACTGATCAAACAACAGTTTAAACGTGTTTTGACCAACAGATAGCGAGTCTCTTTCTGAGATGTGTTAGTACCGTAGGTTGAAGCACGCGTCCCAGAGTGGTGTTGCTACGCCGGGTAACTTTTTCCCGATGAAGCATATATACAATGGCTAATATAACTAAACAATACCCGTAAAGTAGATAATATTTCTAACTTATTATTGTATAAATCAACTAAATAAACATTTAAGATTTTATTTCAGCGATCAAGTCACTGCCGTCGACGGAATCGCCTTCTTTCACTTGAACGGAGGCGATCACGCCGCTGGCAGGCGCAGAAATAATCATCTCCATCTTCATCGCAGAAATAACAACAAGAGGATCACCTTTCTTGACTTCAGAGCCTTCCTTCACGCGCACTTCCACAACAACTCCTGACATAGGCGCACCAACTTGTCCGGGATTGGACGGATCAGCCTTGGGACGGGTAACAGACTCAACAGCAGCGTGCACATCGTCAACTGCAACCTGACGGATTTCACCATTCATCTCGAAGAATACTTCGCGCTGTCCGGTGTTCTTTGACAACGGTCCAACAGCCAGCAGTTTCATGATCAGCACCTTACCTTTCTCTATCTCAACGGCAAACTCCTCGTTGATCGCCGGTCTCGTAAGGAAATAGCGTGTAGGTACAACGCTTAAGTCACCGTATTTAGCAAGAAATTTCTTGTAGTCCTCAAATACTTTCGGGTACATAGTGTAGCTGGCAACATCATACTCTGTGATCTTGCCATACTTCTTAATAAGATCCTTCTTGAGTTGATCGAAGTCGATAGGAGGAAGATACAATCCAGGTCGCTTCACAAGTTTAGGGCGACTGTTGCGGAGAATCTTAGTCCTCAAAGGTTCAGGGAATCCACCGTACGGTTGTCCCATCAGACCCTCAAAGAAGTCCAAAACGGAATCAGGGAAGTCAAGTGTGTCTGCACGCTCCTCAACCTCTTCGGGAGTTAGCTTGTTAGAAACCATAAACTGAGCAAGATCGCCCACAACTTTCGAAGTCGGCGTGACTTTCACAATATCGCCAAGGAGAGCATTTGCCGCCTTGTATGCCTTCTTCGTTTCTTCCCATTGTGTTCCAAGACCTAGCTGTTGAGCTTGGAAGAGTAGGTTAGTAAGTTGTCCACCAGGAATCTCGTGCTCATATACTTCAGGATCAGGTCCCAAAAGAGGTGCTTCAAAGCAGGAGTACAGTAGTCTCATCTGAGCCCAGTAGCTGTCAATAGCACGGATATGCGCACGATTCAAACCGGTATCAATGCTTCCATCTAATGAGGCAATCAATGCAGTGATTGATGGTTGTGAAGTCATTCCAGACATCGAGTTAGATGCAGCGTCAACAACATCAGCACCTGCAGCAGCACATGCAGCCATCGAGGCAACACCTGTACCAGCAGAATCGTGAGTATGCACATGGATAGGAAGGTCAGGATACTTGGCGCGGATGGCACCAATAAGCAGAGTAGCAGCCTTGGGCTTCATAGTACCAGCCATATCTTTGATTCCAAGAATGTGTGTGCCCATACCAACAATCTCATCAACCATTCTCATGTAGTACTCCAAGTTGTACTTCTTGTCAGGGTTAAGCATATCGCCTGAATAACATACTGTGGCCTCAACAACACCACCAGCCTTCTTGACGGCAGTCACGCCGACCTTCAATTGCTCTAGATCATTGAGAGCATCGAATACACGGAAGACATCAACTCCGCATTTCTTGGCTTGCTCACAAAAGTGTTCGATAGCATTGTCTGGTAATGATGAGTAAGCAACACCATTGGCGCCACGTAGCAGCATTTGGAAGGGAATGTTAGGTACAAGAGCGCGCAGCTTCTTAAGACGATCCCAAGGATCTTCGTAAAGGAAACGCATAGCGACATCAAAGGTAGCACCACCCCAACATTCAAGAGCAAACGCACCAGAGAGGGCATAAGAAGTAGTTGGAGCAATATTAGCCAAATCGATAGTGCGGACACGAGTCGCTAGCAAACTCTGATGGGCGTCTCGCCAAGTAGTATCCATAACCAATGTTCCTTTGAAGTCTCTGACTGCTTTAGCAAATGCTTCAGGTCCATCTTTAACTAAAACATTTCTCCAGCCTTCAGGGCATGGAGTGCTAACATCAATAGGTCCATCAGGGCCTTGAAGTGTAGGAATGAGGGCATCAGTCGTGAGTTTGGGCTCACCAACTTGGCCCTTAATAGAACTTCCATTGACAGCCAAGTCTCCAAGATAAGCGAGAAGTTTCTGAGCACGGTTCTGAGAAGTCATCATATCGAACAACCCAGGAGTATCATCAATAAATGTAGTCCAACAGCTACCTTTAATGAAAGTATCATGAGTAAGCAACGCGAGCAAGAATGGAATGTTGGTCTTAACTCCACGAATACGGAATTCAACCAAAGCTCGGATGACTTTTCTTCGTGCAATTTCATAGGTAGAGCCAGAACACGTGCACTTGACCAGCATAGAGTCATAGTGAGGAGAGATGATGGCACCAGCAAAGCCGTTACCACCATCCAAACGAACACCATTACCTCCAGACGAGCGGTAGACCTCTATTTTACCTGTGTCAGGCTGGAAATTCTTGAGAGGATCTTCCGTGGTGATACGGCACTGAATTGCAAAACCACGAGTGGTAATTCGATCCTGAGTCAGGCCAAGTTGAGGCAAAAGGGCACCTGCGGCGATTTGAATCTGAGCAGCGACAATATCAATACCAGTAATCTCTTCAGTGATGGTATGCTCGACTTGAATACGAGGATTGATTTCAATGAAGTAATGACGGTTTTGGTTATCTACCAAGAATTCGGCGGTACCAGCATTGCAGTAATTAACACTAGTGGCAAGCTTGACGGCGTCAGCGAGAATGGCGTCACGGACTTCAGAAGGTAAGTCCTTAGCAGGAGCGATTTCGACTACTTTCTGGTGGCGTCTCTGAACGGAACAGTCACGCTCGAATAAATGAACGACGTTGCCGGCGGAGTCACCGAGCAGTTGGACCTCGATATGTTTGGGCTTGTCAAGAAAACGTTCGATAAAGCAGGTTCCGTTGCCGAAAGCAGTTTTAGCCTCAGATGTTGCGCGGAGGAAAGCATCGCGGATATCGTCGCCTTCACGAACGACTCGCATGCCTCTTCCACCACCACCAAAGGCGGCCTTGATAATGACAGGGTAGCCATACTTCATTACAAATTCCTTAGCGTGTTCAACGTCCTCAATTGGGCCCGGGGTGCCTGGAACCACAGGGACATCGCATTCTATGGCAAGTTTACGGGCTGAGACCTTGTCACCGAGAGCGTCAATGACCTCGGGAGAGGGACCGATCCAGGTAATACCCGCGGCTATTACTTTGCGAGCGAACTCGGAGTTCTCGGACAAGAAGCCGTAGCCGGGATGAATCATTGAAACGTCATGCGCTTTAGCGATTTTGATGATTTCGTCCATCTGAAGGTAAGCCTGCACAGGAGTGTACTGTCCAGTTGTGCCAATTTGATAAGCCTCGTCAGCCTTTTGGCGAAACATAGAAAGCCGATCCTCGTGCGAGTAAACGGCTACGGTAAGCATAGAGAGCTCGTGAGCAGTGCGAAAAATTCTAATAGGGATTTCGCCACGATTAGCAACCAGAAGTTTTGTCATTGAGCCCAGGATGGTGCTTTGAGCACGGATTCTGGTGACAGAAGCCTTTGACTGTTCTTGTCCATCGGCAGTCATTATCGGCAGAGAAATGCTGACTTGACGCAAAATTACAAGAAGATAAAAGGACAATCAGTCAAGCAGCAAAAGAATTAAGCAGTTAGTATCGATTTGCAGATGTATTTCGGCTCTAATTCGAGAGAAATGCCAAATAACAATTGATAAAGGAAAAGTGATGTTACGTTTCGGATCTCTTATATAGAGGGGAGAGTTAGCTGGATGGTGGGAAACAGAGCTCTATTTTGCTCCGGGCCAATGCGGTGAGAGCAATAGAAGACAGTGCCCTAACCCTAGACAATTAGGTTTCTAGAGCAGTTTATCTTTATAGTCCGAGAGCGGACTGAAGGTGTGTAGATTGGAAGAGTACGAGGTGCATTGAAGATTTGATTGCTTCATTGATTTGTTTGATACAGCAGAGGCCCATGTGAGGATACAGCATAGAATAACGGGAAAATACAGAGCGATTACGCCGCTTTGCCCACGCAAACGTGGGGAACTCCTGTTGGGACTAGTGGACCGCTCCGTTAGCCCATTTTGGATCTCGGTTACCGCAGAGCAAGAGCATAGGTAGCCGAGACGGTGGAGGAACAACGATAATTTTATGGTGAGATTAAGAGCTATAATGCGGCAAAAATGAGTGTGAATAATTATTAAATGCGTTTAATGCGATAGTGCTTGTAATTGAAAGCTGACGGAAAGAATAGAAAGGTGTGCTGGCCGGAAACCGACGAAGATCAAGTAAATAGCCGCTGGGCGCTTAACTCTATTTGTGAGTAATCTGGGGTATGCGTGTGTAGACTCGGAATTAGTTTCAAAGGTTTTGGACTCGGAGAAGCTGAATAGCAGTGCTAGCCTAGACGATATGCTATACGGTCTATGCGACGTGGGTCAGCTGCGAGGAGTTGCATGATATACTGCTGCTCTTCTTGTGATCGCATAGTGAAAGGCGCCGACACCTCGAGGTCGGTCTGCGAAGAGTAAGAAGGCGGGGGTTTGCGAGGGATGTTGAGGCCGTGAATAACGTATGGATATGATGAGCATGTGATGTCGCTCTTGGAATCAAGTGAACATGATCGCGAACTGTCTGTTGAAGTTTTCACGTACGCAATAGGGTACGCGACGGGGTTCTGAGCGGGCGTTTGACGTATAGGTCGGCTGTAGTTGATATCCTGTTTGTCGAACCAGAATGCTTGTTGATCTGCGCTGTGTTGGGACACAGCATCGAACAAGAAATCGTCAGAGTCTAAACCGAGCCGGTTGTTCTCCCTGATGATCTCTTCGACGGTCTTGAGATGGTGTTTTCTGACTATCTTGGAAATGCGTTTGTCTATTTTGGCGTAACAGAATTTGGATATACTGCCGCGGATGTGACATAATAGCGGCACGCCGACAAGCAGACCGGCAATGATCTGGACGGCACTGATGGCCCATACGCCTAGCGAGAAGGCCATGAACGAGATCAGCACGACATTTATAGGCGTAGTTAGCGCGATTTCGCGCAAAGTATCGATGAAAGTCGTTGTCACATGAAGCACCTGGAACAGTGTGATCGCATTGATCGCTTGTCGCGGCCCGTCCGCGAACACCGTCCTGATCCAGCCCTTCAGCGAAAAGTACGTCAGCAGTGCGGTGTAGTCAATAAATCGTTTTGATTTGGTGATCGCACCGAACACGCAGAAGTAGTTGTACCCTTTGATACACGTGTAGTAGCTCTGCGCCCAAGGGTCGGTATACGCCCGCGATATGTCGTCAGACCGAATCACTTTATATGCGCGGCAGAACTCGTAGCCAATAAGAACAAATGAAAAGCAGATGCAGCCTACAAATATCCAGCGCGAAATGGCCATATTGACCACAGGCATTATATCGCTGGTCCATCTGTCCTTGTACATGATGAGCACGACGCAGGTGTATACATCGGAAATGTAGAAGGCAATCATAAGTAATGTGTAGATCCACACCCATATATACCCCATCACATAGGTGAATGAAATTTTTTTGAAACGAGGTATATCCAAGTATGTCCATTTATGATTAGGATACTCTTGTCGCATCCATCTGCTGCCAGAACAGCATCCCATAATGAAATGCGCTTGGTGGAAATGGCAGCTGATGCCACTAGGGCACTCATTTATAAACTAAATGCTGCTTATTTCGATCTCAACCAATTTGTGTGAAAATACTCAAAGACATGCCGCATTTGGAGAATGCTCACTTAGGGGTGTAAGAGACATATACTCTTCTTTGATAGGGACGCGCAAATTAGCGTTCGCGGGTGACAGATGGTCTACCAATCACAATGTGAACTTCAAACTCTATTTAACAAATACAGTTACTGTCGCCTGATCATTTTGCTGTTGCGATATACTATTGATTAGATAAGAAATAATAGTATAGGTTTAGTTGACTAAACTTCATTATCTCACTCATATGCGCTTACAATTTCTCTTTGATCTTCTTCTTTGCATCGTTCCAGCTTCTTTCGGCAAATGACTTAGCGTCTGCAGCCTTCTCCTCTAGTGTAGATTTAACGTCTGCAGCCGTCTGTTCGAGTGTTGATTTAGCGTTGCCAGCCTTCTCCTCAATAGTCTCACCAGCACTTACTGCTTTGTCCTTGATGTCCGATTGAGCATCAGCTACCTTTTCTTTCGCAGCAGTTCCGGTTGCCGCAGCCTTCTCCTTAACGGTCTCTTTAGCGGCTGCAGCCTTGTCCTCCATCTGGCGCGTAGACTCTTTAGCATCTTTCTTGGGTGATGTTTCATGTATAAGCTTCTCAACAGGTACATCGGCCTGCTCGGCCTTGACGTAGGCCTCGGAGTCGCTCGCTAGGTTCTCGCGCCACCCGGATGGACCCTCTTTCGACACATAAGTACGTTTAGGCATAGCAGTTGGAACAATAAGACTTCTTGGAGCGTAATATCTTGCAACTGACTTGTAAGCAGCTCTCATTTGTCTTGATATGTCCCCGAGAGGCGGATGTACTGGCTTTATATATGTGACGCACCGTATAAGCTCTGGCATGACATCATACCACAGGGCGCCTCGTCAGGCGGGTCTAGACCGCACGCTCTGGTTATTGGCAGAAAGTCACGATGTTTAGAAGAAATGTCACGTTACATTTTGCAGCAATAAGATTAATTCGAACCCGCTCGCTAGTGTGCTTTTTTTCGTGTGCATGTGTTCGTGCGTGCATATGCCCTTGCATGTGCCCCTGCACGCCTTACGGCATCTCTTCTGTTACTGGAACCGTTTGCTAGTCGCTGCAGATGTAATTCAAATATCAACTGCAACTGCTGACAGCGCTTTAGCCAGATATTCTAGTACTACAGTCATGATTTTGCAAAACTAACCAGTTCTACTCTCTGTATTAAATACCCGTTACTGATCGCACCGCAATCGTGCTAATCCTAAAAAGGTAACTCCCAGAGATAACGTGCCAACATAGCGTTTGTGAATAGTCTAACGACAACTCTTTCGCGAACAACCATCATGGATTTCAGTGTAATAAAACAAACGGGATTCGCAACAATTGAGGTGCGTATATTGTATTTTATAACGATACGGAATTATCCTAACCCTTTTTAGTCCTCTTTGTCGGTGCTTATCGTGCTATTCTCAGGCTATGCAGCGGTAGTAAAAGGTCTACTCACACACCCAAAATCGATATCGCATGTGTGTGTATACATATTCTTGCCTGCAATGATATTCACCGAGATGGGCCCGTTTTTGACTGTGCAAAATATAGAAAAACTTTTACCAATCATTGTACAAACAATCTGCATGATGCTGGCTTCGTACCTGCTTGCAATCTTTAGTGTATTTTGCGGGGCACAGGACTTTGTGGTAGCCGGCGCAGTATTCAACAACTCTACCGCTCTGCCTCTCTTACTCGTGCGTGGTCTTGCTAAATCCGGTGCACTAGACGCTATACTGCCTGAAGAAAGCGTTCCGCTCATAATTAAGCGAGCCAACGCCTATACCTTGTGCTTCTCCGTTCTACACACATTTGCGCGCTTTTCGATAGGCCCTTACATGATGCACAAAACACGCCGTGCCAGTATGATCAGAAGAAGCTCACTGATGCAAGCAGGCATATCTGAAAACATGCCTCTACTTGACTCTGCCAAGCCAAATACGTTATCGTACAAGGCGAAATCCGCAGTCAAGGCCGTCAAACACCAACTAGGTGCAGCATTGAACCCCGCAGTCATCGCATCCTTAGTTGCCTTGGTAGTGGGCATTACTCCGCCACTCCACTATTTTATCTTCGACTTTGGGCCTGTTGCCAGATCTCTCACAGCCGCTGTAGCTGATATGGGCGACTTATACGCTGCTCTGCAGCTGTTCGTGCTGGGCTCACAACTGGTCTCCCCGCCTGATAGGCACGTCTCTAAGATATCGTTACTTGTGCTTTGCGCCATCCGATATTGTGCTATTCCAATAATCAGCATGTCGGCTGTATACCTTTTGCGATCAAACTACCCTGATTTGTGGCATCGCGACCCCTTGCTAGATTTTATGCTCATGATCCTGCCAGTCGGCCCTTCAGCCGTGAGCCTTGCAGCTGTTGCCGAACTCGCTGGCGCTACTTCACACGAAATATCTGTAATTGCCCGCGTCTTGCTTGTTATATACATATTCACTCCTGCCATAGCCCCTTCAGTGGTATTCGCTCTCTATCTCACGGGCAAATTATATAACTAGTTATTACACTTATAGGACTATTTTTTTCGTTGGATTTACGATATAATAGATTTTCGGAGAGTAGAACGAAAACAAAACAAACAAGCAAACAAACCAGGAGTTTTGTAGCTGCAGTGGGTGCAAGTGTAGGAGTAATCTATCATTAACTAAGATGCGCTACGCACAACAAACGGAGAAAAGAAAATACCTTGAGCAAATCAGTTTAGCGAACCATTACGTGCGCTGTTGATGACATAGGAACAGCAGATGGTGCTGAGCCGGTAGTGGAGTCGTCCTGGAAATAGGGATGCAAAAGAGCTCGCTTGGCCGATATTCTGAACGCAGGATCATATACCAAAAGGCTCTCTAAAAGATTCATACCGTCGGCTTCTAGAGTATTAGCCAGATCAGGAAGCTGCTCAGAAAGTGGACGAGGGTTCCACTTAGGGAAAGTAGATTTGTAGTCAGGTAGTGAGGTGACGCCAGGCCATGTTTCTTCGTCGGGGGTTCCGAGTATGCGAAAGATTTTGAAGATCTCGTCAATTTCTGAATCTCCAGGAAATAGAGGCCGTCTAGATGCCATTTCTGCAAAAATACATCCTATAGACCACATGTCAACACCTGTAGAGTATTGTCTGCCGCCGAGCAATATCTCGGGTGCTCTGTACCAGAGAGTGACTACTTCGTGGGTATAGGTGTGGAGAGGAACGCCAAACGCCCGCGCAAGACCAAAGTCCGCAAGCTTCAGATTACCCTCCTTGTCTATGAGGAGATTTTGAGGTTTAAGATCGCGATGGAGAATACGGTGAGAATGACAGTACTTGGTGCCTTTGACAAGCTGAGACATGAACCGTTTAATCATGGCCGATCCCAGGCCCTCGCCTTTCGGGATGGATTCCATGTACTTCTTCAAGTCGAGGTCCAGAAACTCAAATACCAGGTACAGTTTATGGTTGTCCGCGTGCACGATATTGTAGAGCGACACGACGTTCTCGTCTCGCATTTCCTTGAGCAGCGAAATCTCGCGGATGGCAGTAGATGGTACGCCTTCGTCTTCATGTTCTAGGCGGATCTTCTTGAGCGCGACTGGCCGATTTCCATTCAGTGTATCACATGCTTTGTACACTACACCGTAAGTGCCTTCGCCAATCTTTTCTAGCTTCTGATAATCCGATAGTTCAACCATTGTAGCGCGTCAGTTGTTTAGTGCAAAGGGGGTCTCTTTTGGTTTTGAGTTTGTTTACTTTCGTACCTCTAGCAACTGCAACCAACCCTATGTCACGTGATATACCGTTGAAAATCTTGATATCTATAATTGGAGCGTCGTTCGGGTGTAAGTATATTTTATGAAGCGAAATACTGCAGAACATATTTGCGATAACATATCAAAAGCAAGTCTCGCTATATCTGTGCAGTTGGCCGGCATTAGCGGGGTCTAACGGCTGATGGGGCTGTGGTCGTGGGGCTGTTGAATGTGAACTCACCGATCGACACCTATTTTCCTCACCAATGCGCGCAGATGCTGCTGTAGGCCCCGACATTGTCGGCGAGCCTTTCCCGTTATACTTAGATGCGAATGTTTCTTCTGGATTTGGACGCGGATCGCGCGATTTGGGTGTGCCGACCGCCAACGTGCCGCCAGAAGAGCTTTTCAAGAACGTCGATGCACACACGGGCGTCTACTACGGCTGGGCGAAAGTGGATCGCAGAGAGGTGGACAACGACGAGAAAAAGGCGGCTGCTGAAGCGCAGATCGCAGAACGCAGACGTGCAGTTAACATTGACGGTGGAGAGCTATTGGAATCGGAGGACAAGCGTGTGTACCCGATGGTGATGAGTCTGGGGTACAACCCTTTCTTTGATAACAAGCTGCCCACCGCGGAGGTCCATATTCTTCACAAGTTCGCCCACGACTTCTACGGAGCAAGACTGAGAGTAATAGTACTTGGCTACCTCCGCGAAGAGCAGAACTACGACTCGCTGGAGGCGCTGATCGACGATATACAGCTAGATATACGGATTGCGCAAAAGTCTCTGGATAGAGAGGATTATGTAAAGTACAAGTCAGACAAATTTTTTGACTGAAACAAGCTAGTCACTGAAGCTTACTCCAATATGGGCAGAAAGTTGCCGACAATCATCATAGGAATATCGAACACATCGCGGCGCACCGTCCATGCACATGCAGTTCGTATTCGTCGACAACCGGGACTTAGCAAAGTGCACTGCCTCAGCGTAGCACCTCTGGAATCGCCAAATGCTAATTGCGAGAAAACCTCAAAATATTCTACGACGCTCTCGTCGTCCATGAGCTCCATTATAAACCGTTTCTCGTTAATGAGTTCGCTCTTCCTCCATCCCGTCAGAATACAGAACTCTTTTCCCACCGCCGCTATTTCTCCGGTGCGTCTCCAGACAACTGTAGGGGTGCCTGAATACGAAATGAATTTTTCGTACTCGTAAAGGGACCTCTGGAAACAGCGTTCCATGAAGATCATGTCGTCTTCTACCAGTGTTTTCATGCATGCAATAAATGAAGGTCGATAGGCTGCCATTGCTCGTGCAACACGCATCAGATGCGGTTTATCGAACCTTTTCCGTAGATACTGAATCAATCGATGGTAACCCTCAGTGTAGAAATACGGTTTCACGGTATTATCGTAAATCCGCGACAATGAATTGCCGCTCATGTTCGTCTGTTTTGGCCCAGTGGCGACATTGGCGGCATCGATCAGAGAGTCGTGCGGCACCTCGTGGTTGAGCGGCGAAAATGCTAAGCTCCCGGGTATGACTTGCTGTTGCTCGTTTGTGCTTATGCTCAGCCGCCTGGTTCCGTCAGCGAAGTTAGATGTCTCGCTGGGCGAGTTTGAGTACGCTGATGACGCATATGCGCCTATCGTGCCGCCGTTGACCTTGACCCAACTTGGATCAACCATAGGCATCTCTGGATAAGCGTACTGGCCAGCTGATGAGTCATTTCGGAATATAGGTCTAGGATCAAGGCCTAGAGTTGACGAGTTGGGCCCACTGGTGCCTGTGCTGACATCTGAGGGTGAGTCGTTGCCTAGAATATTGGAGAGAACGCTGTACTCCAAGTTTGCCGCCTCTGAGCCAAAGTCATAGTTGCTAAGATTAAAGTCAGGCTGCGGCGCATGTAGGTCTGTCAGAGAAGACGGGTCGATAGTGCCGTCAATCGTAGCGTCAATAGTACCATCGATTGCGAATGGTTGATGTGATGTTAAGGCTGGCTGGGGAGTCTGTGGGTTGAGAAGGGCGGGGGCGAGATCGCGCGGGACGGCCGTGAGAAGTTGATCATTATGCTTGAGTTTTGTGTCTGCAGGAGAGGCAAAGGAGTCGTCAGTAGGCGTCGAGTACGAAGGAGAGTTGCTGGCGCCGATCACGTCCTGAGGAGCGACGTCCATTAAGTATTTTGCGCGCTTCCGTTGGCCATCGCGACAAGTGTCCGCGAGTTTACGGCGTACACACCGTTTGCATGGCCGCTCGTTATCACAAGTAAGATGCGCCTTTTGGCAGTGCAAACATGCTCTGTATGCCTTTTTTCGCTTTTGCTTAGTTTGCGTGCCGGCTGCAGAGGCATTCGGGGCCGAAGGTCTGCCGGAATCCTTTGGCTCGGGTTTCTTAGATCTTAGAAGCCCCGAAGAATCAGGTGCTGACGCCATTACGGCTATATCACTCATGTATTCGCGACGCAAATAGAGGTAATATTGTGTGGCAAAATCTGTGTAAGAAGTTCGTCAAGGTTGTTGTTGTGCTTTCTCCACGGGCTTTGCAGTTTGACGGTCACCGGTCGCCGTGATTATTTGTACTGGCGTTGTGTTGTATATCTGCGTGAAGGTATACAAATACGGATACACCGCCTATTCAGTGCACCAATTTAGCCTGAGATGCAAATGCAGCTCTGAACCAAACAACCCGGTCACAAAACTACGTCAATGCGGACTCGGTTTTATGGGGTATTAGGGAGCGCTTGAGACAGCCCAGTCAGGGAGAAAAAAGGGCAAAATCTGGGGTCGCAACCATGGCAACATTGATGAGGGTTCAGGTTTTTTGATGTCAATAGCGGCTGCTATTGGATAATCACTAGATAAAGTTGCGAACGCGTCTGCTGCTCCGCGGCTAAAGAAAAACCTTCGTTTGTCTACGTAACTGGCGTTCGAGGCTCTAAATCATCGAGAGAGCGATCCTCTAACTGTGCCGATAACTGTGGTGGGGCGGTACGGCAGTTGTATGTAGCGGTATACAGCTCAGATACTCATAAACACATTGTATCAACATCTAACTGCAGGTTCCGAAAATGCGGTCGTACATGGACTGCTTAGTCGCGCAGTTCTACAAGGGGACCGAATGGAACGAGGACAACGAGCTGTACAACATGACTACAACAGAGAAGTCGCTACTGGACTTTAAAGTACCTCAGGGACTCCAGATGAGTGTGGCGAGTCTCAGTACTCCGAACTTCGCGAATACTTACCAGATCGCGAACAGATCGGGCGTCAATGGCTACATATCGTACCTTTATACAAGCAAAGAGCTTCAGAATTCATTAGCAACTAAGTCTGCAGAATTAGAAGTGTTTATGCCCGGATACCACTGTCTTCTGCCGCTCAAGGACCCGCGGAAAAACCAGTCGGTGAACAGAGCTAGTCTGTTCTACAGCCGCATGTACCTCCCCGCTAAGACACTGGAAGCGCTGTCGCTGTTCCGGCTGTCACGCAGAAATCAGCTGGTCGTGTCATCTGCTTCCACACCTAAACCAAATGGATTTGGTGCATTGACTGTCAGGCTAATGCAAGATCTCGGGCGCTGGTCGCTGGAGGAGGTGTACTGCTCCAAAGGCGGCCTAGTCGGATTGCGTGGTCTGTACAATTTCAACTACGATCAGGTCAGCGCAGAATCGCCGAAAACTCAACTGAGCATGGCACGCCTGTCTGCGGGTGGCGAAATATACTACGGTGTTCTGAACAAAACAGGAGGGTTATCTGGGGCCATCAGGTACGCTACAGTCTCTGCAAACACCAGCATTCCATTACAGATGACATTGGTAACCAATCCACTGTCTGGCCATATTGCGGTGTCGTATGCTGTGAAGGCATCTAAATGGCTATCATTTTGCTCGCGTATGAACTTCAATATCTACTCATACGAATCGAACTTGACGATCGGCACGGAAATCTGGCGATCGCAGGGTATTCACGTCGACGCAAATACGCCTGCTGTTGGCAAACCTATAAAAGCGCCCACAAACGTGATAAAACTTTCGGCAGATACCGCATTACCTTCGATCAATTGTATGTGGGAAGGCCGCTATAAGGACATATTGTTTAGCACTGGCGCCTCGTGTACGATTAACGATGGGCTTCTCAAAGTTGGATCAATAGGGGTTGAATTTGTGTATAGCCGCTAAAATATCAATGCTTCAAAGTCTAATATCTCCCCACAGAACAGGAGCATGAAATTGCGCAGCGCGTCATATTATGTTTTCGCCAATGACGTAATGTGCAGCACTGATCTGCCTCACAGTAAGCGATCTTGTCCATTTATATATATAGCGCCACTAGCAAATGCTCATTCCTACTTGTGTGAGCATTAGACTGGATTCTTTTTTCTGCTAATTGATTACTTCCTATTATAACTCACTATTCTATCGAAATGAGCGACACCGTGCAATCAGTCATCGATACTGCCAAAGAGTATACCAAAGCCGCACTTGGCAAGAACGACGCTGATCCGCAGACCCAAACTGAATCTGAAGATTCATGGGACAATGACAGCTCTGGCGCGAGGACTCTTTCTGAAATTGCGAATCAAGTGAAATCGTCGAGGTTAGAAGAGCCCATCACCATACACAATACCCCCTCCACGCTGATCTCGGACGATATCAAGAAAGAGCTGCCACAGGGACCTATAAGCATGCCCGAAGACACCTACTATTCTTCTGCGCCAAAGGAGCCTTGAATTGAAGAAATGATGAAGAGGGCTTGATGGTATGCATCTGTTTATCTGTTACATTATATTTGGCAACTTGTATGTGGTTTTGCTTTATATGCCGTACAACCTTGTAGGAATAAGCTATTTCCTGATTAGGTTAATTTACCGTTCACTCTTCTTTGGCCTGCACCACCACCCACAGAAGGCCCTTTTATCAAGACCCTTATTCGTCGCTATTTTTTTTAACCTCATTTTTTGAGATACTTGTTTCGGCATCATAATGGATCAGGACGGCCCAGGTCCAGACATAGACCGCTACCGCATGCCTCCTCCTCCTGTTCCGGCTCGTTCTTCCTTAGCTCAAGAAACGCCGTCAAAGTCGTCATCTCTACAACCAAACATGCATCCGACAGTCCCTATACACATGCCCTCGCCACCAAAATCGCACTTCGCCACTCCCTTACATCCTCACATGACGCCGCCTGACTTTTTGGAACAGTTAGAGGATTTCCCTTCGCTAGAAGTCCGCTCATACCAGCCCTCCTCCCTCCCTGCTATTGTCGACGACCGCGTCTCTCGTCTTGATGATTTCCACGCAATGCCCCCTCCCCCGCCCTCGTTGGCTCGCTCATACTCGCGATCACCTTCTCCAGCAAAACTAGCCCGGCTCGAACAATATGCAAACTCTCCCTACCTTCTTTCTACTTCACAATTCAGATCGCTGTCACCGGCACGTGCTGGCTCGCCTGTCCGGCAGCATTCACCCGTCATAGCTTCCCAACCGTTCGATTTCTCGTCTACCGCTTTGCTATCGACGCCAAAAACAAGCCAGAGAAAAGGTCACAGATATAAACAGTCTTCCGTCTCTATCAATTTTTACCCGGACGCCCCCGTCCGTGCCCCGCTTCCAGTGCCGCTCTCAAGGCCTATCCCTAACTTCAAAGAATGCGTCGAAAGCTGCACAAAAGCTCAGAAACTGCGGTTCTTGTGGTGCCTGCTCCATTCTCTTATAGCTCTTCAGTGCTTCTGGTACGGCACCGGCTCGCTAGCGCTTACAACGCTCTCTCACTTGCTCTTCTATGACGCTATCAGCGCCTTCTTGAGCACGCTCGTGGATATCTTCGGCAATTTCGAGGCCTGGAAACTTTCAAGCATACGGCATCCGTTTGGCCTCGAGCGCATAGAGGTACTGGCGGGAATAGCCATGTCTGTTATTCTTGCCTTCATAGGCACAGATGTGTTCTCACATGCTATCCAAGGTCTTATAACCTCCGATGACCATGGTCACGGTCACTCGCATCACTCGCACTTGACACCTGCTATCACCTATAAGGCCATAGATGCATCTGTGTTTGCTGCGCTAATAGCGACGGTCATGTCAGCGCTTGTGCTGCAAAACCATTCGCGCATTGGAAGAGCTGTGCGATTCCTACCTGTGCATAGCCTTGATAAACCACACGACTCGAAACCGCCTATCCCCGAGCGAGTTGCCAATATGCTTACGAACCCTGCTCATTTTCTCACCCTCTCATGCTGCTGCGCTGTGTTATTGCTATCAGCACTTCCGAAATCGTGGTTCTCTGCTGCTGACAAGAGCCTGGCACTGATAATGTGCGTGTGTATGTTTGTGTCTGGATCAGTATTCACGATTGCTCTCTGCAGGATCATACTAATGGCTAGTCCTGACCCAGGTAAAGTGACTTCCGCGCTTGAGCAAATTGGAAATCTTTCGGAAGTGCAAAGCATCTCAAAGCTGCGCAGCTGGCGAGTAAACTATCGTCTGTTTATTGTGTCTATGTCGCTCGAGGTCACTTGCGATGTAGAAGAGTACGACTTGTTGCGCAAAAGAGTTCTAGAAATTGTCGAGCAAACTATTATGAAATACAACGAAGGAGCAACATCTGAGACTACAATTGACATTACACAGACGGACTAATGAAACCTTATGTTATGCTATGTATATTAATCATTCAGAGTCTTATATTAGGCATAGATATTCATCTCCGTCTATTTGCACGTTTGCTTTTACCTGGGCGTTTTGAGATACCACCTTTTTTCGGTTTCTTGGAATGATAGTCCGAGACGTCCATGGAAGAAACAGCATCGTTATTCTTTCTTCCGCGTTTCTTGCCGCCCATACCATATTTTTTGTCTTTAGCCATTCGCTTAGCTTTTGATTTCTTTGAACTTCGATCATTACCTGCTTCCATCAATGCAATTTCGAAATCGTCAGCATTCTCTGCGCCCATTTCAACTGAATCTAAATTAGCGCCCACACCCTTCTTTCGTAGCATCTTTATCTTTTCAAGTGTCTCTTTCTTTGCCTTCGCCTTTTCCTGCTGGCGGGCTATCTGTGTTTGTTTGCCAAATTTCTTGAGATCGCGTTGACGTCTAGCGGCTTCGGCGGCTTTCTTGCTGGCTTCAGCGTCTATGAGTTTCGCGCGCACCTTGTCCATATGTTCGTCAGGCTTGACCATTTCGGCGAAGAAGTCTGAGGGCCGGCTGAACGGGATACCTTCGTCTTTAAAAATCTGTTTAGCTTCAGTGACAGCAGCAAGTCCCTGCTTGTAAAAGGCAAGTTCTCGCTGCAGATCATCTTCTACGTCCAGATCAGTGTGTACAGCGGCGTCCGTGACCGACATCAGCTCGACAAACGGCAGATTCAGTTCAATAGCTGCCAAAGAACTCTGCAAAGCTTTGCGGTTATTCACAGTGAGTTTCTGGTGGGGAATCGCATCCGCATCTGAATCCAGCTCAACTTCTTCGTAATCGATGTCTTCCTCTTCTTCTCCTTTTTCTTCTTCTTCTTCTTCTTCTCCGTCCTCTTCGACCTCCTTTCGCTGCTCGTCGCCGTCGAAGCTAGACATAGACGATACATCATCGTCCAGCGCAGCTGTATCCACGACATCGTCGCCTTCCTTACTCGAAGGATTAAATAGCTGCTTTACTCGACTAACAATACCCATAGTGCAGATTTCTTTCCGGTAAGTAGTAGTCTTGTGTGGGTTCCTGTAAATTTTACGAGTAAACCAAATGCAAAAAAATAAATAAGGTTCTGACCAATAAGAGACCATGCTTGCCTAATTACTTCCCAACCGAGATCGCTCTTGCACACAATTTTTTTTAACTGTTTTCTCTCGACACCGCGTGTTGTCGCAATAAAAGCTCGAATGGATGAATTACAGACGCTGTGTGCGGCAGTAGAAAAAGCCAGAACCTCGCTTATTGCTGATCTGCCGTACGAAGAGAACGGGATCAGCCTGCTGGCGCTGAAGAACGATACTATGTTGGCATACATCCACCACCTGGTTCTTCTAATTCTCAGTAAACTTGAGCTTGGGACTGGCGCATCGCCCGACGTTTACGATGAGCTCACAAAGGCTTGCATTTCTGACCGTGTTGTGCTAGAGCGTGGTGTAGGCTCACTCGAGTCAAAGCTGTCGTATCAAATCCAACAGGTGCTGAACGCGCACAAGAACGCCGAAACGCAGGCCTCGATCTCAGCTGAGAAAAAGATCGACGAAGAAATCGACACTATTAATGAAGTAGATTCAGAAGATGATGAGGCGGCATTTAGGCCTAACCTGAACGGCATGGCGACGTCACACGCAGAACCGGCGAAACATGAGCGGCACGAAGCGCAAGTATACAAACCCCCAAAGGTATCTGCGACGTCGCTCGATAAGAAACCACGCCGTGCTCCACGGAGTGCTCTCATGGAAGAGTTCCTGAACGAGATGTCAGATCGGCCAGTGGATGCACCTTCTGTTGGTGCTGAGATCCTGGAGAAGGGTGTCATCCAGACCGCAATGGACCGCAAGAAGGAGAAGGAAAGAACTAAATACGAAGAAGAGAATTTTACCCGCTTGATGCCCGACAAGAAAGTCAAAAGTAAAAGAAAACTGCGCGACAACTTCTTTGGTGAGGACTGGGTGTTCACAAATTCTTCTGGTGGCGGCTCTGACCGCAAGAAGTCAAGAAAGGAGTCCGCTTACAAACGATCTAAACGTCGTGCCCGCGGCTATGACGACTAATCATGCAAAAACTAATGACTGTTATGAGGAAGCATACAATCTCTTATCCATGAATTATATTGAGTAAATAGGGGAAAAAGTTATAAGCGCAGAAGAATAAACGTAGAGGAATAAATGACCATCGATGAAGTTATTGTTTTCTAAATCAATTTCATATTCGCAATGTTACCTGACGCGCGAAAGTTGTTGCTCATTTTGACCTGCATGTGCTTCCCATGTTTGGATTTCTTCAGTCTTCGTCTTGCAACCATTACCGGTACTGAACTTTTGCTTACTAGATAGTTCGAAAACGAACCTAGTAGTACGCCTTTCAGTGCTGACCTTCCTCGCGATCCGACAATAACCATTGTCGGGTCAAGATAATCAATAATCTCAGTGAGAACATGCTTGGGGTTCTTGCAGTGTAACACTTCAAGAACGCAATTCACTTGCAGTTTGGTACGTTTCAATAGTGAAACAGTTTGTTGTGTTAGAGTCTCGATGCTTGCAAATCGCTCGCTTTCCATGGCAGAGCTAGCCTCGTCGCCAACGGCATCTGGTTCCTCAATCGCATACACAAGGTACAAAATGTTTCCATCTCGAAGCACGGTGCCAATAGTCCATTCCAGCGCATATGCAGCCTCTGGCGATAAGTCCGATGGGATAAGGTATGATCTGCGTACATCTGATGACTCTTCCAATGATGGAGGCTGGCCTCTTGTGACTGTTCGAATGACCCGCTGCGATTCTGGTGTACTTTGGATTGCTGAAATAGAAACATCGAGATTTGCTGCATGCTTCCTGTCCACCATTTCTTCCACATCGGAAGTGTAAGGAGCGTATTCATCTGCAGCAGTGTCTTCGTCGTCTGATTCGTCTTCATTGAAAGCTGAGTGCGGTCTGATTTTAAAACGGCGCTTGTAGGATCCGTAGTTATCAATGTCCCGGAACCCAGGACGCGGCTCGTCGCTGAAAAGACTCTTTACTTTGTATTTAGAGCTGGCTATTGTTTTTCGCTCCTCTTCCAAAGCGCCGAGCAAGCTGCTGGGAGCATGCTTCTCTGTAGGTCCGGACTCAAATATCGAGGTATTGAGCCCTTCTAAGTCTGAGCTTGAAGAGTCGGACACGTCTTCGTAATCGTCTTCGTCCGATGAAGTCTGGATAGCTTCATCGTCCTCATATTCTCTTCGGGATTCGTCGTTGTATAGTCTGCTGGTACCGTCGGGGGACGAGCCAGCCGAAGATGCGCGAACCAGATTGCCCAGAGTTCCGCCTGCTTTGACGAGGTTCGCATCTGATAGCTTGAGGAATGCGTGGCTGAAGTCCATATCGCCCTGGGAAGGTGATCTGGAAGGGCTACGGAAATTACTGCTGCTTGATTTTCTGCGGGATTGCGAGGACGTGCGACGGTTGTTGCCAGTACTAGAGGGCGTAAGGTTACGCGGCATTCCGTGTGAGGAAGTTGAACGAGCTCTAGCGGCGGCGGGTGCCGATATTGACAAGGAAGAAATCGGAGCAGAATCGATAGGATGCAGAGAGAAGCTTTCGAGTTGTTCGGCGACCCTGTCGACGGAGACCTTAGGAGGATTAATGAGCATTGGTTTTGGTTTCTGCGCCGTGTTTGTGGGCATTTCAGCATCGCTGATCAGAAGGCTTTTCGGTCTGACGGAGTCAGCGTGTGACATAGAGTGCGATTTGCCTGAGAACGTTGATCGTTCAGTGGAACGATCAGGAGCAGACTTACGACATTCATGCTCTTCCAGTAGTTTCACAATTTCAAGCCTTTCCTCTTCTAAAGCTGCTTCAAGTGACATTTCCCTCCGGGATCTTTTGTGGGCAATAAGTGTGCGCGCGGAAGGAGGGTGCAAAGGCCAGATAGATAGTGCGTACGGATACTGCTCCGGAGGCTAAGCCCAGTTAGAACAACGAGATTTGTGGAAAAAGAAGGGGAAAATGGAGCGGAAGCAAGTAAACAACCAAGCCAATCACGATCAAACCAGCGATTCTACAGAATTGAGCAATAGTAGTGAATCAGAGGTGATAGGGGCTGAGAAGGTGCACTTTTTAGGCTATGCCAAGTACTAGGCGCTTGAGGTTTCTCTACGGGTAGGTCAACCAGGGAAATAAGCTTTGCAGAACCTATCATTGACCAATCACGTGGAAGAACGTTGAGCTGTGATTAGCCCGATCTGTGAGAAGATAAGTGTTTCCAAGAAGTTCAGTTCTGTACGTTTACAATAGTTTTATAATTTCCGGTAAGCTGTGGCTGCTTATATGGGCTGACTAATTTGGCTGTGGTACATGTCAGTTTTTGTGGCAGTTGCGGTGTTTGGCGGTTTTGAAGGCTATTGGGGTTTGACCTATTTCCTGGGCCCTGAAGTAGTCCATATTCGATTATAGTATATAGCATAGATCGTTCATAGATCGTTAATATATTGTTTAACTTAGACACTATTGTAACATAAAGTTCCACCTATTCACGTTCCAATGGCACTTGAGAACGATACCGGTTGAACGCGGTAGTAGGAAGCGGTTCGACGCACCATACATTGTCCCTTAAGATGACAACTGAAATCCAAAGATCATTCAAGACGCATTAATTGCTCTAAATATAATATACATACAGAAATTAAGCTGTTTCATGAATATATCTGCACATTCAGCACGATAATGGTTGCACAGCTAATGCATACCATTCGTTACCTGCCCCACAAACTCAAACTCTTACCAGCACCCCAAAAAATGGCCTCGAAGGCGGAAACAGCGAGGTCGCTCGCTAAAAGACACCTAAATTTTGGAATTGTCTCAATTTCACTTATATTTGTTTGGTTTCTCGCTATTCAGGGAATTGGCACGTATTTATTCTCAACTGGATTCCTTCTTTCAAGAACAGAACTGCCACAAAAATCGTCTACCCATACTGGCATCGCTCCTAAATTCTCAAAAGCCGTCGTCGTGTTAATCGACGCGATGCGCTACGATTTCACTGTGCCCGCATCCGGTTTGCAATGTCACAATCACTTGACTGCGCTCAACGAAATCGCCTCTACTAGCCCGAACAACGCCGTCCTCTTGAAGTTCCTGGCAGACCCGCCTACCACCACGCTTCAACGACTCAAGGGCCTCACCACGGGCTCGCTCCCCACTTTCATAGAAGCAGGCTCGAACTTCGACGGCACATCCATCAACTCGGACTCGTGGATCTATCAACTGCATACCGCTAACAAAACTATAGCCTTCATGGGCGACGACACCTGGATGGCTCTCTACCCGAACTCCTTCTACCCTCCTCTCACGTTCCCCTACGAATCCTTCAATGTATGGGACCTGCATACTCTAGACGAAGGTGTCATATCGCATCTGTATCCTTTGCTGGATTCAACCTCACCGCAATATGACGTTCTCATAGCCCACTTCCTCGGTGTAGACCATGCTGGCCACCGCTATGGGCCAAACCATCCGGAAATGGCCTCAAAACTCGATCAAATGGACTCAGTTATTCGCAAAATCGTCTCGTCAATTGACGATGACACTCTTCTCATAGTCATGGGTGACCATGGGATGGACCCCAAGGGCGACCATGGTGGCGACTCTCAACTCGAAATAGAGTCCGCTTTGTTCATGTATTCGAAGAAACCCATATTCCATCCTTCAAACCATGGACTCCACCCGCATCCTGACACTGTCTCTCAAATTGATTTGGTGCCTACTATTTCGTTACTGATGGGCTTACCAATACCCTACGGCAACCTAGGCAAGCCAATCTCGAATTGCTTTGCCGGTACCAAAGGCAACGATCACTTCCAGCTTGCTCAGGCTCTATTTGCCTCGACAAGTCAGGTCAAAGAATACCACGAAGCGTATGTGCAACTATCTTCTGCTTCGGCACAGGTGCCTGCTTTAATTGCTCAAATGTGGGACAAGGCGTCAGCGAACTATCAGAAATGCACCTCCTCAAAATCATCCTCTTCCTGCAAAACAGCTGTCTCTGCGCTTGAAGAATATGCAAATGAGATTCTTCGCCATTATCAGAAACTCTGGATACGATTTGACTACACTCTCATAATAATTGGACTTGTCACTTTGGCCTTAGGTATAGCCTCGCTGTCGGCATACTTGTTATCTGCTCCATTTGACTCTTGGGGGTCTTTGGTAATCGAAATATTGTCGTTTGGTTCATTCGGCATTGTTGCTGTTGTTTTGCTCCTGCAAGCTTCTGGTATGGGCTTTCAAATACCGTATGTTTTATTCGGTTTTTCATTAGGTTCTTTTTTCGGCTGTATGAAATATTTATGGCTCAAACTCAGAAGTATCAAGATCTCCTTTTGGAACTGTTTTGCTACATTGCTTACGATATTCCATTTGGTACTTTTTGCCTCTAACTCTTTCACCATATGGGAAGACAGGGTTTCTGCTTTCTTAGTAGCCACAGCCGGTCTAGTGATGCTTGCTGCATCATTTGGCGTGGAAGATAAAATGGACAGATTCTTATGCGTCTACCAAAGTCTTGTTTTCACTGTTCTCACTCGGCTCTCTGCTTTATCCACACTTTGTCGTGAAGAACAAGGTCAGTACTGCTTGACTACATTTTATGATTCAGGATCTTCAGTTACCACTTCTCCTTATATTCTTGGCAGTCTGTTTGCTATATCTATTATCCTTCCTGAAATAATTGCTAACTATTACCGAAGGTCTGACTCATATCGAGAGTCTGCCCCTATTATTATCAGCATGGGATTACGTGGCTGTTTGTTATTTATCGCTTCGTACTGGCTCTGTGAAGCGGGTGATAATCAGAACTGGCTGAAATTTGACGGATTCAAAAGCGTTAAGTTCTTACTTGGACAGTCAGTGCTATTCGCAGCTTTAATAATTGGAATTGTTTATTTTTATCAAGGACCGGTGTGTATTGCGGTATCACTAGGAGATGCAAAAAATGGTGATGAAAATGCACCTAAAGCTATTGTCAAAGGATTTGCCAATGTGTACGGATCTCTGTACACATATTCCATACTGATCGTTTATGTTCTAGTAGCGCTGTTCACTAAGCCAGTTGGCGGAATTACGCTTGCTGCTATGCTTTGGCAGATCTTATGTCTTGTGGATGTCATCGATATTCTCAAACTAAACGAGTCAGCCTTTGGACCTGTCGTACTAGGGCTGCTTGGCAATCTACATTTTTTTACCACTGGACATCAAGCCACAATACCCTCTGTACAATGGGATATGGCTTTTGCGCTAACAGACACCATCTCCTTTCCTCTTAGCCATTTGAGTATCATACTAAACAGTCTGGGCAGTTATATATTGAGTGCGCTAGCCGTGCCGCTATTTGTGTTCTGGAACTTTGCACCAAAGAAGGGTCTGTATAACGCTCTGCTCTGGCACGTCAGTAGATCGTGTGCTTACTTCTTGCTCTACCACTCTGTGGTCTCTTTCTCGTCGTTTCTGTTTGCTGCCTATTTCCGTCGACATTTAATGGTGTGGAAAATCTTCGCTCCACGATACATGCTTGCCGGCATATCCACGATTGCAGTATACATAACTACTGTATTTGGGACTCTTGCCACTGCCACTGCAGTTACATTGAGCTCTGCAACTGCACTTTTTGGATAACTTAACGAATTAATGATTACTGATTTACTAGAATATTTAATTTTTTGTGACTTTTAGTGCTATTATTTAGCTACTTTGGAATGAAAGCTAAATTTAACCTTATTAAATAATAGTTTTTTATTTGTGTAAGAAACGGTCCCTTGGCCCAGTTGGTTAAGGCATCGTGCTAATAACAACTCCTTGTTTGTAACGCGAGGATCGGCGGTTCGATCCCGCCAGGGACCAATTTTTTGGTACATTTCGCATAACTTTACTTTACTATTTTTTATGAAATGCATTTGTTTAACTTGAAGCACGCTAAAAAAAGTATATGTGTCACCAAGTATTGGAGTCATGCGGAGGGTGCGGTCGTAAGCCTTTTGAGCGTCTCCGGGCATGCCAGAGATTAATCCAGGTTTCCATACGCGTTCTGGACTCTTGTGAACCGTTGTTGACGGTAGGAATGATCTTTTCAATGTCTATAGATGTGCAGAAACATGATAAGTCGCGGAAACTTGAGTGCTCGCTATAAGGAACCCCCAATGCCAGTCTAGTTCGTGTTGATCCTTTAGAGAGTCTTATATCAGATAGCTCAAACAGGGGAGCCGGGTTGTCAATAACTGCATCGAGAGTTTCAGATCGACTCAGTTTCAGTGTAGGTTTGGTTCTGTATGTCCAGCCTGTAGGGTGGATGCTGAGAATTCTGGTGAACCTATGCTTGTATGGTTCCATATAAGTATCAAGAGAATCATTCTTAGTGCTACCCAAAGAGACGAGATGCACTTGGGCTTCTAAAGGATCATCCGTTAGTAAGTGTCTTATTCTCTGCGATTCAAGACAGTCAAGTATACGGCGTTTTCTCGGGGCCGCGTAGAGCTTGGTCTTCAGTGCTTCGACGATGGCAAGCGCCAGTCGTTCTTTGCCAATACTGTAAGTGCCGACAAGAACCAATAAAGATCCCGGCGCAAATTCAGGAGACCTTTTTAGCGCTTTCATGCGCTTCAGGCTAGCGAAGAAGCTCGGCTGGTAACCACTGTTCTTCCCTTTGGCAGCAATCTTGTTGGTGAGTTCAAGGGCGCATTCACCGTCATTTAGAAGCGCACAAAACTCAGCACAGGTATCTATCACCTGCTGTTGGTTAGGGAAATTATGTGATGGATCGAGGTATGTAGTATCTAGGTACAGGCTCGCGAACTTTGAGTACTTGCGCGCCAACGCATGAGATATTTGTGATGGACAAGCCCGGAAGTCTCCAGTGTGTATAGAGCACTTGCCATCAGCGGACTCGAAGAAGAAAATCACTGCGCCAGGACAGTGATTGGCGTCAATTAAAGTAACTTTGAAGTCTAAAATAGATACTGTAGAATTGAGAGGAAGTGTTCGGATGTAATGCTCTGGTACATGCAGGTTCTGCCTCACTAGTTTGGCAGTGATCTCCGAACAGTAAATGATTCCGTGTGACCACTGTCCGGAAAGGCCGCCGTAGTGGTCAGCGTGGTAATGTGATAGAAAGAATATGTCGACATTAGGTATACGGCCAAAACTGAAAGCGTCAACGGCGACATAGGTGTCTGCTAATGGTATGATCTTGTAGAAAGGACACTTTCTCTCTGATATTTTAGGTGTTCTCTTTAATGGATTGAGCTCTCTGGCCTTTTCGAGGTCGTCTTTGACAGACGTTATAACTGATGACGAGTCGAAGTCCGACAGAGAGTAGTTGACATGTAATAGGGACTGCCGGTATACGAACCCTCCGCGCTCTGGGCTGTTGAACAAGAGTTCGGATGAATTTTCTTCAACTTTTACACACTCTGGTTCGGGAGTCACGGGATTTTGGTCTATTTTGCGAGGCGGATCTGCGGGGACAGCGTCTAAACAGGTGTCGGCATGACTCTCGCGCTGATCTAGTGGAAGCAGGGAGATGTCTAGGTCGCATAGTGGACAGAGGATCGGTGACGACAGTTTTGGCCGTTTAGACAAACGCAAGGGGTCATCTGTAGATACAGGCGTTTTACCGTTTATATTGAGGATGTCGTTGAGCGGACCTCGTTCGTTCTCTGTAGGCATATGACTCTTACGAAGGCGGCGACGTTCGCTTACCTGGTATGGAGACCTGCAACTGTAGCCGCAGAGTCAAAATACACGTCTTAAGCGTCTTACTAGAACGGTTGTATAATGAATGCAATAAATAGCAGCACGTGGCTGTATCAACAATCCGTAGATAATGAAGTCGAAATGTCGGTGGATCAAAGCTGAGAAACCCTTATCCTCTACCACCACCAGGACGTCAACATGCGAGACGGCGTTGCAGTAGTGACAGGGGCTAACTCCGGGCTCGGGTTAGGAATATGCAAGCGTCTAATTGACGAATGGACCGGAAACACATTGACGATCGTCGTGACAACGCGGACTATGCTGAAAGCTGTGCAGACGGTCTCGTGTCTGGCGGACTACGCCAGAAGCAAACCTCGACAGCACGGTCCAGTGCGTTTCGACTACGTTCTTTTAGACTTGAGCGACATGGAATCTGTGGCAGTAGCCGCGAGAACGCTTTCTGTGCGGTTCAAGCACATCAACATGTTCTTCTGCAATGCTGGGATCGGCGACTGGAACGGCGTCGACTATTCAATCCTTGTCAAGGAGCTCTTTACTGATCCTATTAAGGCCACAACAGAGCCTGGTTGCAAGCTCCAGAAAGTCGGCACGCTGTCGAAGGACGGTCTTGGTCTTGTGTTCCAAACAAACTTCTTCGGGCACTACTATATTGTGAGGAAGCTGTTTGACAATCTAGCCCATGGTGGCCGTGTAATATGGGTATCGAGCATGGAGTCGTACCCGAAAGCACTATCTAAAGATGATATACAGGCACTGAGATCTTCTGTAAGCTACGAGGCGTCGAAACGACTGATTGATCTCGTCTATATGGCTACAGTCGATGAATGGTCTGCTGAGTATGGCATACACCAGTTTCTGACACAGCCTGGTATCGTGGGCACGCAGATATTCGCAGAGTACCTTAATAAGGTTGTTGTTGTGCTAATGATGTGGACTTTTATGTTCTGCAGGCTTCTCGGCAGCAAATATCACACTGTCGATCCCTATCGGGGCGCCTGTGCCCCGGTCTACGCCGCTCTACAGGCTCCAGTGTCCAGACAACGAGCGCTGTACAGTCTTTCGTGGGCAGACCCTCACAAGAAACTTGCGTCTACAGCAGACAGGTGCGGCCGATCACATATTGCGCTCGACTCTGTGCCTTATGTTCCATCCGAGGGGGCTGCTGTTCTGGAGCAAGTTGATCATCTGTACTCGCAGTGGGACAAGCGGCTTTCCGAGCTACCGCTTCACAAGATCGACTCCTGAAAAAGAAAATTCACTACATCACTCCACTTAAAACTAATAATAATAACTCGCTCGTCTTATGTATCCACTCAGCCGCATTGCCTATAAACTGCTTGCGCACTAAACGTTTCGGTAAGATTTTGTTCCTGTTGCTATGGCAAATAACAGTATAGTGTAATAGAACTTTTCTAATTGGCCAAATCGTACATAATAGCCGACCATTATATCCCATCGCCTCTTTCACCTGAATTCCCCTATCTTTTTACAACCACAATGATGAATTCACGACTAGCTATCTCTCGAGTATTAGGTCGAAGTGTTTATCTGTCTAGAAACATTACATATTCTGCTGGCAAGGCTTCTGCAGTGCAAGTAGAAAGCACAACAGGACAAGCATGGACAGCCCCACCATTCCCACAATCCGGTCCTGGCGCTAACAATGGTAGTCTACATGGTGTCAAAGCTGAAGCTGTGCCGCCAGTACAGCCTAAGTCATTTGTTCCATTGAGACCATCCAGATTTAGCAAGCCAGAATCGAAGATACAGCCGCCACAGCCACAGCAACTACAACCTTCACAACAACAGCATCAGTCACAGCAATCAGGGATCGCACATATAGAAAAAGAAGTTCAGCCTAAACGCACGTTCAGAAAGTTCAAAGCAAGAAAAGCCGCACTGTCATTGACACCAAGAGCGGTTGAGCGACTGAAATCATTGATGGAAGGACCTAACCCCAAGTTCATAAGAGTGTGCGTCCGAAATAGAGGATGCTCAGGGCTACAGTACCATTTGGAATACGTTGATGCCCCTGGAAAGTTCGATGAGGAGGTTGTTCAAGATGGCGTTAAAGTATTGATTGATTCTAAAGCATTGTTCTCCATAATTGGCTCAGAGATGGATTTTGAGGACAACCCGCTCTTCACAAAGTTCACATTCAAGAATCCTAACATCAAGGGAGAATGCGGATGTGGTGAAAGTTTCATGGTATAATGTGGAATGGGTCTTGAATCGTTATAAGATTAGCATTAATTAGATTTACGATATAATGATACAAATTGTTGATATAAATAGTATGCATCTGAAGTATTATGTGTCATGATCATGGGATATATGGTGCAATGTGTGTTCAGGCTAGCCATCGCCTAACGGAAGCAGTATTAGCAAATACAGGGTTAAGAAGAACACAAGTCAAAAAGTATTCAAGTCCTTCTCTTCTTTTTTCTAAGAAATCCGGCCTGAATCGCGAAATCACAGCCTTGGGCGGCAACTGAGGCAGCACAGGAATCGATCTCGATTCTGATTGTTTTAATTCTTCAAGTAATGAGCTTCTCAAATCGCAAAATTCTGAGTACCTTTTAATTTTTCTTATAGTGGCGCCATCCAGCGTTTCGACAAGGATATTCCACGCCACATATTCGCTTCCTAATTGTGTTTTGACAATAGTGTAGTCGCCAACCCACACTCTCATTGCCCAGACTCCTGGTTTCGTCGTACCCGATAACACTGCATCCTCTAGCGTAATCTGATGCGCACTTTCTATTGGTTCTGGTGCAACGGCTTGGAGTATGTTCTGCTGCAGGATCGATCGCGGAATAGCGCTGTTCAATGCGGCAGATGAAGACCTGGACTTGCGTCTACTCATTCGCTAGCAGTCGTTCTGAATTGTTGATTATACCTATATTACCATGAACCAAAAATGCAAAGTTCGCTCAGTCAGCGATGTCTAATGCTCAGTGTGGTGGAAATACGCAGATGAAACGCGATGAGTGTATCGATGAGGTGTGCAAAGAAAGGCAGGTGTGTGTGTGCTGATCTCGGGCGCCATTTGGGAAGAATCAATGAAATCAGAATCAGCGGCAGGGAAAACCTGGGGTACCTGTCTAAACAGATCCACCGGACATATTACCGCCAACCAGTCCAGCCAGTTCCAAAATAGCCCTATCTTCATCGAAATTACCTCTTTTCAAGTTCACTTCGCGTCGGCGTCTGGCTTCTCGCTCTTCCCACGCCCATTCTTTGGCTTGTGCCGTAAGCTCCTTCTCTCCCCCGCATCCCCAGACTTCAACTTGGCTGATAGAGAATACATCTTCCCATTCCTTCGTGGCGGCGTACGCAGATCGGCTTCGTCTGTACGCACCCTCACCGTCCACACCGTAGCATCGGAACACCCCGTACTCCATTGACTCGTCTATAGTCAGCGAAACGGCGCCTGGCACGATGCGTTCTCTCGATCCGCTCGGAAAATGCGGTACCGCAGTTCCAAAGCCGAATCCGCCGAGAATTGGCGAGTAAAATGCATATGAGTCGGCCGCAGCACTGGTCTTTGCCGGGAACCATTCTTGAAACGGGTACAATTGGAACAGTTTGCCTTTTGAATCGCCAAACCCCTTCTTCGAGCTCGAAGTCCATTTTGTGTTCAGGAAGCACCCGTAGATCACCTTCCGCGAGTGACACCCGTCAACGCTAGAATCAGATGATTTGCCAGTATAAACCCAGTCATTAAACGCATCTAGCGATCTATCTCTCAGTTTCGCGCGCTCGACGACCTCTCCGGACACTATTAGGATCGAAGGCGCGTTCCACTTGAATGCCTTGGACTCAAACGAGCGCATGCTGAACCCATGGTCAGACCCGATATACAGTTTCTGCAGCCTTCCCCATATCGAATTTCTGCCAAGTTTGCTGGCTATTTGTGCGGCTGTCGGCATATCCATTAGGCAGTCGGAATATTTGTAGGTGGTAGCGTTATAGTAGGGCAGATTCCGCAGTTCCAGCGGTTGGTTAGCGGGCTGCTCAGTGGCGGCGATCTGCGGCGACTGTTTAGGACTGAAAAGGAGATGTTGGAATAACGAGATGAGTGGCGTGAAGATGTTAGGTGCAGCGGCGAGGATGCCGTCACAGAACTCCTCGCATGAAAAGCCTGGGTGCAGTGGGTCCTGCGGGCTCAATCCGTCGGGCCTGAATGTACTGATTATAGCTGCCGCGCGGTGAGTGTACTTTGGCCATTCTTCCGACTGGAAGTTGTCTACGTAGGCTGCTATAGGCTGTTCCGGGTCTAGTGGGAATATAGCCAGCAGCAGGCTGAAGAGATCATGCAGCTCTCTAGCGTGGATTCTCCATGCTTTGTTAGCGTTTGAGGGCAAGCCGTCTGGGCAAAGGTTGTCATAGTCGGCTATGATAGGTAATTGTGACCAGCCAGCGGCTAAAGAAGCAGAATCAAATAAATCTTCAGCGTTATATTCCTTAGCGGTGTCGTCTATCGGAGTGGCAATGGAGAAGAACAGCAGGATAAGCGGATCATAGCCTGGGAGGATGTTTGACCGTCTTTCTGGGTCGAGTAGAGCGATTGCTTTTAGCAGGCTTCTCATTGTGAGTGGTTCTAAGGAATTTGAGGCAAGGAATGGGAAGCTTGCTAATTTCTCTGCTATTTTGAGAATGATTGGTCCGCAGTTGGTCGATTCAGGCACACCGAAGTAGTCCAGGAGTTTGGAGGCGGTCCAGTAATGCAGGCCGGCGGAACCGTCAGCTAGCGAAACAAAAAGGTCCTTTAATGCCCACAATTCAATCGAACTAAACTGCGACAAACATAACCTGGCAAATTCGCTGTTAATTCGTTCTCGTGAGAGACTTTTAGGCGTACTTTGTGTCAACCCCATTAGATGTGAACGGAGCGAAAGTATCTAAAATAAGCTTTAAGCTAGACATTATATCATTTAACAATTTCATTCGCATAACAGCATATTATAAACAGTATTGTCGGTTTCCTCAACGTATCGGTAATTGAGATCGACAAGGAACTTCTCCAATAAGTCTTCTTCCTCCGGCGGCACTGACCATGCGGCAAGCACCTGTCCCACATCCGCCCCGTAGTTTCTGTAGTGAAACAAAGAGATGTTCCATGAGGTGTTCAGAGTAGTCAGAAACGTATGTAGTGCCCCAGGTCGTTCGGGGAATTCAAATCTGAACATCTTCTCGTTAGGAACATGCGCTCGTCCGCCGAGCAGGTACCGTCCGTGTGTCTTTGCGAGCTCGTTGTCGCTGATATCAGTTCCTGACATGCCGTTCTCTTCAAGCTTTCGCTGTACTTCTTTTGTCTCGGTCTCGCGGTCGGTCACGGAGAACGACAGAAAAATGTGCGCCGGCTGCTGCGGGTTATTGGAGTATCTGTATGCGAACTCCGTCACGCTGCGCGGGTAGATAATGTTAATCAATTTCATGAACTCGCCGTGTCGCTCAGGAATGTTCACGAGCATCAGCACCTCACCACCCTCGCCCAAAACAGCTCGTTCCGCAACGAACCGCAACCTGTCGAAATTCATATTCGCTCCTGAGACAATAGGGATATGCACGCCGCCTTGCTCGACGATCTCTGGGTGTTCTTCAAGGAACCGTTTCATACCCGCGGTCGCAAGCGCACCGCTAGGCTCGACAACAGCGCGGGTGTCTTCGAAAATATCTTTGATCGCTGCACAGGTCTCGTCCGTGTTCACAAGAACAATGTCGTCTACATTTTCCTGAAGCAGTCTAAACGTCTCCTCGCCAACAACCTTGACGGCGGTGCCGTCTGCGAACACACCGACATCGCTCAAAACCACTCTCGACCCTTTCTTCCTCGACTGTAGGTATGCATTGGCATCGTAGGTCTCGACACCGACTATACGGATATGAGGCGCGACGCGCTTGATGTAGACTGACAGTCCGGCCAGCAGCCCACCACCGCCAATGCACGCATAGATGGTGTTGATCTTGTGGATAGGCACCTGACGCAGGATCTCCATAGCGATAGTACCCTGGCCAGCGATTACGAACGGGTCGTCGAAGGGCGGAATAATGAGCAGCTCGTGCTTGAGACTGAGTCTCTGGCACTCGGCTTTAGCGCCGTCAAAATCGTCGCCAAAAAAGACCACTTTGGACCCGAGTCTGGATACGTTCTCGTGCTTGATCGCCGGCGTGCCCTGCGGCATCACGATAGTCGCTGGCATGCCTAGCTGTCGTGCACCGTAGGCTACGCCCTGGGCGTGGTTACCTGCTGAGCAGGCAATAACGCCTTTCCATCTGTCTTCAGGCGGCACCTGCGCAATCTTGTTGTATGCACCGCGGAGTTTGAAGCTGAAAACGGGCGTGGTATCCTCTCGCTTGAGCATGACCTCGACTCCGCGTTTGGCACTGAGTCCCGGCGCCGGAGTCGTGGCCGTCTCATCCATGACCTCGTACACGCGCGAACAGAGGATCATACGCAGGTAGTCTGGCTGGCCGTCTGGGAGTCGGAATTCTGCAGGCACCGAGTTCCACATAGACGAGATTGGCGATTGTGATCTAGGAGTGATCGCCTCGTACTCAGTCAAAGATGCGCCCGGTCCGGATTTTTGTCTCGACATCGGCTTGCAGGTACTATTTTCCAGCCACAGAAAATATCAGCAGAACAAGAAAATAACCAAGAGGTTTATATATTCTTCTTCTCGACGGTCTGGTAGGTAGAGGATTTACTCAGGAAACAGAGTCGAGTAAAATAGCTAAAATTCGGAAAAAATGGAAACCCTAATATCCCACGTACCGTTTTCGCCTGACGCCTGCGTTTCGACAGATCAATTCAGCAGCCGATCGCTGCATTCGCTTGAATTTCAATTATTTTTTGGCTGTTACCTTTGCCACTAAGTAATTAGACTCTGATACGCACAATGGACGAAGTAGAAGCCGAGTCATCACCGTTTCTCGACAACATCAAGCTGAAGACTAGGCAGAACCCGTTAGTGCCGATCGGAATGATCGCAACAACTTGGGCTATGTGGGGCGCGTACCGAGCCATTCGACGAGGAAACGCGAAGACCGCCCAGCGCATGTTCCGGTACCGTGTAGGTGCGCAGCTAGTTACTGTAGCGCTCGTAGGTGCCGGCGCGCTGTACTACGAGACGAACTACCAGCATCTCAGTCAGAGCGCTGAAGAGAAACAGCGATTAAAGTCAGAAGAGCGCAAGAAAATGTGGCTCGAAGATCTCGATCGCGAAAACCGTGAAATCGAAGAAAGACGTAAAAGAAAACTGAACTAGAAATGCTGCCTGTTTGCACTTCGTAGGTGTTTCAGTCTGAGTATTTAGCCTTCTCAATTGCATCTCTCGATAAGCAGAAATCTATATGCTCATTGATCTCAACAGTGTCATTGAGTATTTCTCTTGAACAAATAAAGCATGTCACCTTATTTTCTAATTTCTGCTCTCCCAAGTCCTTGTCGGCGACGCCCTGCCTGTGCGGCGATTCCGATCTCCGTTGTCTCTTGAGAAAACTCGTCATCCGCGTAGACATCTCCTTTGTCTGTAATTTGGTCAGCTTGAGTCCCATCAGACGCACACATATAGGCATCTCCTTGTCTAGAAGCTCTTTCCCGTACTTGTACAGATCGTCGGCAGTGTATGCTGGACTTCCCAGTGGTGTTTGTCTCGTAATCACCTGGAAATCGTCCCGCTTCAGCTTCAGGTGCAGCACCGTTCCCGCAAGCTCCTTCTCTGCGAGGTCCTGTGACAACTCATCCGCGATAGTCTTGAGTTTGCTGTATATTTCGGCGGTGTTGTTTGTTTCTTTGAACGTCATCTCGTGGCCAAGCGACTTGCGCGCTTCCTGGTGAAACGAGTCGATGTCGACGGTACCGAGTCCAAGGTAGCATTCGAGCACTAGCTCGAATACCGACGGACTCAGTACCTTCTTCAACAGGCCTCTGAGCCCGTAGAATTCGTGGAACGTATTGAGACCTACTGCTTGCAGTTTCCTTTCGAGCACTCTGCCGATCCCTCCGACTTGCCGCACAGAGATCCCCGACATGAAATCGACAACCTCCTGGCGAGTACCGAAAGGCACATAGTACTGCCCGTTCGGTTTATTAATATTAGACGCAATCTTTGCGACGCGACAGTTCGGGCCTATGCCTGCAGAGACTGTCAACTGCGTCGAATCGTGGATCTTCTGCCGGATCGACGCTACAAACGTCTCGACGTCTTCAACGCTGCCATTCAGTATTGCGTCGCTGTATGCATCCGTGATGTCCAAGAATGCCTCGTCTGCGCTCGGACAATAATAGTTGGGGTCGTACTCAGCTAGAATAGCCTGAATCTCTCGGCTCTTCTCCCGGTATCTGTCGAAGTGCGACGGCACTAGTATAAGATCAGGACACAACTTTTTCGCAATGAACGTGGCCATTGCCGATCTACATCCGTACTTTCGCGCCTCGTAGTTGCATGTCGAAAGAATCCCACTACCGCCAACGGCCATCGGTTTGCCTTTGAGTGAGGGGTTATCCAGTTCCTCTACTGAGGCGAAAAATGCGTCACAGTCTACGTGCACAATGATCCGCGACAAGTCTGCCACCCGCTGTTTCAGCAGCGTGCGTATCTGCGCATCTACGGCATTCTCGAGCAGCTTTATGTCCATTGTTTCGCGGTTGAGGCCTGCGATCTGTGTCTTGAATTCTTCGATTTCTTCCTGCAATTTCTTGTCTCTGCGCTGCTCGGCCTCAAAAAACTTAGATCCCTTCGAGGCCTCGTAGATTAGCCGACCCACCTCGTCCTGGTCCACGCCCTTCTGGCCGGCCTTCAGCAGCGACGGCCCCAGCAGCCGGTGTTTCAGGCTCTCTTCGTCCATCGCAAGAGCAGACGGTATCGGGGTCGATTGCGCGCCTGGTAGCACGTACTACAAACAAATAAGGTTTAACAGGTGGAACGGTATTCCTGTACTAGGTTGTCCTACTTGTCGAAGGTGCAGACGCCTTCGAGCGCCATGCTGCCGCGGGCATTGGTCGCCCAGACGGTGAGAGCGCCGTCCTTCTCGGCTGCGTGAAACTTGACGGGCTCGTCAGGGAACAGCGGAACGCGGTTGGTGTACTTGTAGTGGCTGATCGGCTCGGGCACGAGCGACGACACCCAGTGCAGCATCAGGGCTGCCTGGAACGGGCCATGCACGACCACGTCGGGAAAGTTTTCTGAGGGTCCCGTAGCGTACGGCACGTCGTAGTGGATGCGATGGCCGTTGAAAGTCAAAGCCGAAAAACGGAACAACGCCAAGTGTGACGGGCGAAACTCGATGTCAGCCTTGTACCCCTCAGAGACAGCGACAGGTTCAACGAACTTGCTAATCGTTTTCTTGCGTAAAGCGGGGCCCATCTCTGGTATATGTATGAGTATTCTGTCTTCAAGGACGCGGTACTTCTGCGGGTCGTCGCCCAGGTCGACGGGGCCCATCGCACGGTACTTGGAGATGATCATCCTGCCTGAGTCTTCCGACCCATTGATGTCATTAGTGTACTCGATACACCTGTTCGGTGAATCTGTGAGCAACGGCTGAGCGCCGAAAGTGATCGAGCCGCCGAGCCACATTCGCGTGGTCAACTTGGACCCGCGAGGTGGGCCGAAAGCCGAGTGGTACCCGTCCTTCTCGAGCAACTGCTCAGGGTACGCGGGGTTGAAGAAGGCGAGATGCGTTCCTGGTCGCAGAGGATCGCCCGGGTTTAAGAATGGGATTTTCAAACCGAGAGTGTCGTTCAGCACCATATTCAACATATTGGCATGGCTTGAACTCAACGAGTCATACAGCCTGACTTTCGGCCCCCCGACCTCAGCAGGCACCACCGCAGCCTCGTATGCATCCTTCACGGCATCCAGCACACGCGCACGGTTTGAAGTTAGTCTACGAACTAAAGAAACTCTCATATCAAAAGATAAAAATTGAGCAACATTCGAAACAACCACCCGTTAGATAGATATATAGATATATTCGTGTCCGTGAGCCGCACGGAGCAACAGAGGGGCATCGCACTCCCCCTTGGCAACCCACGAATCACTTACAAACGTCGCGCTGGACACAAACCACAATCACCCTTTAGCCCCTATTACCTCTTTTGTACGCGCTGCAATCTCCTGCACAATGGCTGCTAAACACCGACCTGGATCAAAAGAAAGCAAGGTTAAGCTGTCTGCACAGCCTGCAACACCGCCAAAGGGCAAAGTATCTACGTGGAACGAACTCACGTCTGGAAAATCTTACAAGGTCGCCTGCCTCCTGGTGACCGTGCTGGCTTTTTGGCTCCGATTCAGGCACATATCTCATCCGGACGAGGTCGTCTTCGACGAAGTCCATTTTGGCAAATTTGCCTCCTACTACCTGCGTCGCAGTTACTTTTTTGATGTGCATCCGCCGTTCGCCAAAATGCTATTCGCGGCCGTCGGATGGCTCGTCGGCTACAAAGGTCAGTTCCTCTTCGACAACATTGGCGATAGCTACATAGAGAACAATGTCCCATATGTCGCCTATCGCGCCCTACCCGCTTTCCTAGGTACTATGACTGTACCCATAGTTTTCCTCACAATGAAAGAATGCGGCTACAGTCTGCCTGCCTGTCTGGTCTCCACCGCACTGGTCCTCTTCGACAACGGCCACGTTACACAAACGCGTCTCATTTTGCTCGACTCTACCCTCATCTTCTCTATAGCCTTTTCTATTTACTGCTATGTTAGATTCTACAAGGAGAGACGTCGCGCGTTCTCTTTCAACTGGTGGAAATGGCTTCTGCTCTCAGGTTTCGCTCTCTCCTGCGTCATCTCTACCAAATACGTCGGTGTATTCACTTTTATCACAATTGGCTCCGCTGTCGCTATTGATCTCTGGAAATTGCTTGATATAAGATCTGGTCTGACTATTCGTCAGGTCACTAAACACTTCTCTGCTCGCTTATACTATCTTCTAGTGTTTCCCTTCCTGATCTACCTTTTCTGGTTTTATGTTCACTTTCAAGTGCTTTGCAACTCAGGACCCGGTGACAACTTCATGACACCGGAGTTTCAAGAAACTCTCAATGAAAGTCCTCTCATGAAAGAAGCTCGTCAAGTTAACTACTACGACAAAATTACCGTGCGCCATTCTAGCACTGAAAACTACTTGCATTCACACGACCAACACTACCCTCTTCGCTATGAGGATGGAAGAGTCTCGTCACAAGGCCAGCAAGTCACTGCTGTTGAGCATCCTGACGGAAACAGCTACTGGATTATCTACCCTTCTTTCGACGAAGATGTTCATGTAGCCGGTCGTGCTGTTAAGTTTGGCCAGCGCGTGCGCTTGTATCATCCCGAGACTAACACTTTCCTGCTATCACACGACGTTGCTTCGCCTTATTACCCTACTAATCAAGAATTCACTGCCGTTAGCCCCGAAGTTGCTGCTGAAAGATTTAACTTCACGCTTTTTGAGATTCGTCCCATATACGGCCAACGCAATGAAGCTGTCAAAACTAAGGCTGGCCTATTCAAATTTGTGCATGTTCCGTCTAATGTGTGCATGTGGACTCACGACGACAAGCCTCTCCCTGATTGGGGTTTTGGCCAATTTGAAGTCAATGGTAACAAGGAGATGGGTGATCGTACTAATACCTGGTACATTGATGAGATTATTGACCTGCAGGAACCAGAGCGACTGAATCCTCCACCGAAAGAGGTCAAGACTCTTCCGTTTTTACGAAAATACTTTGAACTTCAAGTTGCTATGTTGGAACATAACAATAAACTCACTTCGTCTCATCCCTATGCTTCGCAGCCGGGCATTTGGCCTGTAACCTTGAAAGGTATATCTTTCTGGACCAAGAACGATACACGTGAACAGATATATCTTATTGGCAACCCTGCGGGATGGATTTTGGAAGTTGTTGTTATAACTCTGTTTGTCCTGATCTCCATTGTTGATTTACTTGCGTCACAGAGAAACGCTTCACCCTTACCGGAAGCTGTGCGCCACAGGTTCTATGCCTCTACGGGATTTTTCATTCTTGCTTGGGCTACGCATTATTTTCCGTTCTTCCTCATGGGACGACAACTATTTTTGCATCACTACCTTCCCGCTCAAATGTGTGCTGCTCTCGCTGCCGGATCCATGTTGGACTTCCTAACGGGTGTGATGCACGACCAGGTCGAAGACCGGAACAAAGGATCCAAAGTTTCTGGTTCTTTTGAGTCTAGAGCTTCTACTGCAATGGCTTGGTTTGCTGCGTTTGCCATTATCTCTACGTTAATAGGCGTATTCTTTTACTTTGCGCCGCTGACATACGGCACTCCAGGCCTGTCGGTGGAAGAAGTGAAGGATCGAACTTGGCTGCAAATGAATTTGCATTTCGCTAAGTGATAGAAGCCAAAATAAAATAAAAAAGAACGAATACACAAACGCACTGGAAGCTGTGCTTGCTTACAAATCACTTGAGTGATGTTGTTTCTTGTTCTGATTTGCTAACGGGCATGGCTCTCGTTTCTGTTCTCACTAATTTCAATATTTGTGTGTAAAAATTATATCTGTATACGTATTCAGATTTTAGCTATGCGTTTATGGTATCGGAAACGTCGGGCAGGTCAATTTGCGCGTCATCTTGAGGCTTCCAGGCGTTGAACCGCCAGTTCAGTTTGGCGTTGTTGTGAATGCAGTAGCCTTGTGCAGATAGCGGATTTATTGCGCCGGTTTGTGGCATATCGCGGATGTATACGAGCCGTCCTACTCTAGAATGCACCATAGCCATAGCGCACATAGAGCAGGGCTCGTGTGTAGTGTAGAGGTGCATGTTAAGGCACAGGTATCCCTTTACGGCGTTCGGTTCTCTTCGGCGTTCAAGTTCGAGCTCGGCCACTCTTCGTATGCATCGCATTACTGAATGTTCTATAGGGTTCCCTGAAGAGTTACGCGCGTCAAAGTCTGTTGCGACTATTGTCTGTGTTTCTGGATCGACAGCGAAAGTCGCTATTGGCAGATCCTCATTGTGTATCTTGTGTGTCTCAAGCACTTTATTCGCGAGTATATTTACATAATGCGACATTTGGTCCTTTTCGTCGGCCGTCAGCTCTGCCGGTAAGCAATTCGGGTTGCTTCGCCAGAACGAAGGCCATACTTTAGTGTTCCATGTCGCACATTGCTCTTTTGTCCTAGCAGGGAACTTCGGGGCCTGCTCTATTCGTACTTCGTCACACGGTAGTCCATCAATAATACTATTAAGCTTGTCGAGTTCTATTGTATCAACAGAGCATATTGCTAGGTCAAGATGGATTTCTCCCTCACCGTCGACTTTATTGAGTCTTCGAATATGGCTAAGTTCGTGCACCTCGTCGGGCAGCGAGTCTTTCAGCGTCTCTAAAACCAAGCGCGAGTCTTTCGCTGGTATAATTGTAGCATATATATCTATAAGTTCTAGTGGTCTGTTAAGTGGATCATTGCCTATTTGCAAGAACTCCATCACCTTGAATGGTCGCGTGCAAACCTTTTGATAAAGTAGAGAGTTCTGAGTGTAAACCTCCCACCTCGTCCCACGTCCTCATCCTCGTCCTCCCCACCGCGTCAATTCATGAGCAGAAAAGAAGAAATAGAGGCCAAACGCGCCAAACTCGCAGAACTCCGTAGACAGCGCGAGCTCCGCCAGACTGCACCGTCGCCGAACTCTTTCGTCTCTATTGATAAGCTCGTAGACACAATTGTCGCCAAAACACCGCCTCGATCGACTGCCCCACCTCAAGAACACTTCTCGATCGTCAACAAAGTCCAAACTGTTTCCGCCCAGGTTTACGACCGTCCGCCGCTTGTCAAGGAACGGCTCACGTTTGATGTGGGCGTGCAGGCTGTCGTTCCTGCTACACCAGACGCCCCAGATTCGGAACAAAGTGAGCTCGAATCCACCCCAGAACCAGTCGCACCTCAACTCCAGCCCCCGCTGACCCCAGAATCGCCGCCCGTTCCAGAACTACCCAAGCGCCGAAAGTCATATGACGAAACAGAAATTGAACAGTTTGTAAAGACGTCGGCTAGGATACTGAGACGCACTGTCGAAGAACCAGACGTGCTCACAGATTATTCCGCCGAAGACCCTTCAAAGAAAGAAGACGTGCCTCTCCTGAAACAGTTCAACGTCCCTGACCGTTCCGTCACTTCAATAGACTGGTCAAACGTCCACCAAGAACTACTCTTGGCCTCCTACGGTTCCTCCGGCTTCGCAGACGCGCGCAAAGGGAAACTCAACGTGTTCAATACCAATTACACACACCCAGAATACGAACTCGCAGCACCCTCTGAAATACTGACCGCTAAATTCTCTCCGACGCGCTCTAATATCATAGTAGGTGGACTTTATTCCGGACGGGTATGTTTATGGGATCTGCGCGCAAGTCACAACCCTGTGCTGAGCTCTACCTCGACGTCCAATGCGCACTTCCACCCGGTGTACTCTCTTGAATTCATAGGCGAAACTACATACAGCATACTTACCTGCTCAACTGATGGCACTGTTTGCACATGGGCTGACGATCGCTTGGACAAGCCATTAGAAACGATTTCCCTCTCGGCTCCTGCATGGTCACGCTTAGCGGATATTGCCCCTATTGCAATGGCTGTCCCGAGTACCGATCAATCGTTTTTTGTAGTTGGCACAGAAGACGGTTCTGTATTTCCCTGCAACAGAAGAAATGCAGGAGGGTTCAAAGCTGGCATAGACCCCAGAGTATCCTACAAATCTCATTACGCTCCCATCACCTCTATGGACTTTTACCACGAAAAGTCATATTCTGAAATCAAGTCTCTTCTTCTTACAACAAGTATGGACTGGAGCATTAAGTTGTGGAAAATCCTTTCTCCAACTGCCGATGACACCGCCATTAAAGCAGAAGCAGCGATTGTTCGCGATGACCCCAATGCTTTTGGTGACATGCTTTCTGACCCCCGTGCTTCTGTCTCTTCAAGATCGCTGCTTTCTTCTGCTGGTAACGATGAAGCATTTACGAAAATCAGCCCTATAAGGACGATCTTGAGATCAAGTGTTCCCAGTGCCGCACGGTGGGCGCCAACAAGGCCCTCCTTCTTCGCTGTCGTAGATTGTCAGGGAGAGTTAGAGATATGGGATATTTCTTCTGGCTCCGAGTCACCATCATGTCGAATTCCAGTTGTGACAGATAATGATTCGCCAGCTGCTCTGACCACATTGGCTTGGGATAAAGCCGAGTCTCGCCGTATTGCTGTTGGCGCCACAGATGGGACGTTGCGTATATATGATGTTTCTTCTGTCGTTTCCAAACCTGCGCATGATTTATGGTCGTTTGTTAAATCTTATTGATATTCGCTCATGGATCTGAAAAAAAAAAATTGAGGTCAGGCCCTCTCTCTTGGCTGTGAATATAATTTTGCATATTCTAATTTGCCCCTTTCTAAAAACTTTAATAAGGTTACAGTTGATGTTGACAGAAGCTTATATACTAACTACACCGCTGGAGTCACTACACACATTCTTTATCGACTATGCCTGTTTAATATCTCTGCGGCCCTATTTATTTTACGATTTTATGATTATTTCATGTATTATAACTACAAATCTAAAGGTTCATTACAATTCAAGGAGCGAGCGGTTTTAAATTGCAGAAACGAGGATTTTGAGGACAGTGTCAACTTTAGAGCTTACTATAACTTCATAATCGTTCAATCCGTACCCTTGTAGATTTTATAGTGTCATATTTAGTCAAATCATAACTCTCAGCAGTGCTAAATATCGATATAAACTTATCGTCATGCATCCCATTATATATGCAGAAAACCCAGCCTGCTTTGTTTCCTCTGTAGGAAGCTGAGCAGGCGTAGCTCAATAATCACATTACCTTGCAATAACTTCAGTACATTGAATAACAATTAGCAGGAATATAAATTAAAACAAAAAGCATACATCTCTTTATTTGTTTCCCACAAAACAATGTGCTCTGGACACTCAAAAGATATCTAGAATTATGGCTGATGTCGTTACCAGATCAGTTTACACAGCTGGAAAGGTTCTTTTGTGCACCTCCAAAAATGGAGGCAACAGTTTACAGATGATAGTATATAATTGGCGTAGGAGTTAATATAGTATATAGTGAACATTGTGAGACTTAAATAGAAAATATCGCTAGCGAGTTCTGCTGCACGCGCACAACGGTAGTAATGTCAGCTATACCAAACCACCATTTACAAGTGCCACAAATGTCTATATTAGATACCAATCCTAAGATTCACTGTAGAGATGCCAATAAGTGTAATATGTAAGGCTGCTGTACCGGTTACAGCACCATTGCATGAAGCTAGCTACCCAGAGTCTTGTGGTGTCTTTCTCTGCCAAAGAAACTCAGAATCTTGGTGTGTCAACTGATGTGAACGTCATGGGCAAAAACAGTAAATTCAATGCTTCAAATCAAGGCTGCCTCAATTTCATAGCTTTCCCAGCGATAATTTAGGATTTCTGATTAATCGTTCGGGTTCAATGACTGTACAAAGCTAATAATGGATAATCTCTGCGTCTGTTGTTACTACAACAAGGCTGTTAGTTCTCTAAGATCGGTTTCAAGTAGAAAATCAGTTACAAAATTATCAATTAAGATATCTTAAAAAAACTAAATATCTATTATAGATAATCTTCAAATCAAATTTCTATATATCGAATCTCCTTTTCAACTATTCTAAACTAATAGACAATATCTATGAATTCCACCAAATTTCCACGTTGGGACTTCTATTTGAATCTGTCAATTTTCACTACGCCTCTTCATCCAATGTACATTGCAACATCACACGGATTTATTCCTTTAAAAGGAAACTACAAACCTTTAAAAGCGATCGACAATATCACTGCATGTTGCGTATGGAACAATTCTGTGCTACGATGTACAGGAACTGTCTTATCAAACGACTGCTCTAAATCAATTCTCCCGGTCCCACCAGTGTCTATAACGACTTCACACTCGCAACAGCTGCTGGCAGTCGGTTCGCCATCTGGTCAGGTAATCATTTGGTTCATCCAGTCTGGCCAGCTCGTCACATCCTTCAACGCGCACTTCAAGTCAGTGACATCATTGGCCTTCTCTGCAGATGACGCTCTCCTCGTATCCTCATCCACCGACGGCACCCTCAACATATACAGCACCGCTGCCCTGCTCTCTGGAAACACAGACTTCATACACCAAATGCCTTTCTCTCTTCCAGTGTCCAAGGTCGCACTCTCCGCTGCCGGAACAGCCGCTGACGGCCTCCGAATATACGCTATCTCCGAGGATCAGACACTGACCGTCTGGGATGCCCTCACTGCCAGCAAGATCGTCTCGTTCGTGCTACCTTCACTGCCCACAGACCTCGTCCTCGATCCTGCTGATCGCGCTGTTTACGTATCGGCCGGTCCAGCACTTTTTGCGGTCCCTCAGTCCCCGGACCGCTCCGGCCTCATCAACCACTCCAATCCTGTCCTGGTGCATTCCTCAGAAATACTAGCCCTTGCGCTGTCGCCAGATGCCTCTATCCTGGCGATCGGCGACGAATCCGCCTGTACGCTTTACGACGTCGCATCCGCGCAGCAGGTGCGCAAGTTTGACACCAACGGGCCCGTCTCGTTCATGCAGTTCACAGCCACACACACTACTGGACCATCCTTTCCGCCTTTCCAAAGATCTACGGACGAGGTTCCTGTGCTCTTTGCACCCACAGATGCCAGTGATCTCCTGCGCGCACATACAGCTCGTCCTGACTTGTCAGCCGAAACGTCCGCATTCTGGCAGTCGCTCAGCTCGGACTCCGAGAAGCTCGCCAAAGAGCTCAAAGACTTGAAAAAGAAGTACAATTCGTTACAAAGCGCCCACAACGAGCTCTACAAGGCATACGTCGATAAAGTCGTACCATAGTCTATCCATTACGAAGAAAATATTTCCCAGCAAATCATTGGCTGCGCAAGTACTCTGCAAACTTGCTTTGAACGTGAATACCGCACTCGGTTTTCGTCTTGTTTTTCCATCTCCCTGACCGCTCGTCCTCCCCGGCATCTACAGGAACTGTAGAATGCCAGTCCCCGATAGACTTGTATCCGAGATCTACAAGCGCATTATAGGGAACGTCGTTATCCTCAATATACTTTTTCACCATCTCAAAACTCCAATCGGCTAACGGGTTGATTTTAACTACTCCTGTCTCTGGTTCCAGTTCGACTACATTCAGCGACGACCGCACAGCGCCCTGCGATCTTCGTCTGCCCGTCACAACCGCCTTCACATTCAACTCGTTATATGCACGACGAAGCGGTTCTACTTTCACTAAATAGTCGTATTTGAGATCGTCAGTTTCCCATAGCTCTTTGCCATACGTATCGGCAAACTCCTGCGCAGTGGACACGCCAGCAGGCCTATAGACATGCAAATCACTGCTGTAGCGTGATCTTACGCGGTCCACAAGGTCCAACGTCTCGTTAAAGTGGTGCAACGTGTCGATGAAAATCAGTGGCACCCGTCGAGCCACTCGCCCTTCAGCATACAGTTTGTTAAGTGCATCCGTAATCACCAATCCTGTTAGCCCGAAAGCCGTCGTCTGAAACAGATCGGGGAACGTCTTAGCGGCCCATTCCAGTATCTCATCGTATGTTCTGCCCTCTAATTCAGCATTCCATTTCTTAACACTGCTTTCATCGAAAGCCATTTCTAAGAGTCACGCCTGCTAAAAAGATGAAGCGCCTAGAATAAATTGTTGCTCGCTCTCTTATCTAAAACCGGGTTCCTATGTAAGTTACCCTGCCTGTGACGTCGTTATTCATTCAAGTTGCGCCATCCAACCATCCCCTTACCCAGAGAGTCAACGGTCGCGCGGCGCGTAGATATGTTAAAACATTTGTGCGCATCCAACTGTCTGCTAGTAGACTTTTTTTTTGTGAATGGCTTTTTTAGCTTTACTGGCTGAATGTTGCAAAGTTGTTATCACTTTAACTGCCTTGGTTAGACTATATCTCATGTCGGTGTTGATAAGTTGATCCTCAGTGACAAGTTGTTACTCTGACTGGAGGTATCTGCTTGCTCGTTTCGTCTATTACAAGTCGCAGAGAAACAATGACATTCAGAATGGAAAAATCGAGCTAGCAGCGCTACGGAATTTACATAAATTTCCCAGGCTCATCACTTTGTTGTCATAAAGTTTATAGTTGCACTTCAGTCGGGCTGGCGCCGTTACCAGCAATATCCGACCAAATAGAGCTAGCTATGCGCTTGCCTGTGATCGCTTCTACAAGAGTTGCTTTCGGTACTAAAAACGAAGTTCCACTTCGGATTTTGACATTATGTTCACCGTGTCTACCACTATAGTCCAAACCTAAGTAGAATAACTGGTGCAAGATACAAAGGTTCCTTTAATATCGGATATAGAGCTAATCAAAGCACAACCAACGCGATAGAGTGAATGCATTATAAAGCTCTACGGTCAATATTCTGTCAATTCGGAGTCTTTTCACCAATCTGGCCAACCAAATACGAGATCAGACGCATTGAAGTTGCTCGAAGTATGGAACGACTGCAATAATGCTGGACGACTGCTTGGAATCTAACACTATCTATGCCTAGGGGAAACTGCGCGAAAATTTCTCTACACGAATGCCAGAAGAAGGTGTGTTTCGAGGCTGTGGTGCATACAAACAACTGAGCACACGTGCGCTGCATGTTCCACCATTAAAAGCTACACTACGACCTTGAATAGAGTTCCAATAACAAGATTACACGGGAATGAATAAACTCTAATTCAAGATCACCTGCGTTCAAAGAGTCCATATTAAGCTCTTTGCATCAAAGTTCTGTTTCTCAATTAAAATATTTGTTCTCTCATTGTCATACCGATACACGGTGCGAACCTGATGCGTTAATTTCACAACGTTCTTTGTAACTTATTGACAGAGCTTTTGCTAAACAGCTGCATCCATGGTTTTCTTCATTGCGCCGCGTTTAGTTGTACTTTCCGCTTTTTTTTTTCTTTGGCTTGGTGGACTTATAGAATCCCCTTTCTCTCGCATAAGTCTAAAACCTAAGCAAAAAGAATACCTACCTGCGCAACCGTGCCTGAAAGCATGCCTTTATTTTATTTTACTGCGTTCAAAACTTAATACTTTGTGGACGTCCATAAGCTGAAAAAGCAAAGCCACCGGTGTTTACTGCGTTTAGGTTTTGACCGAACATCCGGTGCGGCATATCACACCCACCAAGCTTCCTTTGCGAAACTTCGCCATCTGCAATGTTCAGAGATTTAATACTTTAATTTCACTGTTCATAGTCTGCTACAGCTCTTATTTGAACGCGAGAGATACGATTTTACACTCTGCATACAATGGCCCTGATCTATTTCTTGCTCCGCATTATAAGTCCTGCAGCTTAAGTGGAAACTCTAATATTGGAAAGGCTATTGTGGTATCTGCTAATACTATTGGTAGTACACCAGAGCAAAAGGCCGATCGAGACCGTTTATTTTGGAGTGCGTTGAAAAAGTTTAGGGTTCTCTTTTCATTTCCGCGGTTCTCAAATGAGGTTCAGATTATAATATACACATGTGGCCCCAGTCGTTTTACTCGAGGTAGCCGCTTCTTCCAACCCTTGGCGTCGCAGATATATAACTCAATAAAACCTGCTCCCCGTTCTGAATCTTAGTGCTTTGTTCACTGTGCTGCATAATCGCTCATTTTCGGGTGACAGATAAAACGAAAAGCTAGCGCACGATTTCCTACTCTCTCTAACGCAGGCAATGAAACTTACTTCACTAGTATTGGCAGCTGCCACGCTTGCCCAAGCATCGTTGAGTCTAGACCCTCGTGTCACTGAGACGAATCATGACGATACTGTAGCCTCGGAGTTTGAATTCCCCTCACAAGTCACTTATAGCGTCCAACCCACAGCAAGCGATCCTTGCGAACGTGTATACGACATTTATACCTATCAAGACCGCAATGTGTTCAATTATACCCTTGCGATGGATTGTCTACTTAATATCCCTATCAATCAAACCTTCGCTTCCGCTCTTCTCGAGTCAGTGAGAGGTTGGTTATCCGTGTACAGCCAGCAGAGCTGGTATTTGGATCCTCCCTCGGACAGCAAAATGGCTAAGGTTGACTGCAACTCCACGTTGGACCAAATTGCTGATGGCATTGAGAACGGCGATTTCTCTCAACGCTACTACCTTGACCGAAATCTTACCAATCTCTTTGCATCCTTTTATGATGGACATACTGTTTACTACTCGTATTGCAGTATGCCTTTCTACTATTATCACAAACGTCCTATTATCGCTGTAGGAGACGTTGACAGTGATAATTTCTCTGTGTATGCGCTCACGATGAACACAGTTCGCCCTGCTACGGTGTACAAGGAAATCTCAGAAATTGAAGGTGTTCCTGTTTTAGATTATCTTAAAAACCTTATCACGGATTTCAATGAGTTATCAGAAGTCGCTTACTCTGATCTCAATGCCCGTTTTAACGATCTCTTATACAACCCTAAGCTTGCTAGTGCCGGTTCACGTCAAGGCACATTTGCTTTGAGACTCTTCCCTCCTACTAATACTACCATTAGCTTTACTTACGCTGATGGTAGTGCCGAAACTGTGCCGTGGCTTGCACGTCTTCGCCCAGGTGCTGGCTACTCGTCTTCGACTGGCCGGTCGTATCTTCGTACTACGGAAGACTTCGCCGCTTACATGTGTGATTATCCGTTCTACGTTCCCGATTACTCTGCCTCTACTAAGTTTAACGAACTTTACCCTGGATTTAGCTCTGGATCATATACATCCTCACAAGGTTCAAGGAAACACAAACGTGACAGTAATGTTGACTCTGATTTGGATGACCGCAAACATCGAACCTTAAAGGAACTCCGAAACGTTGATCTTGAATTTGAAGATGACGAAAAAGAGCGAGCTCCTGTGGCAGATAACGCCGCTGCAATTCTCGCCGACGACACAACAGATTACTCAGTTCCGTCCTCATTTAACAACACGCACCCCACTCCGTTAGGTAAGACCGACGGTGATGAAATTCGCTACTACAAAATCCCTTTTGGAGGAAGTTCTGACAAGGACCTTGGTGTCATTGAGATTTCATCCTTTAATCAACTCTCCAGCAGCTACTCTACTGTTACTTCGTTTGTAGATGACTTTATCGAAGTTCTCGAAGACGCCCTAAAAGAGTTTCAGGATGACGACAACGTTGAGAAAATTATTGTGGATGTCACCTACAACGGAGGTGGTTATCTTTCGCTCGGAGTGGCAGCTTTTCAAGTAATGTTCCCGAATGCTTCACCTTTTTACGGTGTAAACATTCGCTTGAGTCCATTGGCAGTTTATTTGTCTGAACAAAGTTCTCCTTCTGCGTCTACGGTAAGACAATGGTCTATGAACAGTCTTTATAGTGTTAGTACGATAAATTCATACTTGAATGCCATCTCATTCAATACTGATGGTCTTCTGCAACCCAATGGCGATGCTTTTGACAGCAACGGTGACTATATCACGCCGTACGCTGTTAATGATGATTACTTTTCGCAGCCTGCAATCTACAATATCTCTGATATTATCGCGGAAACTTTTACCAACTTTAATGTGAAAGGCACCCCTGCTTTCAGATCTACTGACATTCTTCTTATGTCGGATGGTCGCTGTGGCTCTACGTGTTCTTTATTTTCGGAAGCATTATCTGCTGTTGGTGCTAACACTTTGACGTACGGTGGATATCCTGGCACGGAGCAAAACGGCCAGGTTGACGGTGGTTTCCGCGGATACCAGGTTTTGCAAACCAGTCAAGAGTACCTATTCCTCGATGAGGTGAACTTTTACGCTGATCCTGATGTCGCATTCGATTTTGACAATGATGCAGTTCCTATTATTCCTCCTCTTAGTGGTGCTCTTACTGTGAATTTGCGCAATGCGTTCCGTGACGATGAGTTCGATACGCCTCTTGCATTTACCATTACACCCGCTGCTGGACATATGAACCTCAACGTCTCGATGATCTACAACCAGCAGAACTTGTGGCAGGCGGCTGCACAGGAGGCCTGGGGATCAGACGGCACTGGAGAGGGCACGGGGACCAATGACGGTTACAACAGTGACGCTGCCAGTGCAGCCACTGGGTCTGCTAGTGGCGTTCCTGCCGCCACGAGTTCTAGCAGGTCCTCTTCTAGCAACTCCAGGAACGCTGCTGCTGCTACTTCCAATGCCAGTCTTCTGGCATTGGCTCTTCCGCTGCTCATGGCATTCGGTATCGCGTGGCTGTAGTGTAGTATATTATTATTATTGTACAAGTTTATTGGATACGATACACTGTATTCTATTAACGCCGGGTAACACTCGACACTCAATAGATCCCACCTTGGCCTCGAATGGACCTATCTTGCGGACACGATGAAGGTGCTGATATTGTGGATGTTCATTTTACGCGCTATTGCTGCCATAGACTACAAACTTGCTTATCCGATGTACGATATTTTGTTTAATGGTAGCAGTGTGAGTGAAGAAGAGGCGGTACGATGGGCGTTGGAGCCCCAAATGGAGAAAGTGATGCTGAAGAACCAGAGCTATATTTGCGAAATAACCGAGCCTGAACACAGCGACATCGACAATGAGACTGAGGTCCAGACTACTGCTGAAGACGCCTTTAATTTGCTTGAACCGCTCACTGGTGTCTGCCTGCATACTAGACAGGGATGGTGGATATACTCCTACTGCCATAAACAGCACATACGACAGTTCCACAAGCCATTCTCGAACAGGGAGGATCCATTTGAGATGGAGTTCATTCTCGGCCAGAGAAAAGACCGTGCCTCTGTAGAAATAGCCCTTGACATGCCATACCTGCTTGTGAACTACGACGAGGGCACTGAGTGCGATTTGACGGGCTTGCCTAGAGAGGTGAACGTAGAGTTCCGGTGCAACGAAGGGATACAAATGAGTACTATCACTTCCGTGAAGGAAATGTCTACATGCCGTTATTCTATGACTATTGACACTCCGCTGCTGTGCAGTGACGCCGGGATGAACCAGCACCTCAATAGAGAGAAAGGCAGAATTCAGTGTCACAAGGTGCGACCAGAGGGACTGCGAGGCGACCGCGAGCCCGCTAATCCCGAGGATATACGTGAAAGCGCCGGTGACGAGCTGGTAGCCAGTGGGTTTAATGACCTGAAAGTGATACTCGGAGATGGGAAAAGTTTGGATGATTTAGCGGCACTTGAGCAAGATGGAGTTGCATGGCGTCACATTGGCTCGCGCATCCGTGAAATGTATGAGAAGTTTAAGGCAAACATAGCGAACAGCGACGGAATGTACGACGCTGCAATTGATGCTGCGTCAGGTGTGATATTTGCCGCTTACGAGATCAGCACTGATGAGAGCCACATGCTGTACGTCAAACTATGGAGAGCGCAGGACCAGAACATATACTGGGACATTGCGCACTCGGAGAAGGAGGCACAATTACTGGCGCTCAAAATGCTTGGCCTATCTTCGAAACGGATCCAGGAAGATCTAGCAGCAGTTTACGATTTTGTGGCAGCGCGGAAGGCGCAGACTGAAGGACATCGAAAGCTTTTGACGAACTTGGGTGATCTAAGGGCTAACCACGTACCATATCGCCATGCCGACGAGCCTGCGAGGCACGAAGAATACGCCGAAGAGGCTGCATCTGTAGAGGAACCAATGGAAGACGACCGGGGTGTTGCAGCTGATGATTTCAGTGCTCCGCCAGAGGGTGATGTGACAGACGTGGAACGAGACAAGGAAGCTGACGATTACGCGCTGGAAGAGGAAGCGACCGAAACCAGCAGTTCTGGAGAAGAAGGATCACTTAATTTTAACGAAGAAAACGAAAACGATGGCGCAGTCGGCCATGACGAGCTGTGAGAACTGATGAATTGGTATTTTAGATACGGATCGGCTTGCGACTATTATTGGAGGAACAAAAGCTTATTTGGCATGAATTAAACGGAATAATAAACTCTTATTGGATGATACGTGAAGCGTCTTAACTTTAAAGTTGCTTTTTTTAGTGTAGCTGACATGGATACACTTTCTGCACTACTTTTTAGACTGAAAAGCTACTTGTCTATTTCGTGCAGTTTTTCATTCCTTTTTTCCTGCTATATCTGATCTTATCTGCTAGATAACGGAAGCAATGGATATTCCCGGATCCGGATCGCAAGACATTGACATGGATACCAGCACTGCCGAAACGCCGTTCTATTCGTATCTTGAGGATAGGAATCTGCACTTGATAGAGAGCAAAGTGCTAGGAACTTCGCCAATGACTCATCCGACTGAAGATTTGTCACAGAGCGTGGCCAGTTTGTCGTTTTTCAACAGCCAACAAGAATCTGAAACTAGTAAGGAACATACCGAACAAATCCCTAATGCCCCTTCTTCCCCGGAACTTGTGATGCCTCAAAGAATCAGCGCGCCCGCTACAGAAGACCCCGAAGTCGTAGCAGAGCTTACTAAGATATACACTGACATTGCCAAATGCATCAATATTCGCCGCAAGTACATGGAGATCTCTCTGCAGCGGCCGGGCGATGATCCAAGAAACTCAGACGATTGGCACGTCTATCCTGAGCACCCTAAACCTATGTACAAGGAAACTAAGGAATGGAGTCAAGGAGAGGGCCAAAGAAAATTTGGCGAAAACATCGGCGAGGATTTTGATTTTTCAAAGTGCGATATTCCTGGCCTAGATTCCCGTATCGAGTACAGGATATCCCCAACTGGCGTATTTGAGATCTTTGACGCCAACGAGCTCAAAGCCGCCGAACATAGTGATGAGTATCCTAAATGTAAACCGTTGGCAGAAATACCCTCGCTCAAGGACTATTATCTTGACATGGAATTCATCAGTAGCGTTTCCGCAGAGGGACCTACCAAAAGTTTTGCCTTCAGAAGACTACAATACCTGGAGTCCAGATGGAACATGTATATTCTCCTCAACGAATACAGGGAACTGAGCGAGTCGAAGCAGACTCCGCACCGCGACTTCTACAATGTACGCAAAGTCGACACTCATATTCACCATTCAGCTTGCATGAACCAGAAACATCTTCTACGCTTTATCAAGTACAAAATGAAGAAATCTCCTGATGAAGTCGTTATCTATCGTGATGGCAAATACCTTACCCTCTCAGAAGTATTTGAGTCCCTGAAGCTAACGGCATACGATCTCTCAATTGATACTCTTGACATGCATGCCCATAAGGACTCCTTCCATAGGTTCGACAAATTCAATCTCAAATACAACCCTGTGGGCGAATCGCGTTTGCGAACCATCTTCTTGAAAACCGACAATCATATAAAAGGCAGATATCTCGCTGAAATCACCAAAGAAGTGGTTGCTGATTTGGAAGCCAGCAAATACCAAATGGCTGAGTACCGTATCTCCATCTATGGTCGCCATCCTGAGGAGTGGGATAACCTGGCCGCCTGGGTGGTTGATAACAAGCTATTTTCGCCTAACGTCAGATGGCTAGTCCAAATTCCTCGCCTTTATGATGTCTACAAGACCAGTGGACTTGTCAACAACTTCGAAGACGTCATCAACAACATATTCGAGCCGCTATTTGAAGTCACTAAAGACCCCTCGTCTCATCCCAAGCTTCACGTGTTTTTGCAGAGAGTTATCGGATTCGACTCAGTGGACGATGAAAGCAAGCCAGAGAAGCGTCTATACAAGAAGTTCCCTACTCCTAAGTATTGGGACACCTATCAGAACCCGCCATATTCGTACTGGCTCTACTACCTGTATGCGAACCTTGCCAGTCTAAACCAATGGCGCAAAGCACGTGGCTTCTGTACGATTGTGCTCCGACCTCATTCGGGTGAGGCCGGAGACATTGACCATTTGGTCAGTGCTTTTATGACCTGTCACTCCATTTCGCACGGAATTGTGCTGAGAAAGATCCCGCTGATTCAGTACCTGTTCTACCTAGAACAGATCGGCATTGCAATGTCTCCTCTGAGCAACAATGCTCTTTTCCTTGCGTACGAGAAGAACCCGTTCCAATCTTACTTTAAGCGGGGTCTGAACGTGTCGCTATCGACGGACGACCCGCTGCAATTTTCTTTCACCAAGGAGCCGCTCATCGAGGAGTACTCTGTCGCTGCACAGATATACAAGCTGTCAAACGTGGACATGTGTGAGCTTGCGAGGAACTCTGTGCTTCAGTCGGGATACGAAGGTTCGGTCAAACGACATTGGCTCGGATACAACTACGACAGAGCGGACGGACGCGGCAACGATATCGCGAAGACGAACGTGCCCAACATCCGCGTAGCATTCCGCCGTGAGACCTTGGAGCAGGAATGGAGTATGCTGCTGCGATTTGGCGACGTGGATCTGATGCCGTACTTCAGCGCTGACAAGGGCAGCTTTGAAGGCTACGAAATGAGCGCTCTGCTGCCCAACATAACCGGAGGCAGCCAGACGCAAGGGTTCCCGGGCGTCAAACAGAACGCGCATCGCCGCCGATCTACATTCTCCGACCACTCGAAACTGTCTATGTCAGTTCTGTCATCGGAGCAGTAAATATTCAGCAAGAGTAATTTGCACGTATCCCTACAATAGAAATAATCAGTAACTTGTTAACCAGTTGAAGGACCTTTGTGTCCGTTGCTATGCAAACGTATAGTCAACCACTAGGACCATGTTCGTGTCCTCTACTGATATACCAATCACCGACTTCGTCGCTCCTTTTATTATTCATCCAGCCACACAATGGAGAAAGAGACGAAACGGGTTTTTGATGTATTTCGTGCTGTCATTTTGCTGGTAGTCGGAATGACTGCCATTGCGGCGCGGCTTTTCTCGGTAGTCCGGTTCGAGTCTATCATCCACGAGTTCGACCCCTGGTTTAACTTCAGGGCTACCAAGTATCTTGTAGCGAACGGTTACTATAAGTTCCTTAATTGGTTCGACGACCGCACATGGTACCCTTTGGGCCGAGTCACTGGTGGCACGTTGTATCCGGGACTAATGGTGACTTCCGGTCTTCTCCACACAATCTTTCGATGGCTATCATTCCCCGTCGACATTCGTAACATCTGCGTGATGCTGGCCCCCGGATTCTCCGCATTGACCGCTATTGCTACGTACCTGCTCGCCTCTGAAATGAAAAACCACACAGCCGGCCTTTACGCTGCCGCTTTCATGGGAATCGCCCCTGGCTACATCTCCAGATCCGTCGCAGGCAGCTACGACAACGAGGCCATTGCGATTTTCCTCCTCATGTTCACATTCTATCTTTGGATAAAATCAGTAAAGGTCGGATCTGTCTTCTATGGCACAATGACTGCTCTCTTCTACTTCTACATGGTTGCCGCATGGGGTGGATACGCATTCATCACGAACATGATCCCCCTCCATGTGTTCGTGCTCTGCCTCATGGGAAGATTCTCCCACCGCATCTACATCGCATACTCCTCTTGGTATGCACTTGGAACGCTCGCCTCTATGCAGATTCCATTTGTGGGTTTCTTGCCCATCAGGTCAAGTGAGCATATGGCTGCGCTTGGCGTCTTCGGCTTGGTCCAGCTTCTTGCGTTCGGCATGTACTTGCGTTCCATGATATCCTCGACTAACTTCCGCTACCTACTGTTTGCTACAGTAGGCGTTATTCTGATTGTCGGATTTGGCGGCATCATTTTGCTCACACTATCTGGCGTTATTGCTCCCTGGGGTGGTCGCTTCTACTCGTTCTGGGATACCAACTACGCCAGAATCCATATCCCTATCATTGCATCGGTAGCGGAACATCAGCCTACTGCCTGGCCTATGTTCTTCTTTGACACACACATGCTTGTATGGCTCGCGCCTGCCGGAATGTTTTTCTTATTCTCCGAACTTCGCGACGAGCATGTATTTGTGATCGTTTACGCTGTCCTGGGCTCGTACTTTGCTGGTGTGATGGTACGTCTCATGCTTACACTGACACCTATACTGTGTGTTGCTGGTGCAGTTGCCGTTACCACTGTCTTAGAGCCGTATCTCAATGGCAATGTAACAGAACCTGCACGTGCTCCTGAGACAAAAAGTTCTTTATATAAGCGATTCTCTCGTATTTTGGACCTTTCAGCGCCTAGATATGTATACCAAAAAGGGATCAGGCTTTTGACTTCACTCGTCTTTGGATACATGCTTTTGCATTTTGTATTCCACTGCACGTGGGTAACTCAGAATGCGTATTCTTCCCCTTCGGTGGTTCTTGCTTCGTCGAGACCGGACGGATCGACGTTCCTGATCGACGATTACAGAGAGGCTTACTATTGGCTAAGGCAGAATACTGACTACAATGCGAAGGTCATGTCCTGGTGGGACTACGGATATCAAATAGGTGGTATGGCTGACCGTACCACGTTGGTGGACAACAATACCTGGAACAACACACACATTGCTACAGTGGGCAAGGCTATGTCATCGAGCGAAGAGGTAGCGTACCCTATTTTGCTGCAGCATGACGTTGACTACATTCTTGTGGTTTTTGGAGGGCTTATAGGCTACTCCGGAGACGATATCAATAAGTTCTTGTGGATGGTGCGAATTTCGAGCGGTATATGGCCTGACGAGATTCAAGAAAAGAACTACTTTACGTCTAGAGGCGAGTACAAAGTTGACATTGAAGCAACTCCAGCTATGCGCAACAGTCTTATGTACAAGATGTCCTATTATCGGTTTGCGGATCTGCTAGGAAGTAATGCCATCGACAGACAGCGTCAACAGGTTATACCTAACACGCCTATTGTGCTCGACACATTAGAGGAAGTATTTACCTCTGAGAACTGGATGATTCGAATCTACCAAGTGAAAAGGCCTGATGTTTTTGGACGTACGCCCAAAGAGGCGCGACAGTGGAAGAGTGGCATCAAGCGAACTGCTTGAGATGACTACACAAAACGCCCCAAAACGCGACAACTGCTTGTAATAGAGGTTGCATTTCTTTAAGAGTATGATGAACTAGAATACGATTATATTTTTACAAATTAAGTATTTTTATCTGTAGAAGGGAGTGGACACATGTGTACGGTTGCGCGGTCCAGGAATCTAGACTGCGATATGAAGGTCGGATTTCTGGGGCCGAAAGGGACGTTCAGCTACGAGGCCGCGTTGAAAGCCGGCGAGGGGCTCGAGCTGACCGAACTAGAAAATATAGACCGGTGCGTCGAGAGTGTAGTGAAAAAGGAAGTGGACCTGTCGGTGCTACCGATCGAGAACTCTACGAACGGAAGCGTCGCCGGAGCGTTTGATGCGTTGATGCGGGTTCCGGTCGTCGACGGACACGCCGCGGTAGTGGCTACCAAGGAAATTGTAGTGGATATACGTCACTGCCTTGTGGGATACAGAGAGAGCAATGTCGTGTACTCGCACCCGCAGGTGTGGGGCCAGGTGAAGGAGTGGATGAAGCGGCACCTGAGCGGGGTGGAAACGGTGGATGTGAGTTCAACGTCGAAGGGTGCGCTGATCGCAGAGACGCAAAAGGCGATGGGGATCTCTTCGGAGGCTGCGGCTGCTGTGCACGGGACGCCGATTTTGGAGCGAGAAATTAACGACAAGAAGGGTAACCAGACGCGGTTCTTACTGCTGACCTGCGCGCAAGCAGTCGGACTGTTCACGCCGGTTCCCAGTAAGAAGACGCTGTTGAAGCTGCAGGTAGAGCACACGCGGATCGGGGCGTTGTCTGAGGCGCTACAGGTGTTGAGCAAGTACGGCATGAATCTTACGTTTATTACGAGCCGGCCGGACCCGGAAAGAGAATGGCAGTACATTCACTTTATCGAGTCGACGGGCGGCCAGATCGAACAAGCGATCAGCAAGCTACGTGAGCACGGATGTAAAGTGTGCGTTCTAGGCAATTACTAACGACCATATTTTTGAAATACCCAATCGCTGTTATCAAGCGGACATACATGACGCGTTTTCAGCCATCTAGATATGCAATGAAAATGAAATGCGTGATTGCAGGCACCCCAGGCGACACTGCACTCCTCTTCGTTCAGTTCTCCGGGGTTAGCCTGGCACTCAATGCATGCGTCCATGATGTGGTTTCGGCAAATCGCGCAGTTGTCCACAACTATATCCCACGACCATAATGCCACAGCGTTCCATTTTTTGATCTCAAACCGTTTAGGCGCCGTCGAGTCCACCTCCATAGCCGTGTCCGCCATCGTCTTGGTTTGTGTGTATGTGTGTGCGTGTGTATGGGTGAAAAAGGCGAATCCACTCATCACTACCCTTGCCCTTAATCACCAGCCAGGGAAAAAACCCTTTCTGACACTCCACCTCCTTTTCGATATCCAATCCCCGTCTCGTCCTATATAATATTTAAATCAATATAGTACGTATCACCGTTGCATACCAGCGCGACCTCCTTCTACTCTCTGTTAGCCACAACTCCCTGCTTCTTATATACAGCACCCTTCGCACACATGACTCGGAAGTCCGCTGATAAGCGCCATAACAGCCAATCAAAGAAGGGCAAGCCAGCAGACGCCACTGCTAACCCTGTATCGACGCCGAAGAAATCCGTTAAGAAATCGAACGATCCAAAATACGCCGGCGGCTCTTATTCAGCGTCCCCTGCAGCTTCTGCTCTCCCTAAACCGACGTTCAGCTCAACCCACTCTAAACCGTCACCGCAGCCGTCACCCGCTGCGCTCGACCAACGCGACTCGAACTCCTCTGCCTTCGTTAACAGATCCGCTCTGCATTCTCAGGCTATTCTCGAATCACTACAGCGCCCGTCTCGCAACTCTCATTCTCAGCAACTGGCAAATACTCAGTACAACAGGGACATTCCTACTCACACTCACATCCCCTCTCCCCAATACCAAACGTCTAGCTATCCTCAGCAGCACGCACAGTACGCCTCTCCCATGCCTCTACAACTGCATAATGCGCAGTACGTAGAGTCTTCGCATTACGTGCAATCTCCGATCTGCTGGCAGTCGCTAGAGCATTCGCAACCTGCGCACTACTCGCGATCACCACAGCAGTACGCAGACCAACAGCAATACTCACCGTCGCCACAGTACCATCAACAGTTACAATACCAGCACTCGCCGCAGTACGCTAACAATACACCGCCTCATAATTCATATATGAATACACCTCCTCATCAGGTTCAAGCTCCAGACTACCATCTGAAAACCTCACCAGCGTCTAAACCAGCAGCGCACACGGCTTCTTCTCCTGCAAATCTGCAGTCTAAGATAAAGCAGTTCATACACACTTGAATGAAAAGATTGCTTACACTATTTATGCACAGTTATATTCAGTCATAGCATTTTCTCGTTATTCTTCTTTTTCTTCTTGTTCCACCTCGTTCTCCTTATCGCTGCCCTTTCCTTCTTTTCCACTCACAGACCGATGCACAGAGTTGCTGTCAGTTATCTCAGATCCAGAGTGGATTAGACTATCTCCCCCAATAACATCTTCGGCATATTCAGTATCTGCTGTGCCGACAGCAAATGCATTTGTCTCTTCAGGTGGGACTTCATTCTCTTTGAATGCTTCCTTAGCCTTGTTGGCAAGATCCTGATCCGATTCTAATCGAATGATCGGTGTCTGCTCCGGATCTTTTATAACCTCACCATCTTCTGGCAGTTTCCCAGCAACAATAGATTGTTTTCGGGAACTTTTGCCTTCGATCGCGTCAACGCGTGCTTTAAGAACCTTTAGATAGTCTAAGACTTTGCCGTTCTCTTTATATTCCAACACGTCGTAAAGATCCGTCTCAGTAACTGTCGCACATTCACCCTCTAAATCATCCGCAAATGTACAAAGAAAGTGCGCCCAGGATTGTGCTATCACGTACTTCTTGTCGTAATCTTGTCCGAACAGAATCACTTGTCCCCAAGTTCCAGCAGGACCCGGGTTCAAGTCAATTCCAATATTATTACCACACTTGTCGTAAGCCACTGGAATCCAATCAGGATGTGAGTATAAACATTGGACGGCTCCTTCCGGAACGCTACTTTGAGATTCAATAAACTTCCCTAATGCTTGTATGCGTTTCTTTTCTGCAGGACTCAATCCTGAAGAGCTAGGAATGCCAGATGCAGGTGAATTTGGTCTTGAGCGAGTGCTGGCAAGTCGAGGCGAGGGTGTAAGTGAGGACCCTCCAATAGCAGCCGCATTTCGGGCTTGGCTCGCCGCCGATATAGGTGGAACATAAGGCCCGTTCAACACCGATAGAGCAGATTTATATCTGTTAAGATCCTCCTCATACTGCTTTGCAACTTTCTTCCAGCTGTTCCACTCTTCTTCGATTGTTTCCATATCCATAAGGTAAATGCCAAACAGCAGGCCGCAAGGTCGACCTGACTCGTCCTGGCCATCGTGCAATGTCAGGGAAGCTTTAAGATCGGGGGGCAACGTGCAGTCCCTGTCGTTCTCAAATTCTAGAACGTCAGCATGTGTTGCAGGATCATTCAGCTGGTCGCTAAGTTCAGGGAAGTTAGCTTCTAGCCAGCGTTCAATACGGCCCCACGAGACTGAAACGGGGGATGGTGGAGCGGCTCCGTTGCGGAACTCGCCCAGGGCTATATCAGCCTGTTCTCTAGTAATAGCATACGGGTTTACACTGCTCACAGACTCGGAATCTGCATCTGCTGTCACGTTTAGCGGTCTAGAACCGGCACGGTCGCTGTGATACGTCGCAAACCTGTCATTAGTCGTCAAGGAGTATACAAACTCCTTCAAACTTTCAGTAAACTTTCCCATATTGTATATCCAGCTAAATTAGCCAAATAAATCAACGATAACACACGCGCGTGGTACAGTTTAAGCACTTGTTAGTAATAGAAGGCGTGCGTGTTTTGTCTTTGGGTAGGTTGCAAGGGGGTGGTGTGGTGTGGTGTGGTGTGGTAAGCACACAGAGGCAGAATGCCTTACAGCATCAGGGTATAGGGTTAATTACTTCATATCTATACTTAAGCAGAAAAAAATATACGGGCAAAATGAAAGGGACTAGCAGAAAAGCAGAGGGCGAGCATAGTTGTGGATCGATGTATGGATGTGTAGGCCTGTCTTATCGAGTATCTTCGATGGCAGAAGGTCGGAGCCGTTCCATATCGCGAAAAAGACAACGGCTCACCAGATAATACATCGTGAAAACCACAAAAACGATGAAAGCCAATATACCGAAGAACCAGCCTAGACCGCTAGCTCCTTCTCCAGGCACCTTTACATTCATACCAAAAAGGCCGGTGATGAGATTCAAAGGAACCAAAATCGTACCGATGATAGTGACCTTAGAGAACAGTTCAGTGACTCGGTTGTTGGAATGGAATGATTCGACCTGAACTTGAGCTAAATAATTGGCATGTGATCGCGAGAGTATTTTCTCATAAGAGACCAAATTTTGATACATGGTCACAATGTGATCATGAATATCACCCAGATAGAGTCCAATTTCAGTTCTTGAGGCATTGTCGAAGTTCTCATTGCAGCGCTTGGCATACATCTTCACCACATCAGCCTTTCCTGACAATAAACGGATAACCGTCATGATTTTCTTTCGAGTCTCGCCAATACGCTGCAACATATGACTGTGATCATCGTGTCTCGTAATAAAAACAGAGTCTTCAATACCATCTGCTTCAAGTTCTATCTCATGAATGAGAGGCGCATAGTAGTCGACAATGTCATCCACAAGGGCATAACACATCCAATCAGCACCTACGGTCATATAGTCACGTAGCTGTCTAATACGGTTGCGAACACGCGCAGGATGGACAATGTCAGCAAAATGAAAAGTTAAGAGTCCCTGTCGGAAGACAACAATGTAGACGTTCTCATCGTCTAAATAATCTTTTGACTCTTTGTCCGCGTTGAACGTATGGAAAGCGACAAAGTAATAATGAGGAAACATCTCAACCTTCTCGCGCGCATCCTTGGTGTGGATATCTTCGGCCGTAAGTGGATGAATGTCAAACGTTTTAGCCAAAGTCCGCATTTCGGCATCAGTAGGGTTGAGACAGTCAAGCCACCACGTTCCCTTTTCCTTTTCGTTCCAAAACATGTCCTCAAAGGTGGATTCGCCTTCATCCAACAGTGCACACAGATGAGAAGCATGAATAGTTTCGTCAGACTCTGAACAGAAATAAGAGAATCTATCATCACATTGTTCTCCAATGGGCAAGGTAGAGTTAGACCCGTTCAGCTGTTTATCTACTAATTCCGTAGTTTCAGAAAACTCTTCAGAATTAGTACGAACTCTGCTGGCATGGTAGCCAGTTCCAGTCGCAGCACCACGTGACCAAATATCAATCTTTCTAGGTTTCTCGGTGATCCTTGAGTAGTATTCATCAGTAAGAGCTCGACGTTCCTGGTGGGCATAGTCATACAGTTCCGATAGATCGATCTTGCCTTTCATGCTAGGCCTCGACTTGATAGGAATGCAGACATCCTCATCAGATAAATCAAAATCAGAATTCATGTCGGAACACACAGAGCTAGCTCTGAGAGCCGGGGTAGTGTTAGGCAAGCGTGAATCAAAAAGCATCGAATTGTCTGAACGCCAGGAAGAATTGGATCTTATCCGGGTGAGCGATATGCCATCGCGGTGACCAGTAAACGAAAGGCGAGGCTTTCTAGCATGTCCATTATTAGAGGAAGCACCGGGGGCAAGAAAGGTAGTGCCGTTGGCCACGGCCCCAGGAGTAGTAGGTTCTCTTATTCCAGAGCCATCATAGCCCTGTCCAGGGATAAAATCTTGCTGGTCATCTCGGTTAATGCTGTTATCAGCGTTGTTATTATCACGGAAAGCCTCGTTAGAATCTATAGAGAGCGTAGAGTTGTTGACTGTAGCGACATTGTGAGATTCGAACGATTCATCGTCAGTGGACGAGATCGACAAACTATCGGAAGGAGAATTACCACGCGTTTCCATTTCTAAAAAGAAAGAAAGAACCACTTAGCATTCAGCAATAAAGAGGGAATCTAAGAGAAAGTAGAGAAGTTTATCGTTGTTGTATGTATAGAAAGTCAGATCAAAGCACCAGAAGCACACCGATCCAAGATAAAAGACGAAAGCAACTTAGGCCAGTTATGGTGGCTCGAAGAGAGGAGTGTAAACAGACAGCATGCACGAAAAAAAGTGCAAGACGCGATTATCAATAATAGCAGACAGCGTTGATGTAGTTAAGTATTTTCAAGAATGCACTCACTTTTAAGGGGCAAGCACAAACGATTGAAAATGCAGTGAAAACGGGAGTAAATGAGGAGATTTTTATATTAACCAAAGCAGGTACAAAATCAGTAGATAGTGGCTAGTTAGAGTTAGAGTCAGATATATAGTCTGTTATCGATGTTAAAGAAAAACAGGGACAGGTTAATAAGTATTGGGTTCAAACTGCAGTTCTTTTTTCTTTTTAAAGGATTTAAAAGGTTGAGACGGAATGTGAGAAGGGTGCTCTAGTTCACATGGGAAAAAGACGAGAAAACCTTTTTCAGCTCACAGCTATTTAAAGTTCAAATTCCGCCCAATCACAGGGAGAACGTGGGCAACTGGTGAACGGGGAGTAAGCGTTACAGAATAATAGAGTTTTTCTGAGAGAAAGAAATCAACTGAAATGATCTGTGTGCATGCGGGTCAATGAGTGTATCAGGCTGTTAAGGGGCCAAGTGGTGAGATGTGCTCTATTTGTTGGACGAGGGCAATCCTGAAGAAGATTTTTGTTGGGCTTTGGCGATCGCATAAACGACGCCAGCTAGGAAGCCGATCGCGATTGCAGATACCGAAAAGAAAGTAACGGGAGCTTCGAAGAAGATGAGCCCACTCAGGGCAATAGGGAGCTTGTTGAGAGCTCCTACCATGGAGTAAGTGGTGGAGGACGTGACTCTGATGCACCATGCCGAGCAGTACGAGATGAGAACAGTCGAGATACCTGTGAAGAACATCGAAAGGAAGATAGTGTTGCGAGCAGACGGCGGGAAGTTCATAGTGAGGTTCTCGGCCGACCAGTCTTCTAACAGAAACGAGCAGACGAGGAGGACAGGAATGGTAAGCAGATTGTTGTAAAACATTGTGTCGAAGTCTTTAAAATTAGTGAGCTGGATGCGTTTGCGCATAACCAGGAGATACGCAGCGGACGAAAAGCAGTTAGTAAGCATCCAGAAGTAGCCTTGACTTACTACAAAGCTCGAAGTGCCTTTTCCTACTGGGGTGCTGATATCTGCCCACGCAGCCACCACGGAGGAAAGAACCATCAAAGTGAATGAGCAGAATATCATTGGGGTGACGGTCGATCCGCTAAACCATAGCTGCTCACCATAGGCAATCAGGATGATTGTCAAATTCTTAAAGATCGTGTACACAGGGATCGATAGGTACTGTAGAGCCTTAGACGACGTGTATATCATGATTACTAGAAACAGCGAAATCGGGAACCACTTTTTCGCGTCGTCTTTGTTGAAATCGCGATAGGTAATGATACCCATGCGTTTACAACACTCTACTGTCATTGTACAGACAATCGATTGTACTGCGAGCAGTAAGAAGTTCATATTGAAAGAGTAGCCAGACACGACATACTTGTTGGCGAGCGTCATCAAAATCGACGAGGCACAATACGAGATAATCGGCAGCACAGCCGGCGACAACTTATAGCTGCTTTCAATTTTACTACGGCTTTGAACCATCGTATTTCCTGTGCTGAATGGTGTATTGTTGGTTCTTGTCACGGTCAATCCTGTTAACTGTTTGCAGTTTTTATACGGGATCTAGGGGTACATTTCATTTTTTTGAAGCAGAACTTGACCCAAAAAAAACTCATATCCATAGCAACCAATCTGCTAACTCCCACACCAATCCATCTGCGACAAACAAAACTCTAACCTTATAGTAATTTTTTTTTCTTTTCTACCTTTTCTTCGACCTATACAACAGTTCATTATTGCTTTTGTTGAAGGACGAGATACTATTGCACGATGTCTATGATTCCGCTTGCCACATACTCTCTGGAGCTAATTCCTGGAATCTCTGTTCAGGCCATCGAAGATGACTTCCCTGTTACTGTCAGGCTCACTATGGCCGCAGTTGATCCTTCGCAGACCTTAGACGACAATGCCACTCCTTCGACTGTCCGCATCCTCAAGGCGCCGTTCATTGGCCCTCTTGACGACAGCGACGACGAAGATGAAGAAGGCGATGACGACGAGGGCGATGTCGAGATGGAAGAAGAGTCCTCTTCTGAAGAAGAGAAAGAGGACGGTGAAGAAAACGACGAGGACGAGGACGGAGAGGACCAAGATCAGGATGAGAGTGACGAGGATGACGAAGAAGAAGACTCTGATCTCGACTCTGATGAGGGAATTGAGATCGAGGAGATCGTTCTCTGCACCCTTGATCCCAAGATTCAGTACCAACAGCCTTTAGATCTTGTTCTGACTGCTGGAGATGAAATCTTCTTTGAAGTCACTGGATCCTACCCGGTTTACCTCACTGGTAACTATGTTGACCATCCTTATGACCAAGACAGCGATGAGGACGATTTTGACTCTGAGGACTACGACTCTGAGGAGTACGACCTTACTCCCGATTCTGACGAGATGTACGATTCCGACGAACTTGACGCCATAACTGAGGGACGTCTTGAGGAGATCATCGACGAGCAGGAGGACGATTCTGCTGAGGATGAGGATGAGGAAGAAGAAGAAGAAGAAGAAGAAGAAGAAGAAGAAGAAGAAGAGGAAAAGGAAGAAAAGCCAGCCAAGGCTTCGAAGAAGCGCGCTGCTGAGAGCGACGAGAAGCCTTCGAAGAAGCAAAAAGCAGATAAAAAAGTAGCATTCTCTGAAGATGTCGAAAAGTCCAAATCGAAATCGAAGTTCGTGACCAAGACTCTGGATAACGGCCTGGTTATTGAAGATAGAAAGCTTGGCGATGGACCTGGAGCTAAGGACGGTCAGAGAGTGGGCATGAGATACGTAGGCAAACTAAAGAACGGCAAAGTGTTTGATTCGAACACCAAGGGAAAGCCATTCCAGTTTGTTCTTGGAAAAGGAGAAGTGATCAAGGGCTGGGAGCTTGGAATCAAGGGCATGGCCGTCAACGGTGAACGCCGGTTGATCATTCCCTCGAAACTTGCCTACGGCAAGAAGTCGCTTCCTGGCATTCCTGCCAACTCTGATCTTATTTTTGACGTCAAGCTTGTTTCTCTTAAATAAGCAGGCTGTTTTCTTACATTATTTTGACTTATAATCGTTTTATACATAGCTAATACAGATAGCCGCCTTTTCCATCCCCGTACGCAACGACAACCTAAACTTAGACCTAACGACTCCCCACTGCGAAAATGTACACATTAAAGCATTTGGCGCTGCAGAAGTGCTTGCGTTACATTAATTACATCACAGATGTAGGCGAGGCGCCGTACGAGCTCATGGAACCCATTTTAAGCAGGATGTCCGCGCCGGGGCTCGAGGTAATAGAAAAGGCCTCGCCTCAGCTACGAGACCGCACTGATCCGCTCTGGAAAGCGTTACTAGTACGCGATTTCCCTGCTAAGGATATACCCTATACTAATTTCAGATCTGCATATGCCAAGAACCACAAAGACAAGCAGCGACGACTGAAAAGCGTATCGCAAAAGCTGCGTGCGTCTACGGAGTCGCTCAATGAACAGAAAAGTATGATGAAGATAACGACTCTAGACGACATACCGTTGTCCATAAAACGAGCCGAGCTGGCCAGGAAGCTTTTAAACACACCAAAAAAGAACCTGTCTATAATGCAGAAGGCGCGCATGGAGGTCAGGGACAACCTGCGCTCCAGATCAAAAGTTCACAAGCCCGTCAGAGTAACTGCTGCCAACGCTATTGCGTCGCAGACTAGCTCTCATGATCAAACTAGTCACAATCAGATTCGTTCTTCTACGGTCCCCTCAGTATTCTCTAAGCCGAAAAAATAGCTCTTTCGAATGATTACTAGCCGTTTATTCCTACAGTTGCATGCTGACCTATTTCGGGGCGACAGTAGTGGAGTACTTAATGTATTCCCCCGTCTCCTTATTCTTGGCTTCAATGAAGTCGCTGATATAACTAGGTAGAGGCACTTCATTATAAGCCGAAGGCACGGGCTGCTCAAACTTGTGGCTGATGGGCAAGACACCCGTCCAAATCTTCTTGTTCTCGTCGATGATATCCTCTGGACTTTCCACACCATATCCAGCGCGCACTTTCGCAGAAGCAGAGTCGACTGTGATCTTCAGAATGCTCGTTGCCGCGAGTTCGCCTTTAGTGGGCGGTGTGCGGCTGTTCTCGTACCGGCCGGGTACGATCTTGTCGGTGATGATTGTCATCGCATACAGCTTCTCATCGGGATCGGTGACTATCGTGGCAGTACCATGGATCACAGATGACCGGTAGTTGTAATTGTGCGAGTATGGCGTGTACGTGAGAATGTATCCGTCGACGATCGATGCACACACGCATACCTTCATGCCTTCAGTACCCGCAGTGTTTATCATGCGCGCGGACACGTAACCGTGGATGTACAGATCCAGGGGCTCATCGAGGCCGGCACTCGGGTGGTCAAACGACCCCATCTGGCCGATCATCGGTAAGTTCACAGGAAGTCCGTCTACTACGAACGAGACGTGTAAGACAGGCGACTCGTTCACAATCGAGTGTACCGTCTTGCACTCGTAGTCCGCGAGTGAGTCGTACCTGACGACCTTGTTCTGCTTCTTCTTGGGATACTGAAGGGTCTCAACCATGCCTGTTAACCTGAGCGACTCTACAGACTAAACTGCAGCTACTTATAGATGTGCAGCCATAACTCTTTTCCGCGATATGCGATAGATCGCCAGTAGGTTAAGGTTTACACTTCCTGTTACGGTTATTAAAAGAGCTGTGATTGGATATGCGACTCGCTATTATTTGTTCGATTGCATAGATTTTCCTCCAGTGAGTTTAGAATTGGTCGATCTCGTGGGCGATGCATCGTTAAAAAACCGCCGTTGAGTTCCGCATGTGGATGATTAGTCCACAATACGAACTGCGCATCCACTTTTTAGTCCAAGTGTCAATATCATCGCACTGACGATCTGCATCAGATACGGTCGCATATGCGGCTAGACGCATTGGCACATTGCGCAATAATGATTAAAGTACTCTTAAGAATACACACCCGTGCTTGCTTGTCGATGAGTAATCGTGGTAACTGATTTGTATTCAACTGTGCCGGCCTCTCCTTATCGGCTCAAGCCTTACCTCTGCTCTGATCCCGGCACATAGCATTATACTTACGCCCCCCGCTACACTCTACTCGCTAAACTACGAATTATGGAGCTAGGCATTATTTTGTGCCGGTATTGCGGCTATTCTTATATTTCCAGAGTGACGCCGTTGTCTTTCTGCGGTTTGTCCTGAGCTGCGACTGATAGACATTATAAAACCTTAATTCCGCGTAGCACTGCTCCTTCCACTCAACCACAGAATTTGGACAACATGAGCGACATAGCCGCTATCCAGTCGCGGATAGTGGTCTCTGAGACCGAAATACGGAAACTGCAGAACTCTTTTCGTATGTTTATCGATGCCGATCCCTCGGCAATGGATATCGACAACGCCAGGAATCGTATCGACATCGATTTGCAGGCATGCCGCGATACGATCAAGGCGCTGGAGATCCAGGCGCAAGTCGCCCGGACAGAGATCTCAAACTACACCGAGAAGTCAGACAAGCTGCTTGAAACCACTATCCCGCAGCTGGATAGCGAAATAAAGAAGCTGAACATGACGCTCGAAGTAGCTAAGCAGCGCAAAAGCGAACGCATGGACATCAACGCCTGCGCCGACGCTATCACCACCGGAAGACTGTCGAGACGGTTCACAAACGGTATAAAATGGCCCACTTCTAAGCCTACAGGTCAGCGGTACGCTGCATACCCGAAGACTGTTGCTGCGGCTCAGAAAGAGTTGGACATTATCCTAGGCAAGGTCGCGGCCGAGGAAGCGGAGGCTCTTAATCTGCAGAGCAAGATACTCAAGAGGGAACAATGGGTCGAGGACATAGTAAAAGAACTGCATTCAAGGAAAGACGACCTTGTTAGCTCTCTTATGAGCGAATCGGACGAGTCTGACGACGAGGACCAGCCTGAGACAGAAGCAACTGAAGCGGCAGAAGCAACAGACGCAACAGAAACGACAGAAACGACAGAAACGACAGAAGGCACAGCCGATGCAGACGCAGACGATGCGTCACAGCTTTCCGAGAAGGAAGATACGGAAATGGAAGAACCGGAACGCGCAGGCACTGAAATCACAGAATCAGTGGCCACTGATGACGACGCTGAAGATGAAGAAATGAACGATGTTGACTCATCGTGAAGCAAATGGACTATACATAATTTACTGTGGTCTCATTATTCGTTTCACTACATGATTTACGAACATAACCAAATGAAAGATATATTATTTAAAGTAATCCTGTTCCCCGTCGCAACCGTCTGCTAGCCAATATCGGCGTGGTTGAGCAATGGTTAGTCTGACCATTAATATTTTCGTCATCATCACCCCCAAGCCATTTTGTGCTAGGCGCTGCATAAGACTGGGACCTGCCGAGTTGCATGCTGGACTTGAATCTGTGCATCTCACGCTCGCACGCCTGTGTGTGACTAGAATGATCCATTTCCACATACTTTTGTGGATAACATCGATGTCGGTGATCCTTAAAAAACGACGAGTACCCGCCTAACAGAACATATATCTCTGGATAATGCAGATAAGGGTATCTGTGTCTGTTCATTTCGCGGTCAAGCTCTCTCAGATATCGTGCAATTAGAGGCGCGCGCCATGCTGAATATTCACAGTGGAACACGAGTAATGTTTTTGATTCAGAAGGGTTTCGTAGAAGTAGCTTTTCCACATCTTCCTTTGAGTTTGCATTTATTGCGCCGAAAATGTGACCGCCTGCATATTCGTACTCAAAGCGGCAGTCTACTATTTGAACTCCATCGTAATGCTCTTTGTAGTGGCCATCGAGAACGTGTATCAGCGTTTCGCAGGTAATGCGTCTGAACGGTTCTCCTTCCTTCTGTTCAGATGGCAAGATATGAGGATGCTCTGTGTCTAAATTCTGAATAAAGCTCGCAGGCTCCGCAGGCTGTTTAAGCTCTGTTGGTGTTTTCGCGCTAAGCAAGTCCTGCGGGTGCTGAAACATACTTTGTGTTCTTCTGAATTTGGAGGACCTTTTAAGGGCAGGGTTCAGCTTGTAGCAGACAGAGGTGTCACCGGCGGGCTGGTTGATTGTGAGAGTGGGTCTAGCTCGACGGAATGGATTGATAGGCGAGCCTGAGTTGCGAAAGGGGGAGCCATCCGAGGGCGAACAACTGCCGATATCATTGATTTCGCGCTTCCTTCCAGAGACAGGAGTAGTCTTAGGGCTGTGGAATATCTCAGCCAGTTCATCTTCACCAATTGTGTTAGAGCGCGAATTAGAACGCGAGAGCGAAGAGAACAGCGAGGAGGTAGAATGCCGTGAGAATGAGGAGGACTTGGAGCACCTTCTGGAAGGCGGGCCGTTAGCGATATTGTTGAGCGAGCTGTAGATTGGTTTCAGAGGGTGACGCAAAAACTTGGAAGAAGAATGCGACAGTGAGTACTTTGCAGTAGGCGAGAGCGGCGCCGGCTCGTGTGCTTCAGCGTTCTTTGAGACGTGCAAGGTGAAAGACTGGGTGAGAGACCTCTTTGGAGCCGGGCGTGCAATGTCTGGAGCGAGATGAAAGTTCTCAGATATGTCAGCCGCGAGAAGGGAGGCAGGGCTGTCACACGATTGTGAAGCAAATGAACGGCGATGGATCATGGCAGAGAGAGAGGAGGACCTAGAAGGCCACAAAGACGGGCTCTCTGTGTCTGGGGATATGGTGAGGTCAGTATTCTCGCTGGCATCCTCGTCCTCATCAAGTGCATGAATTGTGGTCAGAGACGAGGTTAGTGTAGAAGATCTGGACAGAGATGGGAGGGACGAGATTGAGCTTCTATTGGAGTGAAACTGCGAGATGTCATCAGACGGGGGTTTAAGAGATTGGCTGCTCATTGGGCGCCTAGCAGGGTTGGAACGAAGGGACAATAAAAATAATAGCGAATGGTAAGAGAAGAGGAAGAAGAAGAAGAAGCGGAGTGAGAGTCTTGTCTTACAAAGACAAAGAATACCTCAATCAGCAAGAAAACAAGAGATATATAGGTGAAGAGGAAAGATGGTGTTTGATTAGCAAAGAAACGAGAGCTTTAGGGCTTATAGGAGGAATTTTGTTTTCTTTGACCTGAATTGGGTAATGCTGTAGAAAATCATGATTGGTCCATTAAGGTGTTTAAGCTTTTTAATTCATGATCGTGTTTTAGAGCGGCTCGGAGAAATAAATAGTGCTGGTTAGCACCAATCTGAACGAGGAATGTATAGATAAAGTGTGTACTAGAGTCGATATTATTCTAAAAATCTAGCTAGGTGACAGTTAAATTCTCTGAACGACGGTGTCGCTGCACCGTGTAGCGGCGGTGTTTTGTTTCGGCCTTTTATCCATTTATAGTTCATAGGGCTATTCTCGCGCGATAACCCTTCTACTTTTAGCCGGGACCAACGCAAACCTATCATATTAATGGGCTACAAAAATCTAGCATCGTTGAATATCGGACAACAAGTTCCCTAGAATAGACTGATCGCATTTGCCCATTCTTGTGCCTGTTAGTATGATACAAAGATACTGCATGCATTGGTATATTCCTTGCAACTTCTTCTTTGGGAAATAAAGTTAGGTATGAGCTATTCGTGTGCCAGTTCTATTTTTACAATTATCTAGACTGCATAATTCTTAGATACTGCCCGCTAAGTCTTCTAGATACCCGAATAAATAGATATACAACAGAGTATTAATATATTAGCAGTGATGCACGGTCTTCTGAGCTGCAGCAGGAGTACAAACTATCAGTTGGGGGGAGGACGTTTAAGGTTCAAACGGCTTTTAGCTGCCATCCAAGATCGAAGAATTCTCGAGATTCGTCGTTATAGTACGTGTATACAATCTGACGACATTCGAACTTTAAAGGCAAAACGGACAAAATACCGCACGAACTCCGTTTTGCAATGTCAGGCGCGGTCAAAGGTATATTTGTGGTGCTGTCTTCTTAAAAGTGTTGCGCAAGCAAACGACTTTTGGTCCCCCTGTCTTCATTCTACCTCCTACTACACTTAGACTATTGCATCATACCGATAATTCTCTTATCTGTTATTATCACTATTATCACTGTTTTCGTTCTTTATGTCTCAACAGCCTGGAAAGAAATCTCTAGTTTTCAATAGCAGTGAGCGGATTTCGTGGGGGCCGATTTTCAAGATGACGGAGTACCAAAAACTCTATTAAAGTTATGAGTGTCTTTATTGGATAACGAAATACGTTCTACACCTCAGCGATGCGCTCTGTTCGATCTAATCTTACATTTTCACAGCCTCGCCCCTCCCTCCTGCTTTCTTCTTCGTCTTCTCCAAGTCATTGCACTGCCTGAAAGTCGCCGAACTTTTACAGATCTTGACTGTTTTTTATAGAAACTATAGATGCCCCTAACCTCGGACATGCAGGAGCGGTCTGAGCCGGCCGTCGTAGATATTCATATTCCTTTCAAACCAGAAGAATTAGAGTCAGGTCCTCAGAACTGGTTCAAGAGACGATGTCCTAAACCATTATATGAAATTATAGTTTCGCATGCGGGACTCAAGATTGTCGCTATCTCACAGCTATTTGGCTCTTTTATGTCCGTCGCTGCGCGGCTACTTGAAACCCGATCAAATCCTCCATTCCACCCTCTGCAGATCCTCTTCACCAGAATGGTTATCACTTCGATCTGCTCTATCCTCTACATGTACAAGACAAAGGTCCCTAATTTTATTCTAGGGCCGCCTGAAGTGCGTGGTCTTCTTGTGGCTCGTGGCGTCACCGGTTTTTTTGGTGTCTTCGGCCTCTACTACTCGCTGAACTACTTGTCGCTCTCTGAAGCTACAGTTATTACATTTCTCAACCCAGCCGCCTCAGCTTTTGCATGTCACCTTCTATTAAAGGAACCCTTCACTAGAAAGGAGCGTCTCGCCACAATTATATCGCTGATCGGCGTCATAATCATTGCCAAACCAGGCCCGCTGGCTCTTCTGGACGGTTCGGACTCCAACTCTGTACCTACAGCCCCACCATCTACCGTGTCCATTCGGACGGAGAACGCTGTGTCGACTACTGACAGATACGTTGCTATTGCAGTAGCGCTATTGGGCGTCTGCGGCGCGGCCGGTGCATTCACCTGCATCCGGTGGATTGGTAAACGGGCGCACGCTCTCATCACAGTCAACTACTTTGCAATATGGTGTGTAATTGTTTCTACAACAGCTATTCTTGCACTCCCGGGAATGAAGTTTCTGTTCCCGAGCACTTTAACGGAATGGGCGCTGCTGTTCGCCATTGGCGTATCGGGATTTCTCATGCAGTTTTTATTAACTATAGGTCTACAGCTCGAGCGACCTGGTCGGGCCACGAACATGCTATACCTCACCATGTTCTACGCACTCGCGTTTGACAAGCTGATCTGGGGCCAAACGCCGACATGGCTGTCCATTGTCGGGTCAGCGTTGATTCTCGGCAGTGCCGTGTGGGTCGCGCTGCAGAAGGACACCGGCGCACCGGCCGCGCAGGGTTACAGTGACGCACAACATCCACGTAGCCATCGTGAAGACCTCGAGGAGAGTTCAGATCACTCACAGGAGGCGGTGCTGCTAGACGATTTTGACATTAGCGGCTCGGAATCGGAGTCACTCACGGAGTCACCGGCAGACTCATAGAGATTCAGAGCACGGCATTAGGAAGAACATAAAGTTATAACGTAAACGTTCAGAATTGTGACAGTCCTCCCTGTAGCTCATCGGGTACCAACTGTTTGTGGTCTTTTGGGTTCGCAGCGGCCTCGTAAATGCTGATGACGGGGTCCTTAGTGAGCGCAGACCAGTCCCCGGACAGACCGATGTAGTAGAGCTGTGACTCGTCAGCTCCGTGGTTAGATTCGACGAACACAGTGAGCGACTTGACATTGCTAAACTGTGTGCGTTTCAGCGGGTACTCTGCGATTTCCAGAGTTTGCGGGTGGTCGATATCTGCTGTGGGTTTCATGTCCGCGGCGGTGTCGAAGTCCATCTCCCTGTTGACAAACAGCTTGATCTTGTTGACGGCATGCATATCATCAGTTGAGCGGATCTGAATGCTGTGCAGTCGAACCAGTGAGATAAACGGAATTGTGATTAGCAGCTGCTCGTCGGCGTCAGACTCCAGGACTGGATCGTTTGACAGTCGCTCGCTGTACGGTCTTATGATCTTCTTGGCTGTGTCTGGGACCGCTTCGTTCAGCGCGCGTACGTGCTCAACATCTATCTGCGCATACAGGCTCTTCGCGCCCGCCTGCGACCCCTGAAGTCCGTGATCGTCATAGCCGTTGCCGTCGTTGTGATGCTGGTGATTGTGGTCGTGGCAAGACATTCCTTTAGATGTTGCTGGTATTGTCGTTGTATGAGGAGGAAGCCGTCCTGGTAGAAGGTTGGGACAATGCCCAATTGGGCAATAGACGTTTCAACAGGTTCCCTGTGACTCTGCTGTTGCTCGGTCTGCGGCCGCAAATGACTCTATGCAGACAAAATAAAACAATATCAAGGGACTGATGAAAAAAGAAAATATTTTGTAGCAGTAAAACTTTGAGCGTTCTTCGACGCCGAAGGGTGCAGACAGACACCATCCAGTACCAGATGGCCCCGCGCAAGGTGGGAAGCGGAGCTTTGATCTCGTTCCAGAACCCTAATCGACTAAAACAATTTACACTTAAGGTAGGTCGGACGTTAATTTTGCAGCTTCAGACTAGCTCGTTAGCAGCCATGAAATACACAGAATACGAAGATGCCCCTCCTACATCAGTGCTTTCTGGATCATACAGCCATCCCGTTTCGCGCCAGTGGCAGTTGGGCACGCGTCTGACCAAATCGACGTTCATATACCCTTTATTTGTCAGTGATTCTCCGGACGAAGAGACAACGATCGACAGCCTGCCTGAAATGAAACGCAGGGGCGTCAACACGTTGATCCCCTACGTCAAAGGTCTTGTAGATAAGGGCCTGACAGCGGTCATTCTTTTCGGCGTGCCGCTGGCTCCGGGTGCCAAAGACGCAGAGGGAACTTCCGCGGACGATGCCGAGGGCCCGGTAATCCTGGCCGTCAAATTACTAAAAAAGAACTTCCCGTCGCTGTTTGTAATGTGCGACGTCTGCCTATGCGAATATACAGACCACGGACATTGCGGGGTCCTGCTCGAAGACGGGTCTATTAACCGTCCTCGGTCTATTCAGCGCATAGCGGCGGTGGCCGCTAACTACGCAAAAGCGGGCTGCGACTGCGTTGCCCCGTCTGATATGATCGACGGTCGTGTGGGCGCTATAAAGCACGCACTAATAGAGGCTGGGGTCGCCCACAAGTGCATGGTCATGTCCTATTCGGCGAAGTTCGCCGGGCCTTTTTATGGGCCCTTCAGAGAAGCCGCTGGCTCTGCCCCTATGTTTGGCGACAGACGCTGCTACCAACTACCGTCAACGGGTAGAGGGCTCGCGCGACGCGCGATGAAAAGAGATATTAGCGAAGGCACAGACGCTATTATTGTCAAACCGTCTGTATTCTTTGGAGATATTGTCGCGGACGCTGCCGAGATCGCGCGCGATCTGCCGATCGCTGTCTACCAGGTATCTGGAGAGTACGCGATGATGCATGCTGCAGCGGAGAAGGGCGTTTTTGATCTCAAGCAGATTGCATTTGAAGCCTGCAACAGCTCTCTGCGCGCCGGGGCGTCTCTAATCATATCCTACTTCACCCCGCGGTTCCTAGATTGGCTTGACGAGTACTAGGCTGACTATTTGCCACGTTAATTTGGTAACATTTCTCTCTGGATGTTGTAATTATAGTTTGGATTGATCTCCTCTAATTCTTTTGCTTCTTGTTCTTCTGTAATCTCTGGATCTGGCAACTCAGGCAGGCCGGGGATAGGCTTAGTGCTGTAAACTTGCTGTTCTAGTTCCTTCAGTTCGGACTCTATTTCCTCTTCATCCGATTTAGTTATACTCCGCGCCATCATATTACTTATTTCTTCCTGGTACGCAATGCCATCGGCTGTCTCGTCCATAAGCTTTTCAATCTTGTCCATGTTCATTTCGGCGTTCAGCTGTTTGAGCACGCGATTCCCTTCTTCGAGCCCAAACACCACGTCTTTCTGCACGAGGGCAAACTCTACACTGTCAACCAGTTGTTCCAGGGTCATCAGCTGCTCGTCTGTCTTCTTCAATAGCTGTTCCTGGTACTTACGTTTTCGCAGCGCCAACAGCGCCCGCCGTTTGTCGCCTTTCTGCAAACACAGTGCTGCAAGCTCCTTCTCACGGTCTAGAACCAACTGAATACTCATTTGGTACTCCTGCAGTTTATCGCGCTGCAGTTTCAGGTTAAGAATCGCGCGGTCTTGTGCCGTTATTTTGCTTGATCCGTTCCCCATTGTAAGTCGTGAATGTGCAAAGATGGTGTTGGGTGGGCGGTCCCAAACCCGGTGCGCGCTTTCTCTATACCTGGGTTTTTTACCACCTTACCACGTAGCTCGCCCTTGCACTGTACTAAGCCCCTTCATTTGTGCTACAATGCCTCCTAAACCAAAAGTAGCTGGCTCGATTGACGAGCGACTGAGCGCATATGTTCGCTCGCCCGAGTTTCTGCCGTCTCTTGCGTCAATGCCACCGTACATGGCTGTCGACGCCCTGATCAAGTTTGCGCAGTCACAGGACTTCCTTTTACAGCGCACAAAGAAACTCATTCTTGTCAAGTCCGCCGAAAAGGTCCTCAGCGAATACATGCAGAATGACACAGAAACTCCACAGCCGCCAGATTTGCGCTCCTCGGAACAACCAGAAGACCGTTCTATGAACTCATCCATAGTTGATCTATGGAAGAAGGACTCAAATAGCACCCCTGAACCGTCGCGCAAACGTGATAGGGCCGGCAAGGAACTCAAGAAGAAGCAGGATAGGTCTCCACCGGCCAATGTCAAGCTGTCAGACCTTGGCGGAGTGGACTCCACCATCGAGAGAGTACTCGAACTCATCGCCATGCCCTTGCTGCATCCTGAAGTATACATTCACACGGGAATTGACCCGCCAAGAGGCGTTTTGCTACACGGCCCGCCCGGTTGCGGCAAAACGTTGCTTGCAAATGCAATAGCCGGCGAACTCGGCGTCCCATTCATATCCATATCTGCACCGTCTGTTATCTCGGGCATGTCTGGAGAATCAGAAAAGAAGATCCGCGAAGTGTTCGACGAAGCACGATCTCTTGCTCCATGTCTGATGTTCATAGATGAAATAGACGCAATTACTCCAAAGAGAGAAAGTGCACAACGAGAAATGGAGCGCAGAGTGGTCGCTCAGCTCCTCACGTCCATGGATTCTCTCTCCATGGCAAACACTGGCGGACAGGCAGTGGTAATAATAGGCGCTACGAATCGTCCAGATTCATTAGACGCTGCTTTGCGTCGAGCGGGCCGCTTTGACACTGAAATAGCAATGACAGTGCCCTCAGAAGCGGCACGCGAAAGGATCCTCCGCGTGTTGAGTAAGAAACTCAGAATCACAGGCAATTTTGATTTCGCTGCTTTAGCCAAAATGACACCAGGCTTTGTCGGCGCTGATCTCAATGCACTCACATCTGCTGCGGGTGTATGTGCAATAAAAAGAATCTTCGAGTACCTTAAAGGCACCGAAATTGACACCTCCTCTATGGACGTCGACGACTCCCCTTCGTCGCTGATAAAGAAGTTCATTGATGCACACCCTGACCCTTTGACTCCTGAACAACTGGCACCATTGTCTATCTCGCTTGAAGATTTCATCACTGCCTTACCCACCATTCAACCTTCATCAAAGCGCGAAGGCTTTACGACTGTACCCGATGTCACATGGGCAGACGTCGGTGCACTTGGCCCTATTCGCAAGGAGCTGCAAATGGCTATTGTTCAGCCTATAATGCGTCCAGATCTTTACAAGTCTGTTGGAATCACTGCGCCCTCAGGCGTTCTGCTTTGGGGCCCACCGGGCTGCGGCAAAACACTTCTTGCCAAAGCCGTTGCGAATGAGTCTCGTGCGAACTTCATATCTGTGCGAGGTCCCGAGCTGCTGAACAAGTATGTAGGTGAATCAGAGCGTGCAGTTCGGCAAGTTTTCTTACGTGCACGTGCGTCAGTGCCTTGTGTGATATTCTTTGACGAACTAGATGCACTAGTGCCTAAACGTGACGAAGCGCTATCGGAATCGTCTGCACGGGTGGTCAATACTCTGCTAACAGAGCTTGATGGACTGAATGATAGACAAAGTGTTTATGTTATCGGTGCTACGAATCGTCCTGATATGATCGACGCCGCCATGCTGAGACCAGGCCGACTGGACAAGCCGCTGTTTGTGCAGCTGCCTACCGAGACGGAACGCTACGAAATCTTACGAACTTTGACACGAAAAACACCACTTTCTGACGATGTTGATATTAAATTATTGGCGGCAGACAGTCGTGGGCGCAACTTCTCTGGCGCTGATTTGGCTGCATTAGTGAGGGAGGCAGCAGTGGTAGCCCTGCATGAGAGGATATCGAAATCATTAGACCACGAACGCTCAGAAAATGGTATAAGACAGTACGAATTGCCGCCGCAATACGCTGACGAGAACGAGGAGCAAATAAAGGTCGGTGCTATACACTTTGAGAAGGCTTTTAACAATGTCAAGCCAAGCGTAAGTGATGAAGACCGAGGAAAATACGAACGTCTTAGCCGACAATTAGGATGGAACTAGAGTTTGCAAGCAGTTCACCAGAAATCGTCTTCAATGTTTTCGGATGTGGTGAGATTCGACGTTTGCCTCATTGAATCTTCGTCAGCGAAGAAATCATCATACGCGGACTGCTGTTTCTTCTTCTTCTGGGCTTCTGCTTCAGCGATTTCTCGCTGCTTTTTCTCTCGGGCTTGCTGTTCTTTTTTCTTTTTGGCGTTTTGTTCGCGTTGGTAGTCGTTGCGCTCCTTTTGTAGGTCCGGGAACGATTCCTTTTTCGTTTTTTCAAGACGGTTGATAATCGCATTAGTGCGGGCCGGCACCAGTACGCGTTTAACGAGCCGCGGGTTCTTGAACCCGACCTGTCCTGCAACCATACTTCCATCCTTGTGTAAATTTGTCCAAGGCGTGTATATTACGGTAATATTGTCTAATTTGTTGCCTTGTATCGAGTTAGCCTTCGTGAGCTGTGCGCAGTCCTCGAGCACCTCCGTCGGAATGTTCTTCCAGTCGTCGTTCTCCTCGAGACGGAGATAAACGTGCGCTGACGAGTATGCGTCTACGTGGAACTATTCAGTTAGCCATTATCTTTTGCAATGAAACAGATAATACGTACCCTGCATTGTTAGCACACTGCCGAAACGCCCAGATCAGCTGCTACTTACCATACGTCGATCGGAAGACCGTACTTGATCAGCAGCTCGTCTAAAAGTTAGTAAATGCGCTAAAAAGACATGGATGTCTACATACTCTCCTCCTTGTGCTTTCCCATGTAGAGCTGATAGCATTTATCATGTTTTGACGTGAAATAGTAGACCATTGCGGTGTGATGTGCGAGGGAAGGTTTTTTTGGCGGGGTCTCGACAAAAAAGTAAGGTACGTTCTTGGTCACACACTACAGGCTCTAGAAACAAATATATAATAAAATATTTTACTCATACGCCGATTATGTAGAGGTTGAGCTTTGTCCGGCTTCGCCGAGCGTCTCTTCGAGTGCCTTAAGTGCAGCGTCCAGCTGGTAGCTATACGTGGAAACAGACACGCCCATATGACCTAAACGAATGTAGTTCGCAGATATGCCTTTGATCAGGCCGCCTGCAAGAAAAACACCTTTACCTGCGAGCTTGGGGATGACATCGGGACCGGTCAGTCCATTAGGAAGATAGATAGTAGTCAAGCCATGGGCCTGATCTTCCGCCTTCGCGGGGATCTGCTTAAGACCCAATCTGGCAACAACGGCCTTGGCTTTGTTCGAGCCTGCAATGTGAGCGGCAAAGGTCTTATCGATACCCTGGGCGAGAATCAGTTTCAGCGAGGCGTGCAGAGCCAGTATGTTCTGTACCGCCTGCGTAGAGAAGTACATGGGCTTCCCGTCTTCGTTCGAGCGCATAACAGGCAGCCACTTCGCAAGAGAAGCGTAGTACGCGTGTACCGGCGCAGTGCGGTTCTCGTAGGCAGCAATAGCCCGATTCGAGAGCTGGATCACCGACAGGCCAGCTGGTGCACCCAGACCCTTCTGCGAAGCAGTGAGCACAACATCGAGGTCCCATGCGTCGAAGCGGATCTCCTCAACGGCTACTGAGCATACACCGTCGACCACAATCAAAGTGTTTGGCGAAGCCTTGCGGATGGCCAGTGCGAGGTCTTTGAGCGGGGACAGGACACCGGTAGAGGTGTCGACATGCGTGATGATGACGGCGCGGTACTCGGCGGCCTTGAGCGCCTCAATGGAACGGTCGACATCAGGAGCAGCACCAAGGTCGAAACGGACGTGATCCACTGTGGCACCGTAAGCGGCAAGACAGTCGGCAAATCCGTCAGAGAAGTAGCCGATATTAAGTACTAATACCTTTTCGGAGGGTTGGATGAGATTAGCGGCAACGACATCCCAGCCTACAGTGCCACCACCGCTGAGAATGAGTGGTTGACCTTTGCCCGGGGCGTTGTCGAGGACCTGGCGAACCATTTTGAGAGTTTCTGAGAAAACTTTGACGAAAGGACCGGCGACATGCGGAACAGAAGGCGAAGCCATCGCTTGTGCCACGGAATCGTGGATCTCTATAGGACCAGGAATCATGGATAAGGTGTGAGAGGGCTGCGATGATTGTTCCATGATGTGTGAAGCAATCAGACGAATACGTTGGGCCAGGATGGGCAAGCTCGGCGGGAATGCGAGATAGTGGACGTGCGAAAAGAGATTTAGCGTACTATAAATAGTTCTATAGTATCAGCGGCGTCAGGCAAGCAAAGAGACTGAGGCTATAAGCGTGCAGGTGTAGCAAGTCTCCGTGGAGTTCGATGTTGAGTCGAAAAGAATGTTACTCAAATGTCGAAGATCTGTCAGCAAAAGTGAGTCGGAGGGGGCCCACCGAAGCGATCGATCTTTTAGGCTGAAAGAGTGGGGGACCAATAAGTGAAGCTATGTGGTTCATTTCGGCGGGTAATTAAGTTCCCACCAATCACACAATTCTCCTGGTAAAATGCCCAAAACCCTTAGTAGTCGCCGTTCGACTTCACCTGCAGCAGGCTGACAGTAAGGGAAACACACGTTGACGCCAGTATTCGAGGATGTTAGTATTAGCATTGGGCGATGCGCACATTCCAGACCGCGCGATTGACATACCAGAGCAGTTCCAAAAGCTGCTGAAACCTGGCCGTATAGGATTGACCCTTTGTTTAGGCAACCTCACAGACAAAGCGACCTTTGAGTATATTCGCGGAATAGCCCCCCAGCTGGAAATAGTGCGAGGCGACTACGACTTGATGTCAGGTCTCCCGCAGACTAAAGTTGTCGCCACTGGCAGCCTCAGAATCGGCATCACACATGGACATAACATCATCCCGCGAGGCGACGCAGACGCTCTGCTGATATTGGCCAGACAGCTCGACGTAAACGTCCTCCTGTTCGGCGGAACTCACAAGTTTGAAGCGTACGAACTCGATGGCAAGTTCTTTCTGAATCCAGGTTCTGTCACGGGGGCTTACAGCACAGAGAAGCCCGTTGATAGTATAGGTACGGAAACCGTCCCGTCGTTCTGCTTGCTCGATATCCAAGGCACGGAACTGGTGCTATACGTCTACAGCCTGATAGATGGGCAATTGAAAGTAGAAAGGATAAAATATCGCAAAGATTAAAAACATTAAAAGCAGCTTGATGCCCTTATAATTAACGACGTTTTGATTTCGCTTTGACTTGTGCCAGCACTTGAGCCTGTACCTGTGACAGTTCTTCTACTCTATTTTCATTAATATCTCCAACCTTTTGATACAACCGCCCCGACCCAACTTTTCGAGACTTGACCTTCCTTTCGCTGTCGCTCGAATCATCGGCGCTGTCTCCCGGCGGCGTTAGCTCACCTTCCTCGGGTTTGAGCGACTTTTTCGCTAACTCCGTAACGTTCTCTTGTCCATTAAGTTTCTTCTCTAGCCGGCTTAAATTTAGTGGCGGCCTTGCAAGGGCGGGCTGCTCGTCAATGGGCTCACCAGAATCTCTAGCTGCAAGCTCATACGAACTAAACTCTTTTTGGTGCGTCATGCGACTGTGATTGATGAAACCTTGCATTGTCGTGAATTTGTCCCGTCCGCACACTTGACATACCATGCGAACAAGTAGACCATCCGAGCGCTTATAGACATATTCAGGAGGTGGCGGCGGTGGACCAGTTTGCTCTACTGGCGGCAAATGCACGTCATAGGACGAGTTTCTTTTATGTTTCGCTGAGGATCTGGTAAAGTATTCGAATTCTGGCTTTGGCCGATTGGGGTTGGGCTCGCTTGTGTGTTCGATATTTTGCAAATAAGAAGCATATATCTCTGCAAACTCATTTGGCTCACCGCATTTCGCGCGAGTGTCGGCATCCAACAGGTTCGGCAGCGCTTTTTGTAATTGGACCATCATCACGTGAACTTTGGCGATTTCGTCTTCGATAGACCTTAGTTCGCGATGTTTGAGTAGTATCTCCAAATCGAACTGGTTTTGAATTGAATTTACAAGGTCTGAATTCCGCATTTTAGGGTACTTATCGACGCCAGTGCCTCCATTAACTGGGGAGTGGCGGTCAGTTGTCGAGAATTTAAAGCGAGGTGGTGATGAGAGAATGGCAGGGCAGGGAGAGGGGCAAGAAGGAGCGGGAAAAAATACGAATCCGCGATGTTGCCATAACAACCGAAATACGTACAGCTGAATTTAGCTCTACATACAGCGTAATAGCCTACAATAACTATATGAGAGATTCCGTCTGCGAAACAAGTAATTAAGAGAGAGTGTAATTCTGTGGAGATGGAACTGCAGATTAGATCTGGGGACAAGATAGCGTCTCGAGTGAATCGGATACTGAAGAAGTTAGAGGAGGATGGGAGTATAGAGGTTTTCAGCGAACATCAAGCAGCCGGGAAGCTGATCACGATAGTGGAGATCGTTAAAAGAAAGCAGCCTTTGCAACAAGATAATGAGGTATACAAAGATTCAGATGGAAAGATATGTATGAGGATTGGCTTACGTAAGAAGGTCACGGATGAGGAATGAAGCAATGGAAAATGAAAATCGCGCATAAGTATGTAATGATAATGCCAGTTTAGTCAAACGTATGAGCAGGTAGCTTTCGTAGTTTAGATCGATTCCTAAGGGAGTATGTTTTTGGTATCGGGTGGATATTGTCGATTGAAAGGGACAGGTGCGAAAACGGTACCTTTGGAGTGGAGGCGGTAGGGGGAGATGTTGGTGGAGGCGTTTTGATGCCAAACGCGTCGGTAGCAGGTTTAAACGGTTTCGAGTTTACTGTGATTCTCTTTTTCGCAGATCCTCTGGAGTTCTTTGAAGCAATGGGGTGATTATTTTCTGAATCGGTGTTGGTATTGGCATTCGATTTAGAGCGAGGGAGCCGAGTAACACGGTGGCTAATTGGAGGAGTCGGTATAGGAGTGATTGCAGGGCTTGTATTGGATTTAGGTAGCAGATTTGCGCCGGTATTGGTATTGGTTATTGAGACATGTTTTGTATTCAAGTTTGCTGTTTTCTTTGTAGGCGCTGAAGTATTTAGAATGTGAGTTCTTGCTTGATTGACGTTCAGATCAAAATGGTCAGTCGTGGTTTCGGTAATTGGCTGAAGCGGGCTGTTGAATTTGGTATTTTGTTTCAGTTTTCTGTTTGAAAAAGCAATTTTAGCGGATATAGGCACAAATATACCGGATTTATTTGAATTTGGTCTAGTGAGCGGCGCCTGCGTAAGTTCGTCGTCGTCCATTGTTAAAGTTGAAAGTAGAATTAGGTAAGACACAAGACTTTACCTTTCAACTGACCATGCTTATCAGACAGGCGGAGGTCAGGGACCTTGTAGGGATGCAAAATTGCAATTTGCATAATTTGCCCGAGAACTACGCACTAAAATATTATTTATACCATGCACTTTCGTGGCCTCTAGCATCGTTTGTGGCCGAAGAGAACGGCAAAGTCGTTGGCTACGTGCTGGCGAAAATCGAAGAAGAACCGAGCGACGGCGTCCAACACGGCCACATCACATCTATTTCGGTACTGCGAAACTACAGACGGCTCGGAATTGCAAATAAACTGATGAGAATGTCGTTACGCGTGCTCAGAGACACATACGGCGCAAAGTACGTTTCTTTACATGTGCGAAAATCCAACCGCGCGGCGCTGAACTTGTATAAGCGGTCACTGAACTTCACGCTGGTCGATATCGAGACCGGATACTATGGCGACGGCGAGGATGCATACCAGATGCGAAAAGATCTAAAAGATTTAGAGGAACCAGAGTTTGACGAACTGAGCAAGTTCAGCGCACTGAGGGTGCACTAGCTTGTCTCGCTCATATGTCATTGAGGGCGACGCAGATGGCGCCCTTGTGGTGGCCGTTATACTGCCGTATTATCTGCGAAGAAGATAGTTCCCACAACCGTGCGTAGTGGTCGCTAGACGCCGTGACCAGGTAAGCGCTGTCTGCACTGAATGCGCAGTCCCATACCCATCGTTGGTGGTTCGTCAGACTGGTCTCCAGGGTGAACCCGTTTAGCGACCATATTCGCGCAGTGTGGTCAGCGGAACAAGTCGCTAGATGCTTCACGTCGGGCGATATTAATGCCTTTGTTAAATATTTATTGTGTGCACGCAGCTTAGTAACTGGATGCAGACTCGTAGCGTCATTCTCGTTAACCATTTTCCATATATAGCAGTTGCCTTTGTTATTGCCTGCAACTAGCATCGATCCATCGGCGGCTACCGACACGGACCGCACCGGCACGTCCTGCTCAGGAATGAGCTGGTGTGTGCACGTACTTTCGCCCAGATCCCAGATCCGAATGTTGCCGTCTTGGTCGCCCGATATAAGCTCGCCTTGGTTGGGGTGGATGACCACGTCGTTCACAGCCACTCCGTGGTGTTTGTAGTTTCGCTGCACAGTCGGCGTTCGCGTATCCCAGACCTTGACGGTTCCGTCTTCTGAGCTCGTGACGAGCCATTTTCCGTCCGACTGGAATGCCACCGCCGTCACATTGTTCTTGTGGCCTTCGAATGTAATCACGGGATTCGGGTTCTGCGTGGTGATATCGTACAGCCTAACGTGTAGATGTCCGGCCGCCGCAAGAAATCTCTTATCGGGCGAAATAGCTAATCTATTCACCTGCGAGCCCGGGTGTTGAATAGTCCGTGAACATATCCCCGACAGCGCCTCCCAGAACCTGATTGTGTGGTCGTAGCCGGCTGAGGCGAGGATGACCGACATTGTCGAAGTGCAAGTGGTAATGGAAGTGGCATTATAGACCAACAACCTACCAAAGACGATCTGAACAGGGACAAAATGCGGTACAGTGCTACTAACTCGGTTCAAAGTACAATACTAGTATAAATAAATAATGCAATATACATAGCACGCTTTATACAATCATTCCGCTACGAGAACGCTGTTCTTTTCGAGAAGATCAGCGAGCTCGCCACTCTTGTGCATCGACATCACAATGTCGCAGCCGCCAATAAATTCCTGGTTTACATATAGCTGTGGAATAGTCGGCCAGTTCGAGTATTCTTTGATTCCTTCCCGCAGGTCGTTGTCTTCTAGTACATTATAGGCAGCAAACTTCTGCGGATCTACCCCTTGCAGTCCAAGGATCTGAATAGTGGCACGTGAAAACCCGCACATGGGCTGCTCAGGTGTACCCTTCATAAAAAGTACCACAGGCGCAGACTTGACCGCTTCTTCAATGGCAAATTTGGTGTCGTCACTCATATATCGGCAGGCAAAAGGACGTACCACTGGGTGCATGTTCCACGCCCTTCTATGCAGCATAGCGCTGCCCGCGCCGACTCTACCCAGAATGCTTATGCTTCTGGTCGCTCTAGTGGTCGCATTACGTCTATTTGAGACGGCACTGGCCATGCGCAGCCGCTGGCTCGCTGCTCTCATTCCGATCATTGTAACTGGACGAAGTTAGAGTTGGTCTTGCTAGCTGGGCCTGGTGGGCCAATGGGAGGGCGAGGCCCGGTTTGACGTCAGCAGGTAGGCGCACGAACGACGCCAGGTGCTCTGTTTGACGGCGATCTACGCGTCGAGCGGCACAGGTTTGTTGTCTATCAGCTCCATTTCGGCGCGTAGTAGCTCGTAGACGGAAAAGAACGTCATGTTTGTGAACGCGGTACGCGCCAGCGACACTTCGAGCCCACGGTACATGCGCCGACTCAATATTGGCGTTGATCGTTTACGCACATAGCCATGTGCGAGAATGTCGCGCTGGTAGATGCTCTTCTTGGTGTCGACAGGGAAGACAAACATCCACGAGAGCATGCCGCATAGTGCACCGGCGAACGCGATAGCCTGTGGGGTGATGGACCGGTCGGGCGGGCTGAGCAGCACTTTTGTGGACTCATAAACTGTAAAATACAGACCGGTGCCAATTGAGTCTCGTATTAGGTGGTAGTAGAATCCGGAGTAGAGGCCGCGGGTACCTTTGGTCTCGATGATGTGTTTCATAGCTTGGAAAGTACCCCTGCGCGGGGTCTCGCGGGTGATGGAATCAGGGGACATTGCTGCTTGCGAACGGAGCATGAGTCTTTCTATCTGTGCACTCAGTTTCGCAAACTCGAAAGGGCAGGCAAACACGGTGACGATTGCGCCTGCGGACATGCCTGCGAGACAACAGGGCACGGTGCTGACGAGTAGGTCGGTCCCGCGCATGCCCGAGTGCAGCGGACTGGTCCGGAGCGCAGCGGCAATGCGATCGCGCACAGCGACATAGATCGAGAAGGACGCGGTACGCGACATTGTCACGGAGACCAGCGGCGCAGACAGACCGCGGAAGAAGCCTTGCACACCCTCGGTCTGATGGGTGGTGCGAACACAGTCCCACACCGACGCGAAATTGTAGGCCTGCATTCTGGTTTTGACAGAGTCAAACGGGAAACCTACAGAGGTCGAACATACGGACGCTACGGACGCACAGATGGCGGTCTTGCCGCCCTCTGTGGGAGCCATGAGATCGGTGCTGGTGCGGTTGGTGGAGATGGTACTATAAGCTGGGAAAAAGGGTGGAGATTACGCGCAAACTATAATCAGCGAGGATACTACGAGCCCCAGCGCGGCCGTCGCCAGCACAATGCGCGTGCTGCTGCGGCTCCCTTCCGACATGGGACTGTAAGTATTTGTAATGGATGCAGTCGCAGACGCATCAGTAGCCGTGACGGGACCCGGTTGTGCAGACACAGTGGACAATATTGCGGGGGCGCCCGAGGAGACGCTAGTGCCAGTGTCTTGGGCTACCTGTGCAACAACTGGCGACAGACTGGCACTTGCGGACGTGCCGGCAGTCGATAAAGCTGGCGCCAAGCTAGACACAGCATCGTAATTCTCCTGAAAGATTCCATCGTTCTCAAAAATGCGCAGAAACCCGTGACCGTGGTCTTTAGCCAGACACAGTTCGTCTATCAGCTCCTCGACGTACTGCACTTGGCCGGCGTGCGTGATCCGCGCCTTTGGACAGAACGAATAGCACTTGTTCAACATGTCCGTCATGCTGAGACACTGACAGTACTGGTCTTTGGTCCCGCAGCAGTACAAAGACTGCAGAGTGCCTTTCATGCACTCGTTCACTTCCTGGGACTGGCAAGGAGGCTCAACGACCTCCAAAAGGTTCTGGGGCCCTTTGTTTACGTACACTTGACCCACAGCCGAAACAGCAAACACAAAACTAACTGCCTTCATTATAGACGCTTGAATTGATATACTGACAAAAATTAAGCCGTGAATATACCACTAGTACACATTTTAATGCTCGCATTGCATTCTACCGCATACACCTGGCATATATGCACACTTCCTCGACCGCCAATCTCATCACAAAACTTTGACGACAATAAAGTTCTGGTACCTTATTTTCGCGCCGGTAAACCACGAAATGCACCCTTATACAAATCCTCTAGGTTTTCGTTGCCAGCGCGTTTTGGCGCGCTTGAGAGGGTCCTATACCGACTACTAAATTAGTTATAATAGATGATCAGTAATAAAATTACACGTGGGGAGTCCAGGCTGGCTCGATATACGAGCGTTGAATCCCTAGGCAGAGCTGATCCCGCAGGACCCGCTCGGAACTACGTCTTTTTCACGAATCGAGTATATATACACGCACGAGCGGCTTCGAAAGAAAAAGAAAAAGAAAAAAAAACCTCGCTCTAAAATAGCTGACTGTGTTGCTCATTATTAATGAATAGACCGTCCGACAGCACTGAGGATACTAGAGCGTCAAAACAAGACCAACGAATGTCTAACAGCGAGCTAAATGACGGTGTCTCTGAAGTCGGGGTGACTGCCACAAAACCTTCAACTCAACATACTATATCTATCGAAACGGCGAAAATCTATTCAGAAACTACCGTCGAGCCGACGGAAACTGCAGCGTCAACCGCAGCAAGCTCTGTAACTATTTCTGCAGGAACGCCGACCACAATGCGTAAGTATAAATTAAACATCATGATTGGACAACAGCAAGATTAAGGTTTCGTATTTCTCCGTGGGCACCACTGCCCCTCCTATAATTAGTGCCAACCTTGGCCCGAAAATTCCCTTTCGCTTTCTCTTCGCGCTTTAGCGTAACATTTTCCCTAATTCAAGAAACTCTTTTGTCTCTGTTTGATTACGAGAGAATAGAGTGACTTAAATCGACCGCGCGCTCTTTCAGCTAAAGCCAAGCGTTGCCATTCGGCGAACAGATACTGCCCTTGCTCTTTGTGTCCCTTTGACCGGTGGCTTGGAAGAGAAAATATCTGCACTACACAAACACTTCTTGCCAGCCCAGATCTTCACCAGTCTCGTCATTTTCCTGCCCAAACGCATCTGAATAGACAATGAATTCGTCGTCGAACGCACTGTTCGTTGAGCCAACGTCGTCCACGGTTTCATCGTCGTCTTTCTTTTCTTCGTCGTCTTTGGTCGAATCCTCAACAACGATAGCGACAACAACTAACACTGTAGATACACTCACAACTACTATTGCATTAACGACATCTTCGCCGCAAGTCACTGTTGTGGTTACAACTTCAACCCTTTTGCTAACGACCTCCGAGACTCCGACTTTGGTTACTAGTATTGCTACAAATGCTGCAACTGCTGCCTCTTCCACCAGCGATGTACCTGCATCATTAAGCACCGCCTCGTCGTCTTCTGGTTTGAGCAAAAGCGCCACCATCGGCGTCGCTGTGGGCGTCCCTGTAGGTGTGCTCGTGCTCGTAGCAATTGTTGGTCTGCTCATGTTTCGACACTTCCGCAAAAAACGCATCGACCGCGACGCTGCTCGTCAGAGCATCGACGACTACGATTTCCGCTCTGACTCTCCACAGGCCGCAGCTGCAGCTGCCGCCGCTGGTATTGCTGCCGCCGCTGGTGCTTCCTCTTATGGTTCTCCTAGTTCGCCAAAGCATGCGACAGAAATCAACGAGAAAAATAGCACCGACGAGGAAGAGTACCGCGGCTGGGCCACCACTAAACGCCTGCCTGACTCCGACTCAGACACATCTGTTCCTGACCCTAATCTAAGAGGAGTTGCTGCCAATTTTTAATACCATTGGCTACCCACTTTCTACAGTATCTAATAACTTTGCATCTGGCAGGCAGCGTTCTTTGCCTCCTCGGGGAAACACCTTACGACTACTCCCTAAACGCATATTGCATCTATTACTTCCGTCATAATCTATCATTAATAAACCTATCACACTACCAGTAACACCAGTAACACAATGAGAATGATCGTAAGGAGCGCGATACAGCAATTACTGACCGTGTCTCTGTTGTTTTCCAGCACGTAGTTGATCCGCTTCATGCCTCTGCGCAGCCGGTCCTGCACGCGATCGATGTTGTAGTCCATATCGTCGATCAGCGCGCTGTGCTCAAGCAGCTCATCGCCCATCAGCTGTGCCTGATTACGCAATGTCTGCACAGAACCCATCACACCATCCAGATCGCGGTCCTGCTGCTCGATAATAAGTTGCTGTTGTTCGGCAGCAAATCGCGTGACTGTCTCGTCTTTGTCGGGCTCCTCCACTGCCACAACGCTCTGCAGCGGTTGGCACAGCTCTACCAGCTGCTCCTCGTACTCCCCAAGCTTCACTTTACGCCGCTGTATAGTCGCCAAATCAACACCATACTGGCTTGGATCGCCTTCAGCTGTCTCGATCGCTACCTTCATGTCTTCGAACGTATCGCGGATCTCATCGACGAGCGCCTTCGCTTCCTTCACCGCCTCATCGTACTCAGGTCCGCGGGTACCCTGCAGCCGCTCCAGCGAATATACATCGTTCCTCAGCGTCTCTAACTGCTCGATGACGTCCGCCTCAACCTGGCTGTACGGGTCCATGGCCGGTTGCTTGCAGATAGGTAGGCATTCCCGCGGCGTCAACAAGACCAGAACCAACAGCAACCCCCAACCCTATTATACGGCTGGGCGTAAGCGATCATTATTTTGGGACCACTGGGCGACCGATCGCTATAGAGCCAGCATCTGGCCCACGTGCTCCTCCTCTACCCATCATTCAACCATGAAATTTGGCAAATATATGGCCAAAAGGCAGCTGGAGCTGCCAGAATATGCCTCATGTTTTATGGATTACAAGTCGCTCAAGAAGCTCATCAAACATCTGGGCGACGGGTCCGCAGCGGCTCTTCTGGCAAACAAGACAGTCTTCTTCTTCAGGCTAGAGCGCGAACTCGACAAGGTCAACGACTGCTACCTCAACAAAGAGGCAGAGCTCACATCGAGGCTTGATTCACTGCTCGAAAAACGTGCGCTGATACCAGAAATGCCTGCTATCTATTCAATGTCACTGGTCAAAGCCCTGCAGCATTTCAGGCGCGACCTGGACCGGCTCCAGCTTTTTGTAGAGCTCAACGGCACTGGGTTCTCCAAGGTGCTCAAAAAATGGGATAAACGCTCAAAGAGTCACGTTAAGGAGTTATACCTCTCGCGTGCTGTCGAGGTCCAGCCTGTCTTCCATCGCGACGTCATCGCTACACTCTCCGACAAGGTATCTGAAGCATTGCTGGAACTGGACTCCTACCCGAACCCGCCGCAACAGACGCTTGCAACTATCAGATCGTTCTCCACCACGCCTAATCACTTTGCGGAAATTGATCTTGTTGCTTCACAACTCGATGACCCTGACGTACTCCAGCCCTGGCTCGACCAGGTCCGCGCGAACGACGCTAACCCTAAAATCCAAGTAACTCGTCTGTTTCTCCATTTGATAGCTTCGCCAGCTTCCTCAGATTCTGCTATCTTGTCTCTCTTTGAATCAGGGTTAGTAGACCTCACATTGCCAGACGACATCAATGCCAGAAATGCGCTACACGAAGCCGCAATCGCTGGCCGCGAGCAGATCATTCGTGCTTGCCTTGAACATGGTGCCGATCCTTCCGTCAAAGACAATTTCGGAAGGAACCCCCTCCACTATGCCGTAATAAATGGCAACGATTCTATACTGTCGTTGCTAATATCTCCATCGCTGGTCGATACCACAGACAACGACAACTATTCCCCGCTCGTGTTCGCTATTATTAATAACCGACTCAATGCTGCGAAAATACTACTGGCATCAGGCGCATCGCCAGGCCCTACTTCAACTCAGAATTACATTCCTTTAAATCTAGCCTGTCAGCACGGCCTTACTGAAATTGTTCAACTTCTCCTTGACCATTCTGCTCCAATGCTTCCCGACGTGGAAGGTCTTTTCCCTATACACCTTGCTGCGAGAGCAGGCCACCACGAACTGATATCTTTGCTGCATAGAGCTGGAGCAGACCCAGATCATCTGTGCAAATTTAACGGGTGGACCGCATTGTTCTATGCCGCATCAGAGGGCCACTACAAAGTCATTGAGGAGCTGTTAAGTGCCGGTGCTAACCCGTCTGTCACTGACGAGAAGAATCACGCTCCCTTACATTACGCCGCCTGGGAAGGAAATCCCACAGCTCTAGACCTTCTTGCTCCGATAACGCAAATCCCTGCTAAGACTGACGCCCTAAGGAAACGTCCTATAGAGTCTGACGACGACGATATTTCTGTGATTGCAGAGTCCGGTAATGACCAGAATTTCCCTTCTGAGGTGGATGCGATCCCTGATTTGTATCTGCCTCCACCTATGCTGCCGCTGAGAAGATACGGCCACCATTACCTAGACAGGAAGATTATGATCAGACTTTCTTTTGACTCCAAGTACTCTGGAAAGCCAGCTATCACATTTTACTCCGACAACGACGACTACCCATCTACAAGGCTGCTGGTAGCCAGTAAGCACTCGGATGTACTTCCGCGGACTTTGCCTATTCCGCTTGCGGACGATGACAACCTCCTCATTTTCCAGGTAGATCAGCTGGAAGAATTCTCTATTGAGTTTGAGCTATATCCAGCATTTGGATCAAAAATGGTCGCAAGAACTGTTGGATTGCCAGATCTTTTTAACGAAAAACACTTTACTAAGAGATTTGCAGACTTAGGTAACGCTGGCGGTGTATTCACACTTCCATTATTTGACACGCGACTAAAAGTTATAGGTGAGATCAGTTTCTCTTTCTTAGTGATTCGCCCATTTGTTGGCACACCATTAGAGATTACTCGATTTGAACCGTACTGGAAATCTACTACTGAAGCTGACCCGAGTCACAAGCTTGGACAGTTGTCGCCCTCAAGATTCAGCCTGGCGCCTGCAGGGGCTACTCTGAGACCTGCACGCACCCAGTCATTTGTCACCTCATATTCACTGCGCGGAGAATATCTGCGCACGCCGATCCAAATAACCAAAGACGCCAAGGCAATTGTCTGCAACAATTTTATGCTCAATATCTACGAGGGTATTTCTGTTCCCATATGGTCGCTTAACCTATCCGAGATATCGCAGCTGCCGCATTTTGTGCACTTGGATCAGCTTAGGGCTACCGAGGGACGTGATTCTGAGATCGTTAAGCTCCTCGGTGGCAATATTATGCTTCTAGAAGACCTTCTATTTGTGCTTCCATCTTCTACGAACCTTGAGCTAGAGTTACTGTACCCCACAGACGCTGACACCATTGCATTAGGCACAGAAGGCTCTAATTCTGGAATCGTCGATGTAAATATATTTGCTGATGCAATTTTGAATTCAGTCTTCGAGTCTACGAGACATTCTTACCAGTTAAACGGTACGTCAAGAGAAATCATACTCACATCTTCTCACGCTACTGTTTGTTCTACGTTCAACTGGAAACAGCCAAACTACCCGGTGTTTTTCCACTGCTCTGCTCTCAAATGCGAACAGAATAAGTTCTTCACAACTACTGCGCACGGATACCGTGCCGTAGAAGCCAAACAGGAAGATAAGAACTGTGTCGCCATTCGAGAAGCCACCCAGTTTGCGCAAACTAACAATCTTATGGGTGTCATTTGGAGCATCGATCTGCTTGGCTTGGTACCTTCATTGGCTACAAGTATACGTGCACTGGGTTTAGTGTTGGTCGGAGAAGTCGAATCGGACGGTCACGTCTCTTTGGAGGGGCTTCCTGAGGACACCGACGGTCTTCGTTCGAAACATTACACGTCGTTTGTTGGTACAGACACCACGAAGTACTAAAGCATACGGAATATTATGTATTCATCTTTTTGCTATATACATGCATATTTAGGATATATTAAATTCAGGGTTGTCATCTCGTAGATCGTATATCTTTCCTGTAACTTCGATAGACCATTCAAGAAGTTTGAACTCTTCGTCCGGCGATTGGCGCGTGGCATGGAACCTCAATGTGCCACTATTTTTGTCACCCTTGACTGGCACTTGGAAATGCACATCGCCGTGCACAATATTCAACGAGCCCCACAACCACGGGAATGCGCCTTTCAATTGGATTTTCGAGCCCAAGGCTTCGCGCGCGGTCGGCGAGCGGCGAAGCGAGTACAATGCCGATCCAACAATGTTCGAGTTCAAGTTGTCATTGTTAATAATTCCCGCACCAATAACGGCGCAAAACACCACAAATCCCAAAAACGACAGTAATCCTTTTGGCCATGAATTAACACTCGGCAATTCAACATCTAGTGCTACATCGGGCCGCACTCCTTCAGGGTGAACAGTTCGACCTGCAAAATCCAGCGTGTAGTCGTCGTGGTAGGGTTTCTTCGTAGTAGATTGCATTCTCGTCCACACAAGTCTCCTCCGGCAAATACTACCACCGTTTCGACATACAGGCCGCAGATTAGCGTGCCGCAAGTACCGAAACATATTAGCTAAGACTGGATGTCGTTAAATGCTGAGGGTGTGGAATTGGTGTGGTGAACTTTGCAAATTTACTATTCAGCGAATCACAGAACTTACATATCACGTGACATTAAAAACTAAGTACGCCCAACTTCTCTCCCCTCGACTTTTCTCTAGTCAACTGAGCCAGTACGCATGTGTCCTAAACCAAATGCAACGCTGCCCGCTAGACTGATTTTCAGGCGGTGTCAGTCTACAGACGCTTCTAATTCACTGCCGCTGCTGAAGCACACGCCAGAAGCTAGCGTGTTTCGCAAGAATCTGCCGAAACGGCCCGGTCTCGCTGCGTACAAGCAAGGCATGACTACTTTCTTCAAATCCGATGGCACAAGAGTACCCGCCACTGTCCTGTTCGCAGATCGATCGCAAGTCACAGATGTGCGTACGCTAGAGAAACATGGGTATACCGCCGTCCAGGTTGGTATCGGGGCCAAGAAAGTACACAATGTCACTAAACCCGAACTGGGTCATTTCATCAAAGCTGGCGTCCCTGTAAAACGCGATATTGTTGAACTACGTATCAGCCCGCACGCCGAGTTACCACCAGTGGGTTCTCAACTATCTGTATCCGCATTCAAGGAAGGATCTTACGTCGACGTCAAGGCGATCTGCAAGGGAAAAGGTTTTGCAGGCCCTATGAAACGACACGGGTTTAGTGGTTCTCCTGCTTCACATGGTGTGTCGCTCACGCACAGATCGCACGGTTCGATTGGTCAAAGTACGACGCCTGGCCGCGTACTACCAGGCAAGAGAATGGCTGGCCACATGGGCGGACACTACGCCACTGTAACAAACCTACAAGTTCTGCAAGTGTTACCAGAACACGACATCTTGGTTGTTCAAGGTCATGTACCAGGACCGAAAAAGGGCGTCGTTAGAGTGAGAGATTCTATAAGGCCTCCTAAACATCCTAAAGAACTGTAAATAGCCCAGGATATTGCAATTAATATGAGAACTAATGATACTCTCTTATGTCTTTTTAATTTTATTTTTTATTTTTTTGCATTCGCTGTAATTTAGTAGTCGAATCGCGCATGTATTTTATATTGGAGTTTCTCATATAAATTATCTCTGATTAGTGTCTCGTTTAAGCATCATCATCCATTTCAGATGGTCTTATCAGTCCACCGACTTTCTTGGCTCGTTCGAATTCGGCTCGCTCCTTCTCGGCCTTCTCTAGTTCTCTTTCTTCTTGATACAGCCACTCAGTATCGCCTCCTCCAATTTCTCGGATCTGTACAAGGAAATCGCGTAAGTTCTGCTTAAATCTTTCATGATTTCCAACATATGTCAAAAGCCCGCGCGAGAACACTTCAATGGGCTGTCGGTCAACATGCGGAAAAGCAGTCATCAACATGTTCACCGTGTATAAACGAACAGCCTCTGCGTTACCTGTGGCAACTGGAATGCCTTCAGACGCAGGAACAAGGTTGGCACTCACAGTAGAATCCTGCGCAATCGCGTACATCCTTTCAAGAAGAATAGCTTGGAATTTAAATCCCGCTTTGTGGTCGGCATCAGTCAACACAAAGTAAGTATCTTTCAGAATAGGCAAAAAAAAGTTCTCGTAGAAGGCATCAACAAACGGTTTTCCGTCAGCGGGGATCCGTGTAGCAACATTGTCAAGTATCTCAATTGTCAAGTTTAATCCATCGCTTTCAATTTCGCGGTTGTCGTGCTTAATGGCCCACAAACAAGAGTTGATTATCAAGGCAAAAATTTGAGGAGGTAAACTAGCCAAAGCAGGGAAGCAGGAACCATTCACAGATCTCAATAGTTTGAAAAATTCGATTCTGTGTTCCATGTAATCTGAGAAATCCTTATTAATCATCTCAAGAGTACATTCAAAAATATTCTCAATAATACGGGGAATATATGGCTCAATTGAAGGTCCAAGTCTGTTGACAAGGCTAGTCATGCATCTCAAAACTTCCGCATCACGTGCATCAGGCAGGTTCTCTCGATAGTCCTCCAGAACCGCAGCAAGAAGCGGTTCAATCATGTCATTTATAATAGCTTCTTTATTGTCTGCTTTAGAAACATAAGTCTCAATCAGTTTCAAAACTTCTTTCTTGATAGTGCGCCAGCCACGAACCCTTGGTGTCTTGGCAGCAATTTTGCCTTGCTCAGCAATTGCCGCTGATATTAGCTCTGAGGTAGCATGGTACATAGATAACATATCCATATAAATTTTCGCAATCTGAGGGTAGAAAGCAGGTCCAACGGATGTGCAAACGGATACATTAGTTTTCATAATGTTGGACAATATCTTCACAGTCTCAGAATCCGATAATAAATTGCTGTCTTGTTGTGCTTGCTCTATGATAGCATCCCATGCACTGTTTGGAAGAGCCATTAAATCAGCCAGATATCTTTCCTGGACGTTCCTAATCGGTTGCGCAGAGACCATATATCCTAGAGCTTCATAGAAAGAGTGAATTTGTCTGGGGTCCAAGTCGGAAGTATGCTCTGGAATCTTCTGAATAATTTCAACCAAGAAAGGGGTGGCAGAAGAACCTTGCGGCGAAACAAAATGCCGGCGGCATTTTTGTGAAATTTTCATAAAAGTATCAATCGCCATATCCTGTACACCTTCATGCGTCTCATGCATAAATTCAAAGAGCTTATTAACCACAGTTTTCAAAAAGTTCCAGTGCGCTCTTAGAAATCTAGGATATTGCCCAACCACATACATGATATTTGATGCAACAACAGCTTTGTTATCCTTTCCTCTTTTAATTTCAGTGAGATGAAGCAGATTCTTGATAACATTAACAAGGAATCGTTTTTCAAATTCTTCATTCATAGCTCCAGAAATTGATCCAATGGCCCAAGAAAGAGAGTTTACAGCGTTCCAGCTCCATTCAGAGCCGTCGATTTGGCGAGCCAATTTTTCGGTCATGATTCGTTCTGTATCGACCACGTCCAGATGAGTCAAATAAACCAAGATTTCGCGCATAGTTTTATAAAGAGCAATAGTATCCGACTCCTTAAAGAAAGAGCGAACTATTTCGCCTTCATCGTTTTCTTCAACCAGAACTTCTTCTGGACGAGCCATGTTCTCTATAACGACAAGTCTCAATTCAGAAAGAACATCCTTGTAAATATGCGCACGAAGAGGGAAGTTGGCAAGTATCTCTGGGTTTATAGCACCGCCAGAAGCAGAACCGACCCGTAGCTGGTTGACAGGGTTGAGATCGGTGAGTGGGATTTGCTGAATCTCCTCGTAAAAGTTGTATACTAGGGTAGACCAATAATCAAGACAAATTTTAAAAATTTCACGCTCTTCAATTTGTGAGATGCGGATTAAATACATGTGAGCGTTAATGAGCAGTTCTTTATTTTCAGGATTCTCGATTAGGGCGAGGTGATTTGACAAGAACGCTGACAAAAACAGAGCTAAGTTCTGTATAAATTCTTGGTCGTGAGAGGGGACATCGCCATAGGTTTCGCGAAGATTAGTGCTGAGAGGAATAATAGAATTAATATGCTCCATTGCAGTCAAAAACATGGCGTAGAACTGCTGGTCATGGTTCGGCGCATTGAGAGAGGCTATTTCAGTAAGACATTTGACGGTGATGTTGCGAAATTCTAACGGATCAAGAAACCTGGAAACTAATAGCTCAATGATATTGGTTTCAAATATATAGCCAAAAGGAATCCAGTTTAGATAGCGGAGAAGGGCATTAAGAGTAGCGAGGATAAGGTCTTTTCGTTTGGCGTTCTCAAGGACTTCAAGGCAGAGCTGGAAAATGCCGGAGAACTCCTGACACATTTGCGACTTGAGATTTTTTGCTTTGGCGGACGTCATTTGGTCAGCGGAGAAGTCGAATACTTCTTCAGAGAGCAAGGTCAAGATAGCCATGTTGTTCTCGCAGACGTTTATACTTGATCGAGAAGAGGCGACAATTTCCGGGATGAATTCAGGCCAGTTATGGGGCCAATCTTGTTTCAGTATTTGCACTAGAGTAAGGTTTACCTTACTAAGCAAAGATTTCTGAGTTTGCACAACTTCGTCATCAGAGGCGAGAGTAAGAGACATAGAGACGACGAAGTTGCGAATTCCGAGACGCTGCTCCGAGGGAAGGGTTTTCCAACGGGTAGCAATTAATTTATCAAGAATTCTGAGTGCCAAAAAACGCGTTTGAGGGTTGCTGGAGCCTTCTAGGATCTGGTCTGCGCGCTGCCAGGCATCTGGATGTTCTTGGAATTGCGTCAACACGGTCTGCGCTTGCTTCTGCGTATCGCCGGACCCAGTGTACAGCGCATCCACGGTACAGTCTAACAGCTCGATATCTATAGACGGCTTAGAAAAATCCAGAAGTGATTCCATTACGTCTTACTTTCGTGGATAATATGCAGAAAAAGCAACTTTCCCAGAGGCTGTTGTGGTGGTTAGGTGCGGTGAGGGGGAGTGGTTGGGTGTGCTAATGTTATAGAACTTTCCGCAGGATGTCACGTGACACATAGTAGGAGCGCGCCGATTATAACGGCAGTGGTGCGCCAAGTCGAAATAGAGGTACAGTAATATTTTTGTTAGTTAGTTTTAAACAACATCGTTTGAGAGATCCCACGCGGGACGGAAAGCCCTCGCATCACGAGGGCTGGGCACGAGATCGCCCGCCAAATCGATACTGGTGACAGGATCCCACGAGTATCCTGTGTGCAGTGGCGTTACAGGACTCGATTTCAAGCCCGGTGAAAACTTCTTAACTGGCGCAAAGTCCACAGGTGACAACAAAGCAGAATTACGTATAGCTGACGGCTGCGGCAGCTCCTTTAGAGGGCGGCGGTGGACGACGGCAGTTCTCACGTCTCCCGCGCCGGTTCTCGCCAACGTGCTCAGCGACATAGTCGACTGGGCCTTGGGCAGTTTCTTTCGAGGGGCATAGTTCAGAACACTGGTATATACTTCTTCTATACTATGCGGCTGTGGCAGCGCTTTGAGGGGCTCGTTGGTCCATCTGCGCTGGTTCCGTTTAGGAACGTTGTGTCCAAATCCTGAGTGCACAGACCCACTCGGACGAGGATAATAGCCATAGGCATTGTCATCATAGTATCTTGGATGGTCATAGTCGTAACACTGACCGTCGTCATAGTCATAGTCATAGTTATAACCATAGTCGTTTCTGGGATAGCCATATCCTTGGTCATATCCAGCATTATAGCTACCATAGCGTTCAGCACCAGCATCGCTGGCGGAATAATGTATTCCATGACCGCTCCTATTCAAATTCAATTGGTCCACAGATAACGACCGTGGGAACATTTCGTGGCCATTGTGGTGCAGCCCAAGTCCAACGCCTCGGTGCAGTCTCTCATCATCAAAGATATCATTGAGTCCTTCTCCATATTCACCCATCTCTTCGCTTGGGCCTACTTCTATTTTTAGGGGCCGAGAATGTGACCTTAGAGAGGTAGATCGCGGCGGCAAGTCCTCCTCTTCTTCATTATGTTGGGCTTTAGCAGGCAGCTCGCCTATAATACTCACAGAGTCGTCGAAGACGGTTTCATTAGGAACGGCTGTGTGCGCCTGTTCGTCCAGGGTGGCGGCGTGTTTCGTAGATAACCCTGGGGTACGCGGTGACATGCTTCTAGCCGTGGAGAAGTTACTGTTTTCGTTCAATTCAGAGCTATCTGTCAATCCAGGTGCAGGACTCACGGATTCTCTATCAATCTCACAATTGTCGCGTAATAGCCCTTGGAATGCCATAGAGATCGACTGGCTTATACCAGAGACATGGCTAGAGTATACCGATCCATCATCTTCTGCTTCATTCTCGTCATCGACAATATTTTTCGCATTTTCATCGGAGTTTTGAAGCATTTCTTCTGCTACATTCATCACAGACGTTAAAGAAAGTGCAGATGACTGGTCTCCATCTTCAGAAACAAGTTCGGTATCGGCTGTCTGTGAAACATAAAATGGTTGTAGAGCTGTGCTCGTGCTCAGTAGTGAATAGTGACTTCCGTCATCCGACTCAAAGGAGACAGTGGATTTGTGCGCTTGTATATCAACTTGCGCAGCCTCTGTTGTGTGACCTTCAGCTGCAACTGTATCCTCATCAGCTTCCAGCTCAGAAAGAGTGATTGGTTCAGCAACAGCTTGAGCTGTTAGTTTAGGTCTAGGCTCTGATTCTAATACAGTTGCTGGTTCTGCTGAGAGTATAACTGCAGGAACAACCGTAGGCTCGACCATAGTCGAGTCTGCATGTTCAATTCCACGCTCAATTCCGCGGTCAACTTCAGAATCCATGAGAGCTTCATTCAAAGAGAGACTGGCACATTCATTCATGGGATCAAAGTTAGGTTTGGATTCAGGAGCAACGTCAATATCAGCGATTTCAGGCTGCGTTCTCGTTACTTCGTCTTGCTGCAGCTCAACTTCTGCAAGCAGAGTGGATACACTTGGAGCGTATCCATTATTCGGAGAGTCGCATATAACTGATTCAATATCATTGGGGGAATCGGCATTTAGTATTTCTCCCGAATAAGAAGCTTCAAGCTGTGTTTGGTCAACATGTTGAATATCTGCGTATTGCATGTCATTTACAATAGAAGAATGCAAACGGCTAGTATTTGGTCCAATTCTATCAAGCGAAATCTCACAGTTTCCAGGTGTCATATCGATAGAGGGTTTTCTATAAAGTTCCTGCTCCGGAAACTTCTTTGGCGCTTCTTCTAACTCTTGAATATTCGCCTCGGTAGATTCCGAAATTTCTGGTCCGCTTCTGTTTTGGTCAAACAAAGCTATAAACGAAGATGTATCAGATAATGCGCCAGTCTTCAAAGACTCAGAATCGGTATTTGATACATTGACAGCCTGTGAATCATCGAAAGAATTTTCACATGTGTGCGACAACGAAACGTTATGAAGTCCGAGGTTTTCTTCTGGATCTTGTTGAACAAGTGTGTCTTGTGGAGTATCATCAGAAAACGCAATCGCCATGGTTTCAGAGTAAACTGAAGCAGCTGGCGTGCCTCGAGATGACGTGACATCGAGATATACTGTTGGCTCGGAATCCGGATCACTGAGCGTGGATGGCAACTGCGGGGTTGACGACACGTCGTAGTAATTTTCAACAGTCGAGTTCTGGGAGAAAGCGCCGACAGAGGCACGAGTGTTGAAATCTGGCGAGATCAAGGTAGATCTGCGCACTGAGTCTGTTGATTCAGACACCTCTGGAATAGGGTGCTGCGCGACAGAACCTTGACCGTTCGGCACATCAGCAATGTCGCCGTCTTCGAACGCATTATAACGTTCATTGGTAGAGGCAGGTGATAGAATAGAGGGTGTAGCGCTAGAAAGCGAAGCGGTCACGCTTCTGCTGTAGGGGTTCCCCGTAGAAGTAGAGACACCTAAACCTATGTCCTTAGCATACGGCGGAAGGGGAAGATTGGACTCTACGCTAAAATAAGAAGCGTGAGAACCAAGAGTGTGCAGAGAAAGTACAGATCTGGACTTTTCATTTGCACGTGTAAGCGATGCACGGGAATTGAGCAAGTTGTATGGATCCTCATTCACGTCAACAGAACGTGAAAAAGACGCAAAACTAGTACGCGTTTGTGACTCAGTGGGCACGCCGTAGAATTCGGGGGTAGGATCATCTTTTGAAGGCAACGATGAAGCGACAGATCTGGTCCCAGGGTTCACATCATTGAATGGCGAAAGAACGTGATTGGAATTATCAATTTGCGACATGCGATGGATCGAACTATTGCTGTCGTCAAAGTCAGCAAGCTCTTCTTGTTCCCGCTTCAGCCGACGAACGTGACGCCGGTACAAAAATGCAAAGATGATCAAAGCAAGGCCAATGGGGATAGTGATACCTAAAACGACAGGGAGAACGATGCTATCCGAAGATGTTGGTTTCTGGCATTGTTCCGCGGTGCCACAATCATCGTCAGAGTTGGCCCTTCGTGCGAGAAAGGGCATTTTATGCGAAGGAATAAACGAATGGACAGACAATTAACAGAGTCAGTAAGCTGTACGCGTGATAACTACACGTGAATATGCTACAAAGCAGAGGAAAGAAAGGATAAGGCGAGGGCCCGCGAAGAAAGACAGTCGAGGGAAAAGAAGCAATTAAGACAGTGTCGCGGAATGAAAAGGGAAACGCGTAAACGAGCTTGGGAATGAGAAACCCAGGGTTGAGCCCTATTTCCTAATCGGGTGATACCTATGAAAATGGAGGGCAGCCTGCGGATTTGGATTCTCCGGGTTGGAGACAGACACAAGTCAAAAACCGTAATCTAAGTTCGAACCCGAATACCAGCAACTGCGGCAATGGGGGACAAAATCGAAGAGACGCCAGACTTGAAGAAGACTTTGAAAGACGCATTTCCCGATGCGCCGGACGAAGTTGTACGGGCGGTGGCGATTGCTTGCCAGGGTAGCCAGGAATGGGGATTCTATGGTATGCTTGCTTATGGCGACAAGAACTTTGTGGCGCCTGCGCCGCCGGTTGACACTGCGAAAGACGAGGAGATTGCAAGGCAATTGGCCGAACAGTATGGCGGACCGGGCGGCAGACCACATGCTCCTCGTCCGCATCGTGGTGAACCCCCACGCGGACCAGCACCTAAGGGCACAGTTAATGCTGCAACCAAAGAACGGTCATTCTTGGACGACGACCTGCCTGAAATCAAAGAAAACTTGGCGAAAGGGTTTCAGGATACAAGGACGAAAGTGAACACGTGGGTTGAGAACCTGCGAAAGAAGCTGGATGGCGAAGAAGACGAGAACAGCCAGTACGATTCGTACGGTGGTCGACGCTATGGCCAAGGCCATGGTCGACCCCCGCGCAGACGACGCGGAGGTTATGATGATGACCATCGTATGCTAGATGACGATTTCGACCGCTTAGCAATGAAAGATGATTTTGAGGACAACGACGATGTTCCGCCTCCACGTCCACCGCGCCCCGTGAGTGAGGATAAGGGTGATGTCAGTGTTAGTGGCGGAGTGACCGCTACGACGTCGAGCTCAACACCGAAACCAGAAGCGTCGAAGAAGAGCTGGGAGCCGCTGAAAGTTGTTGCGCCTGAGCCTGAAGATGCATTTTTAATCGAAGAGGATGAGGACAAAGAAGATGAGAACGTTGACACCAAGACGGAGACAAAAGGCTCTACCGACAAGTCTGACGACAAGACCAAGGCTGCCAAGACGGAGCACGACGACCAGATCGATTAGTCTAGTGGCGGGTGTCTAGCCCTTAAGTTCATTTATGTCCATTTTTAGTTGTTCTATTCTTTTTTCTTTAGTATTCATAGACTTCCAATCTGTAACGCCGCTGTTAGGGACAACTGTGCAGTTAGAATCATCGATGAACCCGAGTCCTCTGCGGAAAGGCACCTTTGAGAGGATCAGTTTCGTTCCGAGATCAGTAGATAAATTGATACCATGGAGGCCGCTCTGTACAAACAATAGACATTCATTACCATATGCATCTTCTGCGACTACTCTGAATGAAGATCGCGAGCTTGATCGCTCGTCTTCGTCGTCATCGCTATTGTCATTATTTTCGTACAGTTTAGGCTCCATACTAGTCTGTAACGCGTGCAACTGCGACACTTTTGACCTGCCTATATCTGTTACATACATAATTTGCACTGCAACATCAGATTTTAAAATTCCATTGACAATTTCTACCGGGTTGCCCTTGTCGCTGAAACTCCTAAGACTCTGGTTCATGTCTCTATGAGAGTTTGACTTGACCTTCTCCCTATCCCTTTAAGCGGCAAACTCCGCTATATCATTGCACCATAACACCTACAAAATGATTCAAAAAGACTAATATTCTATACTACTACAAGCTTAGTGTTTGCATGGACCGCGGCAGCCGTAGTTACAGCCACGATTCTGGCCTTGGCCGTAGTTTCCAGGAACAACATAGGCAGTGTATTTCTGGTTGCATCCTGTGCAGCCAGCTTGACCGCATCCTTGACACTGGCCCTGGCCCTGGCCACAGCCGTTGCCATTGCAGTTCATACGTCCACATCCCTGACATGCTCTCTGATTTGCATTCTGTTGTGCTTGTGCTTGCGCTTGTGCCTGGGCTTGCGCTAAAGAACGCGCCTTCTGTTCAGCAATAGCAGCCTCTCTAGCGCGCTGAGCCTCAGCTTGTCCGTGTGGTCTGAATTCCTGTCCGGCGCGGTTGACTGAATTTGTTTGTGCCTGTGCCTGAGCATTGGCATTGGCTTGCGCCTTTCCGTTTCCTGAGGCTTTTGTGTTGGCACTGGCTTGAGCTTGAGCGTTCTCCTGAGATCCTTCTCTCGACTGAACGGGCTTTCCATTGGCATTAGCATGAGCATGAGCATTAGCATGAGCATGAGCATTAGCATGAGCATTAGCATTGACATTGGCGTTGGCTCGTGTGGAAGCGCGCGAGCTGCCGCTTCCACTATGCTGTGCAGGGAAAGAGGGACGTCCTTGAGGCCTGAAATTGCCACCGCTGGCTGATACAGCATCATTGGCTTTAGCATTGGCAGTGGCGTCTGCTTTGGCATGAGCATCCGCTTTGGCTTGACCTTCTTGGGCCGAAGCTTCCGCATGAGCGTCGGCTTTAGCACTGGCACTGCTCTCGACGCCTTTAAAACCAGGTCTCTCGGTTCCCGCAATTTCGGGACGACCGTTGCTGTTGGACTGAGCAGCAGCATGAGCTTTAGCATGGGCACTAGTACCGGCGTTATTGCGTCCTTCTGCACCGGCCGCTCCAGGGCGACTGAAAGGGCGTCTGTTGTCGTTGGACTGAGCTGTAGCATGGGCTTCAGCATGAGCTTCAGCATGCGCTTCAGCATGAGCGTCACCTTGTCTTCTGGAGTCAGAGCCAGTGGGTACCTTGCCGTTACCGGCAGCCTGTGGCTTTCCTTGCTCTTTCAAGTTTTGTTGAGGCTGAGGAGCTTCAGCGCCTTTGGCTTCAGGCTTCTTTTCGGGCTTAGCAGTAGATTTTACTTCAGGCTTCTTATTAGGCATGGGCTTAGCGGCTTCATTGGTAGTTGCAGCTTTAGGCTTAGCTTCCTGGTGAGCCACGCTCTGATTGGGGATAGGAGACACAATTTGTGCGGTGCTAAAACACTCCTCGGACCAGTCAAGAGCGCGGCTGTCAATCTCGCGAGGAATCTGGAGAAGGCTTACATTGGGACCCACTAGTTCAATGAGCTCCACAGTACGGCGGATAACTTCTAGAGCCTGGCCATCGATGGAAATGGTGCACTCGCCGTTCTCGCTTGTCGCCGCAGCGAAAGCTTCCGAGCCGGTGAGGTCACCCGCAGACATGAAGCGAGCACCCATCATATCAATGATGACGAAAGAGGAAGCAGATGCAGATGCAGAACCACCAGAAGGAGGCTTGGAAGCGCCTGCACTACGGAGACCTTTTGCGACTTCATCGCTGACATCAGCGGAAGATTTGGCATAGGATTGAGCCCCGTAGGTAGAGGCAGCAGCAGCCAAAGCGGGAAACAATACGAAGAATGAATGCATGTTTTTTTAGACGAATGAATGAAAACGAGGTCGGTTGAGATAGAACAAATTCCAGGAAAACATGCCCATATAAATAATACTTCAATAATTGGTGACATTTAATTCACTTACCTTTTCAGGTAAAGTCTTCACATTGTTTGGACTAAATATCTGCTCAATGATCGGTATTGTGCCTTAATATGTCTAATATTACCGATACCCCGTCTTTCTTACTCTAAATATGGATATGGGACTTTTTCTATTATTCATTTTTTCAAGGATTTTTTCAGATTTGCGTAAGAAATCTTACCGACTTCTCAGGGTCTGTTCGCTTTCTGGCTAATCTGCGCAGGCTGTATAAGGGTCTATTCGCAGTCTATATGCGGTCTATTAGTTTATGTGCGCGTTGCGGCATACACTTTTTTTATTGGTGTCAATTTACGGCAATATGTTGATACATGCCTAATAATTATCTATCCCTTTTTATTTACCATCTTTTGGCGTGTTTTGATGAATATGCAGAGTTTACTCAGGGACCATCTATAGTATGTAGGCTACACATATTGACCTACATTCTACTCAACGATGACATCGTTCGCTGATAGTTTTACACTAATAAATCAAGAATCGATCAGTGTTGTATAATGCTTCTATTCAGTTTAGCAGGTTGATTAAGCTCATTGTTGAGCGCCAACTCGTGCCTTAGCTTCGGCTTTTGCTTCGGCTCTGGCTTGGCCGCTAGATACAGATTGAGCTTGTGCTTGAGCATGTGCTTGTGCTTGAGCGTCAATTTCAACCTTGCCTTTTCCAATGGACTCTGCTTTAGCTTGTGCTTGTGCCTTGGATTTGGCTTCAGCTTTAGTGGCTCGTTCAGACTTAGATTTGACTTGAGCATTAGCATTGACACTAGCACGAGCTTGTCCCTGCACACTTGCCTGATTTTCTGAATTCTTGGCAACATTTGTCTCGGCTTTGGCATCAGCTTGTGCTTTGGCTTCAGCTTGAGCGCTAGCATCAGCTTTGACGTTAGCTTGTGCTTTAGCGTCAGCTTGTGCTCTGGCTTCAGCTTGAGCGCTAGCATCAGCTTTGACGTTAGCTTGTGCTTTAGCGTCAGCTTGTGCTCTGGCTTGAGCTTGAGCGCTAGCATCAGCTTTGACGTTAGCTTGTGCTTTAGCGTCAGCTTGTGCTTTAGCATCAGCTTGTGCCTTAGCATCAGCTTGTGCCTTTGTATCAATCTGAGCAGCAGCTTGTGCTTCAGCGGTAATTGCAATTGAAAACATGGTTGCAGATTCAACAGACTCAATGGTTCTTGTGGAGGCAAAAGTCTTGCAGCTAGAGCAAGGCATGCCTTGCTTACACTTTTGACAGTTATTCGGCTTGCTCTTGGTGGCTTGACAGTCTTTATTGTCCTTTTTATTGCATGGAGAATTCTTCTTATCCTTCTGACAAGGCTTGTCTCTAGATGGTGAAGCGTCAATTTTCTTTGAGCCACTAGGAGACTGTGACTGACCGCTTTGTTTGTTTTGCGGAGAAGCAGTGCTCTTGTTATCTTTGTTTTTCCCAATAAGACTTTGACGTTCACTGTTGGGTGCCTGGTCGCCAGATGTTTTCGAGAGCTTCTGCATGCTGGGGAAGGAGTAAAACGAGACGCAGCTGCCACCTTCTGAACACTGAGCGTATTCGGTGATTTCAATAGTGCGTCTTTTGGTCTCAAGGGGCTTGTTGTTGATGTATACAACAACTTTGCCGTTAGCCTCGACTTTAGATTGGACAGACTTGGGGTCTTTCACGGTATCTTTAGTGAAGAAAGGCATACCGTCGATATTGACGACAGCGAAAGACTCGGCATTGGCAAGGGCAGTAGAGTTAGACGTGGCTAAGGCAGTCGCGTTCGCCGAGGCGCTCGCGCCGACGCTATCGCCGACGCTATCGCCGAAACCAGCGCCGACATTAGCGTTGGCTTCAGCTTCGGCGTTAGTGTTGGCGTGAGATTTGGCGCTAGCAGCAGCGACTGCTTCGGCCTGGGCTCGACCTTCGGGGCTCAAAGGGGCGGATAAAGCGCTAGTTGCGAATAGGGCAAGTGTAAGAGCGTGCATTTTCGTAATAAGAAAGTGAAGGCGAAGAAGGGCATTATATAGATGAGAAGTGAGAGAATTGAGAATTAGAAAACGAGAGAATATGAGGGAATATGTGCAACAGTGTATGTCGATCTGTCGATGTTTGGACCCTTGCTAGATGGAAGCAAATGCAACGTGCAACGTGCAACATGCAAAATGCAACGTGAAACGAGCGCAAATTAGCATGCAGCGAAACCGTACGTAAGAGGCATGAGGGAGGCACTGGTGTGTTTCAAGAACGATTATGGAGATGCTCGATTATTGTATATAGTGCTATATGGTATGTGACACAGAAGGAAGAATGTATAATCTATTCTGTGGAGCTTCGAGAAAGTATATGCGCCGCACGGCGGACTGGTATGTCCCAAGGTTGCGCCAGTGCGGTTAAAAGTAGGAAGAGGGGGTGGGCACCCGGGCGAGAGGCAGAACATCAGGCTTTTTTAACCGACTTCTCCACTAGGCGTACTTGCACATATAATTGATCACAGCAAAGGCGGCTCAAAGGGAAAACGAACATGGATCCATCGCTAGATCCGAATTTTGTACCTCCACTCGACGTGCCCGAGGGGAGTGTCCCCGTAATGCAGCCGCCAGCAGTCGACATGCCTCCTATCGTTGAGCTTGCGCTTGATGAAGCTGTAGTGCCCGGTGAAGTTAGAAACGACGATGTTCCGCCTCCTCTACTGCGTGGCGGCTCTAATAATGCTTCGCGGATCTCACTGGGCGACCTCGAAGAGATTCCGAGGGGAATTTCTCGGCAAGCGCGATCTCTAGATGACTATGAGTTCCCTACATACCGTTTACGCACACGACTCAAAGACCCCGAAAAGCACCCGCTCGTAGTGGTGGCGTGCGGATCGTTTTCACCCATCACGTACCTTCATTTGCGCATGTTCGAGATGGCACTTGATGCGGTCACTGAAAGTACCCGCTTTGAGGTCGTAGGTGGGTACTACTCGCCCGTCTCAGATAACTACCGCAAACCGGGACTCGCTGAGTCACACCATAGAGTGCGCATGTGTGAACTGGCGTGCGAGCGCACATCATCGTGGCTCATGGTCGATGCCTGGGAGAGCCTACAGCCGACATACACGCGTACATCGCTCGTACTGGACCACTTCAATGAGGAGATAAATGTTAAGCGCGGCGGTATAGACGGCCGCAAGGCGCGCATCATGCTGCTGGCGGGTGGCGATTTGATAGAATCCATGGGTGAGCCCAATGTCTGGGCAGATGCCGACCTGCATCATATTCTCGGCTGGTATGGCTGCCTGATCGTTGAACGAACCGGTTCAGACGTACGTAACTTCTTGCTGTCTCACGATATCATGTACGAGCATCGCAAGAACGTTTTAGTCGTCAAACAGCTAATCTACAACGATATTTCGTCTACTAAAGTGCGTCTATTCATTAGACGCGGAATGTCGGTGCAGTATTTGCTTCCAAATTCTGTTATACACTATATCCAACAGCACCAGCTGTACGTCAACGATTCAGAGCCTGTGAATATGGTTCTAACAAAATGAGCTCTATAATGAGAGCACAACGGCCATTAGCCTGTGTTGTAGTTTCTGTTTCTAAACATACACATGAGTCTGCTTCATGAATGCCCTTTTTGTCTCCTCGATAGATCCTTCTAAGTAATTGCCTGCCTCTGTCGCAGCCTGCATCTTTTTGGATTTCCCCGTACGAACAGCCTGCCGTTTACGCCCTGTGCGGCCCCAGTGCATATGCGCGAGGTTCTTAACAAGCTTGTTCTCTATACCTCGGTACTCTCCAGCGGTACGCAGCATCTCTATGGTGTTTCTGAACCGTCGCTCCTCGTCTTCGGGCGACTCATCGAACCATTTAGCTCGCGTTGCAGTTGCCATACGCTGTCGTATGTACGCGTCCAGCAGCCGCTTCTGAGGTTGCACGTGCTGCACAGCCCGGTGGCCCCACCGAATAAGCGCGCGGTACCGACTCAGGGCCTTGCAGCGATCCATTGATTGGTCCTGCAGCGCAAATCAACGTGAAACTGATCTCATGTTAAGCAGCGAGGTTGTAGGGCCTGTCTTGGTAGGGTAACACTCCACCAGCCGTAACCTTATATACAGTTTAAGCCGGTCAGACACGGGCTCTCTCCCTTATTCTGCTCGCATTTTAGCTGATCGCCAGCCTCTATTTTTGCATACAACTAAATAAATATTGTAAATGCCGCCAGAAATAATAGATACTGAACCAGTTTCAGTGGCTTCTGGCGATACCCCTGCTCAAAACTGCCTGAGTCTTGACACGCCGCAGCAATGCGAAGGTGGTACCACATCGCCCGATACTGAAAACGGCCCCTCTCAAATCCACGCAGCTTCAGCGACAGATCCAGGACTCGCTGACGAGCAGTCTGTGCTTCGATTGAAGATTATGGATTTAAAAAGGAGCGGCATATCCGACCGTGAGCTGACGCGCGAGATGCAGAAACTCATGACCGAAAAGTTCTACGCGCTGACTGCTAACAAGAAGATCCTGCCGCGGTCAAACCTGCTGCCGACCTACTGGGACAAAGAGAACGATATACTTGGGTGTGAGCACTACCAGCGAGGAGTAAAGCTTCAGTGCTCACATTGTGGCAGATGGTATACGTGCAGGTTTTGCCACGACGAGGTAGAACGCGACCACCGTCTGATCCGTTCCGAAACGAAGAACATGCTCTGCATGCGGTGTTCGACTATCCAGCCCTGCGCCGCCGACTGCTACGAATGCGGTGCATGCACAGCGCACTACTACTGCGACAAGTGCAAGTTGTGGGACGATGACGTGACTAAAAGCATATACCACTGTTCAGAGTGCGGAATCTGCCGTGTTGGCCAGGGCCTGGGTAAAGACTTCTTTCACTGCAAGACGTGCAACGTATGCATGGACATATCACTTGAAGACTCACACCGTTGTGTGGAAAACTCCATGGACTGCAACTGCCCCATATGCGGGGAATACTTGTTTACGAGTACGCAGACAGTGGTGTTCATGTCTTGTGGTCACTCTATTCACCAGACCTGCTATTACGAGCACACACGTCGAAGTTATAAATGCCCGACGTGTGCACGTTCGATCATCAACATGGAATCGAAGTTCCGTATGCTTGATAGAGAGATCGAGATGACACAACTGCCGCAACCTTATTGTAACTGGCGCGTTGTGATCGGATGCAACGACTGCAGCTGCAAATCGAACATAAAATTTCATTTCCTCGGTCTACGATGTGATAACTGCGGCAGCTACAACACAGCACAGGTGCGTCTCATCAAAGGCGAGGACGAGACCGCCCCCAGACACGTACAGGAAGCCGACCGTACAGACATTCCTGACCATGAATTTGAAGACCTTGACGAGGATATTGTACATTTGACTCCTGCAATTGGTTCCTTTTTGCATAATAATTAAATTCGATTTCTAATGAGCATGACATTCTCTACTATCTGTAATGCTGCCTTAACCTTTCTCTAACTCTACCTTGACACCAACGCACACCCCTTTCTAGACCATGACTTCGCCGACACTCGTGGACTCGGGATCGCTCGATCGTGTACATGGCGTAGTATCACGAAGAATAGAACTGTTCAACACTATAATAGGGGTGTTGTGTATAGACGGATCACCCGCTGCGTTGTCCACAGTGCGTCGCCTAAACCTGCAACCCGAGAAGCTGTGCAACCCTTCAGCCACAGTGCACTACTATGATCTCGCACAGACTATGGACCCGCTACTGCGACACATGGATGTCATGTCGATTGATGAAATTCTAGACACACTAATTAGCCTCACATGTTCGACGTTTAGCGTCGAGAAGCCGCAGACACTTAAACCTAGTCGGTCGTGGCTGGGTCTGTCGCGATCAAAGAAGAAAAGTGACTCTAATCTGCAGACTTCAAAAAAATCATCGGAATGGACATGGAACTCGGGAATTGCCGATTCCTGGTCTTGGGTGGCGTATTCGAGCTCAGCGAGCCCGTCAAGTATAGTGCCTTTTGCGCTGTCTGGCCCTGTCGCGGCATCCTGCCTTTTCGAGCTCCTCAAGCTGCTCTACAATCGACTCAACTCAAGAGTTACAGAGGCTACAGTACAGAAGTTCGAAGTATTTGATGATCTAGTTCGTCGAAATGTCTTGATGGGACTAACAGAGTCGGTCCGTTCAGCGGCGGCAGCAGAGCTCCAGAAAGAGCTCCACAGTCTCCAAGAACGCCTGGCTATCTAACACAATGTGCGTGTGTGTGTGTGTATATGTAATTATTCAAAGAATAAGGTTTCCCTAGCATGTAATCAATTACTGGAAGGACCTTACAGGGTAGTTCGGCGGGTATGTGGCACCTTCTTCGAATGAGAGGATGCGCAGCTTGTTTTCCGCCTGGCTAACGGGCTTAGGTGGTAAGCCATCCTTGGCCAAGACCTCACCAGATATAATTGAGGGATCCAGTTTTGATAGAACATTACTCAAGGGCTCGGTAGAGGAAGTTGCCAAGGTCAGCGCCTTCTCGCCTGCAGCGCCAACGGGCAAGCGAGGATTTTGTGCCGATCCAACAGTCAGTAATGTGCTCAGTGTCTTCTGGTCAACGAAAGAAAGTTTCGGGTAGCCTCGACGTACATCGCGCTTCCAGTACGGGTTGTCGGCAATATCGCCAGAAGGGATGGTTAGTGGGTCGCGGTAGATCTTGGATTCTGGACGAGAAAAAGGCTGAGGATCGCGATTATAAGGAACGTACGGGTTGCCGGATGATCGATTAGGAGCAACCGCCAGCCACTGCCGAATCTTTTCCCAGATACCCTTAGACGGGGTAGTGTATTTCTTCCAGACTGGTTGTGCGCCGCCAGGGAGTACCATTTTGTGCACGTAGTCGTCGTTAGTAAAAGTGCAAGAAAGAGGTGTTAGGTAGCTAAAACGGATGTTGTGATTGGGTATTTAATAAATAGGGTTAGGGTAAGCACGAATGTTCTGGTTTGCGTGCGAGCTAGCCTGCAAGCCCAGTAGTCGCTTAAACGTCTATATTTAATACATATATAGGTGTAAACACAGTTATTTATGTGTATCACTCAAGGGTCGTTAGTCATGATGTGTTAGACGTTATGGAGCTGGCAAACTCAAGATAGGCTCTAACAGAAGGAGGTGAGTTGTTGAACGGCGGTACACCTTCGTCCTCGAGGAACTCGCCTAATAGGTCATCTATTTCTGTTTGGCAATTTGTAAGAGTAGTGTACAGCTTGATCCATTTGCTTGGATCGATTAAGTCAAGAGTAGCGTTGAGCTGCTGTGTGGCTGCCACTAGCTGCAGAACGAGTTGTTTCCAAGCCAAACATTTTGCCAGTTTATGCGCAACACTGTCAGAAGCGACTGACAGGTCAATTTCTGTGTAGTCAAAAGAGTTCACATCGATATCGTGCTCCAAATCATCCGACAGGAAGACGTCGAGATCCTCTAAGTTGTTCTTAAAGTATGCGATATTCGTCGATATCGTTTCGTGGTAAAGGTCATTCACAGTAACATTAAGGAACCTTTTCAGATGCTGGACGTCAGCCAGACGACGTTTAAGATCGGTAGTTGTGATTGTATGCCAGTCTTGTGAAGCTAGCATTTTCAATTCTGCGGTGGTTGTCTGTCGTGAAACAGGACCGCCATGAAAAGTCGCAGATAACTGAGGATTGAGTTGCACTTCTTCGTCAGACCAGTTAAGAGAGTACATCGCATATGGAGCTGCGGCTCTGCCTAGCAAATTAGACACTTCGTCTGCTATTTTGTCGACCATTTCCTGGTTGGCTGGGGGTTTGAGAGCGACAGCCATTTTGTATATACTTGCTTCGATCGCAGCGGCGATGGCTCCAATGACTTTTAAAGGCGGATTGACATTGTTCAATGAACTAATTTGGGATTTTATTGACTCTGGATCTTGAATAACTGCCTTTAAAGATTCGGCGCCATAGTCGCCAGGCTGCATAGTTCTCAAATTTAAAGAAATCAGTCAAACTTAAGTAAAACCCAGGTCCTCCTTTTGAGTTTCAAACTTGGGAGCTCGGTTATGTGTGACATTCTTCCTGTTTGCCACATGCACATACTGCCTCGGCAATTGCCTAATATGTGCATGTGAGGCAACTAACTTTCTTGGGTTGAAATGTAGCCACAACTCAAAATCTGTAACTGACACTTCATACATACCTCATTACTATCGGTAGTACATCTGTAAAGCAGAAAAAAAAATATATGACAATTACACTTATACAGTGAGTATTAGTCCTATCGTGCACTATCCTAACATACCAATATCTAGCCTAATTGAAACTGATACAGTTCACCATTTACCACGTCAATAAAACTTTCAACCGGGCAATTGGGGCAAAAAATGAATTAAGTTATCCGAGTACTTATTATTGGTCCGTTACTATCGGTCTCTTGAACCAATATCCGAGTATTAACGGCATGTGAATTAGTGTGGAAGAGTATAAGGCGGATCCCGAATCTATTTCGCCCTTCCCGATATATAACTACGTCAATCGCACTATTGCAATTCATCGAAACGTTCAACAATGGCAGCAGTCATTGAATTATCGCGGACAATCAGCCAAACTTTCACAAATCCACAAGCAGAGAAGGTCATTGATCTTGCTGATCTCCAGTACGATGGTCCAGATGACCCGGCTAACCCGAGAAACTGGTCCAAGGCCTACAAATGGTACATCACGCTCTCTGCAGGATTCATGTTTCTCGCCGTCACATTCGGTTCATCTGTATACGTTTCAGGAACAGTAGAAATAATGTACGAAATGCATGTCTCGAAGACTGTTAGTCTCCTTGGATTATCTTTATATCTATTTGGCCTTAGTGCTGGCCCAATGCTTGGCGCCCCTGTTTCAGAAATGCTAGGTCGTGAAATCGTCTATTTATCTTCTATGCCTTGTGCAATCTTGTTCAACGTGGGAATTGCTCAAGCTCATAATATCGGAACCATTCTGGTATGCAGATTCTTTGCCGGAGTATTCGCCTCTCCAGTAATGGCTGTGTCAAGCGGTACAATGGTAGATTTATGGGATGATAAAGATATAGGCAAGGCTGCCTGTATATTTGGACTCATGCCTTTTACAGGTCCAGTTATTGGCCCTATAATCGGCGGTTTTGTGGTAACTCGCAAGAACTGGCGTTGGACTTCGTATGTTCAAATGATGTTCATGGGAGTTGCATGGTTCCTTATGCTGTTTTGTAAAGAAACATATAAGAATGCTATTTTGCGCCGCAAATACAAAAAACTTGGCTACAAAATTCGAAGACCTCCAGGCGGCGCAAAAGTCTTGGCCACTGTGTTGCTTAAACGCCCTGCACTTATGATGGTTGCTGAACCAACTGTCGGTCTTTTTAGCTTGTACAGCTCTTTTATATTTGCTGTGCTATTTGCTTATTTCGAAGCCATCCCATTTATATTCCAAACTGTCTACGACTTCACTTTAGAACAGATTGGTTTAACTTTCATCGGCATTGGAGTTGGACTAGTTTTGGGCTTGTTTGTCTTCATTCTTACCGACGTTATTTATTATTCTAAGGTACCCCCAGAGAAAATGACACCTGAACTAAGACTTCTTGGTGCTGTCATGGGTGCTCCTCTGATTCCTATCGGTCTCTTCTGGTTAGGCTGGTCTTCCAGGCCTTCAGTTCACTGGATTGCTCCTATACTCTCAGGACTTGCATTTGGTGCAGGACTTGTTTTAGTCTTTATGAGCATTGTCACATATTTTGCTTTCGCTTACTCACCATTGGTGAGTGCTTCGGCAATGGCTGCCAATAATTTTGAAAGATACATATTTGCTGGTGTCTTTCCGCTTTTCACAATACAGATGTACGAAAGACTTGGAATTGACTGGGCTTGTTCATTGTTTGGCTTCCTCTCAATTGCTATGATTCCTATTCCGTGGCTGTTCAGACTATATGGCAGCAAACTCCGCAGTAAGTCTCTATTTAATGAAATAGATTCTGCGGATGTTAGGAAAGATGAGGAGTCGGGTAGTGAAAGAAGCTCTGTGGGTGTCCATTCTCATACGTTGGAACGGACCCAAACGCGTGCTTCGATGGCTAGCATCTTGGATGCTGATTACACGAATCTTATTGACGAAGAACTGAATCAAGCTGACGAACTGAGCCGAAGAAATACTCGAACGAACAGTCGTATCTGAACTTTGTACAATTTAACTTTGTACAATTTACGGTTGTTTATGCCAATTCATTAATGACGTTCCACCTGATTCTTTTTTTCTTTGATACTTTTGTTCACGACTTTTGCATAATGCTTATTAATTCATAATTTGATAGAGATATACACGTTCGGTATTAAAAAATAATGTCATAGTAGTTACTAAATCGTGAATAAGGTCATACAATATCATCAATTCTATCCTCATGTTCACCAGAAACAACAGATCCATGTCGAGATAGCCTGGAAACAAGTGATTCAGATCGAGACAAACGCGTCGCTGTAGGTTCCGGAATGAACGCCAGTTCAGGCTTCTCGACCTCAGGGTCATCGTAGTTATTTGGAAACCACCAAAATACGGGGTATCGACGTCTGAAGTTGTTCAACACCAATGCGGCTCCCAACATAATCGCAATGTTGGTGAGTACGACCGGGATAAAGAACCAGGTCATTTCTCCAATCTGCTCATCTACCAAGGGAAGTATAGCAGTTGCACCTCCCGGCGGATGAATAGTCTTTGTCACATACATAACTAGTGAACAAACTGAACAAGCTATGGCACAAGCAATCCACACATAATCATTTGGGTTCTCAGTCATCCAAAATAGCTGACGCAAAGATACGCCAATAATGCAACCAATCAAATGAGAGCAGATAAAATTGCGAGGCTGAGAAACAGGGATCTCAATGGCATTGAATAAAAGAATAGCCGATGCTCCGAACGAGGCAATGAGTAGAGGCGCGTTGTGATCTGAGAATGTAGTATGGAAGTGGAAAACCATACCGGGTATCAATACTCCAATAAACGTTGAGAAAAAAATCCAAATGGTTAGAACTGAGTCATGAATAGCGGTATCGCCTTTATGTGGCTTCGAAGGATCTCGATAGCCTAGAAATCTGCTGATATACGGTGGAAGCTTGGCAAGCAAATCGTGCCGTTGCAGATGGCTGACCGGCTGATCGATGTCGAACTTGTATGACATGATCCTTAGATGCGTTGCGTGACTTTAACTCCCAAGTACTGATAATTATAGCAGATTAACAATACAAAAAAACAGATTGCTCCCTGCTTTTTTTAAGAATATGTATACAGGAAGAAAAGAATTCCAATTGCCGCACTGAATAGCGGTCAGGCGAAGAAATGGGTAATGAATTGCGAAAATATCAGGAAAGAATTTTAAGGTTCAAATTTTGCAACCGTCCGCCCACCCGTAGTATTCCTGAGGGTGATAAGCTAAAAATAATAGTGTGGAAATACAGCGCTCATTCTTAAGAGTTGGCGGGCCGGTATAATCGGCAAAAAGAAAGCGAAAATGGTTTACTCGGCCATGAGTACGTTGTTTTGGGAGTCCGCAACCCAGGTGTTATGGTGGGCATTGATTCGACGGGTAGGAGGATGCTCGTATATGCAAAGCTCAGTAGCGCAGTTGACACCGTACTTGCAAGGAATGTGGATAGAATGCATAAAAAAACAATCTGGTCGGGGACATTGATCACCAGCACGACACGGTATAGGGGATTTTGGATGTCTGAATTGGCAGGTAGGATTAGAGCAATCTGCGCCATATCTGCAAGTAGGATAAAGAGGTTTTTGTCTAGTGCTGTCTGGTTCTTCATCGCCAATAACCATTTCTGATCCATCACCTGTTTCCATCTGTTGTAGCTGTTGTTGTTTCAGAGCAGCATTAATAGCCGCTGGAGAGGAATGACCAAAGTTGCAATCGGGCTTCTGGCAAAAGGGATCTTCAGGACATTTTTCATGAGTCAAAGGATCAGAGGTTGTCTTTAGCTTCGAGGGGTGCAGGAAGTAGCACTTTGCATTCTTACACCCTAAACCAAACTGACATAGTTTTAGAGTCGGGGGGCGTTTTGGCAGAGCACTAGACATGCTTCTAGGCAGAATTCCAGTTTCCAAATACTTGATAGAGTCTTCTTCTGACATGTCTTCGCCTACATGGAGCTTAGGACATTTTCCTTTCGGGTTTGGACAGTTAGGATGCTCGAGGCACCTTTCGTATGGATGAGCAAATTTGCAGGTTGTGACTTGGCAATTAGGCCATCTCTTGCATCGCACTCTACCTATGGAACTGCGCGGCTCTTTGAATTGACCGTTCCTATTTGTAGCAGCAGAAACATGTTTGGTGGGGTTTTCGTAAGGTGTGGCGTTTCTAGCGCTATTCTGACGATCTCGTTTAGTTCGATCAGGGCCAAGTCTGCGAAGACCGGAGGTCGGCTGCGTTGTAACCGGCAAAGGCGGGAATTCAACCTTCTTGCCCCAATTTGATTCACAAAAGTTAAATATCGATTCGGCTACAGGGTAGGCTTGATCGTCTGAGTTAAGAACGCTCCGTAGCTCTTCGGTGACTTCCATAAGAGATTTCTCGTTGCATACCAAAATACAAGCATATTCTGCAACTAAACCAGGATCATCAGCATCAACGTTCAGATCTGCAAGACATTTGATAATAAACTGGCGAAGTTCTTCTGCTTCAGGGCTTCCTTGTTGGATAGAAAACATTGTGTCGAAGGCGGAAGAAGGAGGACGAGTACTTACAGTTAGGTCAAAAGATGCATTTATAAGATGGGAAAAGAAAAAATAGAATAAGGTTCTGCCACATCACGTGACGTAATTTTTATGGAAATACAGCTATGTTGAATTGACCTTGAGCAGTAAACAATTGCGCAAACAATTGGGCTCAAATGACCATATTACCGCCATCAATTGGAATTGCAGTGCCTGTGACGGATGTGCCCCTAGAGATATAAACAAAGGCCTCTGCAGTGTCGGAGATCGTAGGGGCACGCTTCAGGGGCAGGCTGCCTTCGATGTTAGCGATGATCTCTGGCCCAAACTTGAGTCCCCATTCAGTGAGTAAAAGACCTGGGCAGATTGCGTTCACACATACGTTCGGTCCGGACACTTTTGCGAGGCCTTTAACCATGTGGACAAGAGCAGCTTTGGTGCTGGAGTAAGGCAAGGATGACCCAGTAGGACGTAGGCCAGCGATTGAAGCTGTCACAATGAAGTGCTGAGTACCTGGGCCTTCTTTGAGATATTTTCTGGAGTACTTATACAGCCAAAAATGTGATTTTATATTCATATTGCAAGTGCGATCCCAGTCGGCTTCGGTGACCTCGTCTATATCGGCGAAATCGATGAATCTAGTCCATCCAGCGTTCGAGATGACAATGTCGAGTCTGCCGAGTTTGCTAACAGCTTCTTCGACAAGTTTCTCAATCTCTGCGATGTTACCGAGGTCGGCTTTCAAGACATAGGCTTTAATTGCGTACTGCTCGATAACCTCTTTTGCGAGATTGTCGGCACGGGATTGGTTGTTGGCGTAGTTGATGACTACATTGCAGCCTTCGCGCGCGAACTTACGAACAGTTTCAGCGCCCAAACCAGCAGAACCGCCAGTAACAAGTACTCCTTTTCCTTTGAGAGAATTAGACATAGAGATAGTGAGTTTAACAGGTTCGGAATGTGCGTGGGGTATGTATATATACACTAATCACCTTGACCCTTCCCCCTCCCCCGTCAAAAACTTTAAAGTGCGAACAAATGTGGGGGGAGTTATCCAGATCGGTTTGCAAATACGTAAAATATATAGGAACAGTGTTATCATGCATTGTACATAACTAATAAGTGCGCTTAGCGGGCGGGACGCTCTTGCATTCAGACTCGTCCAGGGTTTCGTAGATAACGTTGCGATACTTGAGCTCGACGGGATCGCCAACGTTGTGTTGCCAAGATAGGGTGTGTTTCATCCAGTTGACATCGTCACGCTCAGAATAGTCCTCGCGAGCGTGAGCACCACGAGATTCCTTACGGGCAACAGCACTGTAGGCGGTTTGCATGGCACACGTGAGCAAGTTCTGTAATTCCAATGTCTCGACCAAATCGCTGTTCCAGATCATCGAGCGGTCCTTGATACCAACTTCAGGGAATGTGCGATCTACCTCAGTCATGTTCCTGACACCGTCTTCTAGTGATTCCTGCATGCGGAACACCGAAATATCCTTCTGCATCGTCTTTTGCATAGCGAGTCTGATGGACGCAGTAGAACGAGGTCCGTCAGCAGTGCGCAGCTTGTCTAGGTTGGCAATCGACTCCTTTCCAAGGTCCTCGGAAACAGGCTTGTGCGGCGTGTTGGGACTGTTATTGTCGCGGATAGTGTGAGCAACAGCGCGACCAAAAACGACCAAATCGAGAAGTGAATTCGCTCCAAGACGATTAGCTCCGTGGACAGACACGCAGGCAGCCTCACCACAAGCATACAGACCAGGGACAACCTTGTCGTTGCCGTTCTCATCAATAGTGAGCGCTTCACCAGACCATTTGGTAGGGATACCACCCATGTTGTAGTGAACGGTAGGAAGCACAGGAATGGGCTCCTTGGTCACATCGACACCAGCAAAAATAGCAGCAGTCTCAGAGATACCGGGTAGACGTTCGTGGAGAACAGAGGCAGGAAGATGAGAAAGCTGAAGGTAGATGTGGTCCTTCTCGGGGCCAACACCACGGCCTTCGCGGATCTCAAGAGTCATTGAGCGAGAGACAACGTCTCGGGAGGCCAAATCCTTCGCGTGAGGAGCATAACGTTCCATGAAACGCTCACCCTCAGAATTAAGCAAGTAACCACCTTCACCGCGAGAGCCCTCTGTAATCAAGCAACCGGCGCCGTAAATACCAGTAGGATGGAACTGAACAAATTCAAGATCCTGGAGAGGAAGTCCAGCACGCTGGACCATACCGTGACCGTCGCCAGTACAAGTGTGGGCAGAGGTGCAGGAGAAGTAGGCACGGCCATATCCACCAGTGGCTATGATAGTGTGGTGGGCGCGGAATCTGTGGAGAGTACCGTCTTCCTGGTTGTAGGCGATAATTCCGACGCACTTTCCGTCCTCCATGAGGAGGTCCATGGCGAAGTACTCAATGAAGAATTGGGTGTTGTGGCGGAGAGACTGTCCATAGAGCGTGTGGAGGAGGGCGTGTCCGGTACGGTCAGCGACTGCGCAGGTACGGTAAGCCTGGCCGTCCTTTCCGTAGTTGCGGGATTGACCACCGAAGGCACGCTGGTAGATGCGACCTTCCTCAGTACGCGAGAAAGGCACACCGTAGTGCTCTAGCTCGATGATAGACTGTGGAGCCTCGCGAGTCATATAGTGTATGGCGTCTTGGTCGCCGAGCCAATCAGAGCCCTTGACAGTGTCGTACATGTGCCAGTGCCAGTCATCCGGATGCATATTTCCAAGAGCGGCATTGATACCACCTTGAGCAGCGACAGTGTGAGAACGGGTAGGAAAGAGTTTAGTTACGCAGGCGGTATTAAATCCAGCTTCGGCGAGACCAAAAGCCGCACGTAAACCTGCACCACCAGCGCCAACAACCACTGCGTCGTACTCGTGGTCGACAATAGCATACTTGCGAGTCATGTGATCCGGAGCAGCTTTTCCGTTGACTTTTCCATTTGCGACAACCTGATTAGCAACGCGGGATGTGTGGAAAGAGCGTGCTAGCTTATTTGCATATGTTAGAACAGTTCCTTGAAAGCCGAAAAAAAAAGGGCAGAAACCGGGCTGTTCGACCAAAAAAGGTCGCAGCGGTGAGCCTGGCAGCAGGCAAACCAATGCTACAGAAGAAACAGCCTTGTGAGTTTCGTATATAGTGTACTTACCCTTGAGCGCACAGTGAAACGTAGCATTTTTTCTTTCGCTAAATGTAATCGAATGTCAGGAATCAGGATTTGTGAGTAAATGTGAGATACCTGGGAAGTAGATTGTCCAATAATAAGCGTTGGAATTGCCTGGGTTGCCCCGGGCACTACCGAAAGTGATCAACTACGTAAAGTTTAAAACCAAGTTCGTCCCCGCAACTCTATTTAATTATATTGAAGATATTCAGAGGTCGACGAAAACTTCAAGTTTCCTTTAATCACCTTGTCGACTGCAGCCAGGAAGTCTTTCTCGGTGGCGACCTTCCTGCGCGACCGGATCGCAAACATGCCTGCCTCTGTGCAGACGGAGCGTAGCTCTGCACCAGTGGCATTAGGACACAATCGTGAGATCAATTCCCAACGTATATTTCTGTCCACAGACATAGATTTAGTGTGAATTCTAAATATGTTCGCGCGTCCGTCCACGTCCGGCAGAGAAAACTCTACTTTGCGGTCAATACGGCCAGGTCGTAATAGGGCAGGGTCCAATGTGTTGGGCCTATTAGTAGCAAACATTACTTTAATGTTGCCGCGTGGGTCAAATCCGTCAAGCTGCGTAATCAATTCAAGCATAGTGCGCTGCACTTCATTGTCACCACCTGCTCCATCGTCAAAACGGGCCCCGCCAATCGCGTCCACTTCGTCAAAAAATATAATGCATGCTTTCTTAGATCGAGCCATCTCAAACAATTCGCGTACCATTCTCGCACCTTCACCCACGTACTTTTGTACCAGCTCAGATCCAATTACACGAATAAAGGTGGCATCCGTACGGTTTGCCACAGCCCGCGCGCACAGTGTTTTTCCAGTTCCTGGCGGGCCATAAAGGAGAATGCCTTTAGGGGGGTCAATTCCTAGTTTCACAAACCTGTCTGGCGAAAGCAGTGGCAGCTCAACGACTTCACGGAGCTTCTCAATTTGCTCTTTGCACCCTCCCACATCGCCATAGGTCACATCAGGTTTCTCCTCGACTGTCATCATAGTCACTGAAGGATCAATCTTGGGAGGCAACGGCAGTTGAATTTGGTACTTATGCCTGTCGACACCTACCCGCATACCTTCTTCGATGTCTGTAACTGAAACAGTATCACCTAATGCAACAACAAACTTGGCAATCTGCTTTATATTAATCACATACTGAGACTTCTCTTTATCATCTGGGTCCTCAATAATCTTCGTGCATCGCGCGACCTGCAATGCTTGCTCAGTCATTAGACTCTGTTTATCGGCGTTCACATCCCACATATGCGGTGGTGCTAGTCCAGTATCAGATTCTTTAATGCCGACTTTCTCGCTGATGCTCGCTTGCAGCTCTTTGAGGTCCTTCTCTATACGCTTCAGCGACTCGCCGTATGGCGCCGTGCCGTACGTTTTCAGCACTTGGATGTCACCTTCAGACAACGGCACTATCTTTTCCTCCTTCTCCTCGCCTTCTACAGGAGCTCTGTACTTTTCCCAGTCTGCTTTAGGCGGCATTGTTCGGTGGCTATTAGTGTTGTTTGGCAGGTGGTCGGGGGTCGGTGGGTGGCCACAAGTGGGATTCCTCCCGTGTCAATACACCACCCGGGAACCCTAGTCTATCCTTACTTCGTGCACCTTCTACAACCCTACTGTTTTTTTCCCGACTTCGACTATCATGGCTCAAGGTGTATACAAAGACAAGGAGAAGCCACAAGAGGTTAGAAAGGCCAATATCGCCGCTGCGCGTTCAGTTGCTGACGCAATTAGAACCTCTCTTGGTCCAAAGGGCATGGACAAGATGATCCAAACGTCTTCTGGTCAGGTCCTGATTACTAACGATGGCCACACCATTCTTAAACATATGGCTGTAATGCATCCGGCGGCCAAGATCCTTGTAGACCTGTCTGCTGCTCAAGATGTTGAAGCTGGTGATGGAACTACTTCGGTTGTTGTTCTTGCTGGCGCTCTTCTCGGCGCCGCCGAAAGACTCCTGGCGCGTGGCCTCCATCCCACGATTATATCTGATGCATTCCAGCGCGCAACAGAACGCGCCGTAGAGATCATCAAGGAAATGTCTGATCCTGTAGAGCTTTCAGATAGATCTGCGTTGGTACGCGCCGCTGCTACTTCACTGAACTCTAAGATTGTCGCCCAGTATTCGTCGCTGCTACCTCCTATGGCCGTCGACGCTGTCCTCAGGGTCATAGAACCTTCCACCGCCGAAAACGTTGACTTGAACAACATCAAGCTTGTAAAAAGTATAGGCGGTACGCTTGAAGATACGGAGCTCATTGATGGTCTTATTCTCGACAGTTCTGTGATCAAGTCCGCTGGTGGACCAACCAGAATCGAGAAGGCTAGAATAGGACTTGTTCAGTTCCAGCTATCTCCTCCTAAACCCGATTTGGATAACCAGATAGTGGTGAATGATTATCGTCAGATGGACAAGATTCTCAAAGAAGAGCGCCAATACCTGCTCAACATGTGCAAGAAGATTAAGAAAGCAAAATGCAACGTCTTGTTTGTGCAAAAATCCATACTACGTGATGCCGTTAACGACCTTTCTCTTCATTTCCTCGCCAAGCTTAACATACTTGTTGTCAAGGATATTGAACGCGATGATATTGAATTCATAGCCAAATCTACAGGATGCAAACCAATTGCTGATATTGAGTCGTTTACCGAAGATAAGCTCGGCTCAGCCGACCTAGTTGAAGAGGTATCACTCTCTGGTGGGTCTAGAATTGTTCAAGTTTCAGGAATAAAACTTCCTACGGCGCCTGCTCTTGTTGCCACTACGGCAGCAGCCTCGTCCACACCCACTACTGTGTCTATATTGATACGCGGAGCCAACAACATGATCCTCGACGAAGCTGAAAGGTCTTTGCACGACGCTCTCTGTGTAATTAGATGTCTTGTGAAGCAAAAATCTATGGTCGCTGGAGGAGCTGCGCCTGAAATCGAAGTAGCCAGAGTACTGACTCAAGATGCGATGAAACTAGCAGGCACTCAGGCTGTCTGTTGGCAGGAATTTGCTTCTGCTCTAGAGGTTATACCCACGACTCTTGCAGAGAACGCTGGACTGAATTCTATTGATATTGTCACTGATTTAAGAAACCGTCATAATATGGGACAGGTTAAGGCAGGCGTGTCTGTGAAGAAGGGCGTTGCCTCAGACATCACCGAAGAACATGTTATACAACCCTCGCTTGTTACGATTTCTGCTTTCCAACTCGCTTCCGAAACTGTCAAGACTATTCTTCGAATAGATGATATAGCTATTGGCCGCTGAATAGCTAAACCTTTTATTTCAGCGTCGATGCCCCTTTTCTGTCTACACATATTTCTTTGTTATGTTGGAGCACATTTAGCTTTCGAAATGATGAAAATACTATAAGTTGGAACCTTAACCGCAAGATCAACCAATCACACAACGTATTCCCATCTGATAAAAGGATTTGCTTAGGCCTATAAAATCAACCAGCGCGGACACCTTCACTTTAACGCCGCATTCGACTTGTATTTCCTGATTCAAGTCATTTTAAGTGCTGTCAATACTGCCAAATGGATACATCAGATATTGCAGAGTCAGAGATAATAGACCAGCCGAGTTCTAGCGACTCGTTGAGCACATATCAGCGGATGGTGGCAGCCACTGCGGGATCGCTTTTGACGGCGGTATTTATGACTCCGCTTGACGTAGTACGCGTACGCATGCAGCTCCAAGATCACAAAAAGCCCGTATTCACAAACGCGGCCCTTAAAAGTATTCTCAATTCAGATGTCTCTAATGCGGTTAAGGCTAACGTCGGTATAACTGCTTGTTGCCGCGATGTCTTGCCGGCGATGGAAACCGCGATTCCTTACTGTGTAGCATCAGAACTAGATTCATGTGCTGTCGAAAACGTCAAACAACGTCGATTTGTTGGAACATGGGAAGGCCTTTCGAAGATTGCACGCTACGAGGGTCTCAGCTCGTTGTGGCGAGGCCTTTCTGTCACAGTGCTTATGGCCGTCCCGTCGAACATGATGTATTTCGCAGGCTACGAATTCTTACGAGACTCACGAATATTTTCTAGCAGATATACTGAATACACTAGTCCACTAATATGTGGTGCCATAGCGCGACTCTTTGCCAGCTCGCTTACGTCTCCTATGGAGCTGTTTCGGACGCGTCTACAATCTCTCGCGAACGTTAACAGCGGGTCAGAACGCCCCAAAGTAACCGCTTTCCGCTCAACTTACATTGAAATCATGTCACTAATTAAAAGAGAAGGCTTGCACTCTCTATGGCGTGGGCTCGGCCTCACCTTGTGGAGAGACGTGCCCTTCTCAGCCATATACTGGCTTGGCTTTGAAAAAATCAAAGCGTCATATCTAGACAAACGACCAGACAGCAATGCATTTACTCCTGCATTTATTGCCGGTGCCCTTTCCGGGAGCATCGCTGCGTTTATCACTACGCCGTTCGATGTAGGCAAAACGAGAATTCAAGTCTATATCGATGGTAACAAGGCAGCAAGCTCTTCTTCAATGATTTCCATAATGCTGGATATCGGCAGATCTGAAGGGCTCGCTGGCCTATTCAAAGGCCTTTCACCTCGAATCCTCAAGATATCACCCGCATGTGCCATCATGATATCCTCTTACGACGTTACGAAGAGTTTATTTAACAATTAATTTTTACCTAGCATTTCCCCCAAACCCGCAAACTTATATACACACTCTGTACATATTTAAATTGTCCACATACTAGTATCATATGTAGTTCTGATCTTGAGCTTGAAACCTCGAAGAGGCCCATTCACGTTTTATCCGATCAGCTTCAAGAACACCAGTGTTTTCTTTGCTCGAATAGTCTGTATTCGCATCAGAGCGAGTCATGCGAGTTTGTATATGGTACGTATTCTCGATGTCGGACATAGCTGCACCATATTCACGCATGCTCATACTTGTGGGCACATTGGAGACTGTTGGTGATGATATAGATATTAAATTGAGCCCAGATGCTCCTTGACGCGGGCTATGGCTCGACCGGTCAACGTAGGCGTCCGATGCAGTGCTGGCATCACATTCAACAGAACGGAGACCGGCAGTGCTGTACTGGTCAAAGCAGCTTTGTGCATCTGTTTCATCTTTAGAAAGAAGCAAGTCGTTTAGGCTCTCTATAATGTGCTTTACCATATCATCGATGTCTTCGGAAATGACATCATTGGTATTTCGCGAGCAGAGTTCAGAAACGGCGGCACCCGTATCCGAGTCTTCAATAGGAGTCAAGGCATCCGCCAAACGCATACCATGTTCTGCAATAATACTGTACTTTTTGGCTTTATCGGCCATGGACTTGAAGTACAATTGCAAGGCCTTACGGAGACCGTTGTGCGTGACAATGAAGAGTTGATTCCAAGCCATGCTTTCCTGTATTTGTAGTCGTTCGTACTCTTGTTCTAAAACGCGTAACTTTTGAGCAGAAAAATGCGGGTTTGCTTTAGCTTTCGCTATGTCCTGCATAGAGGCATTGCTTGATTTCTGGATTGGCGATATGCTAGATTCCGTGTCGCGGATCAGCTTCAGCTCCGCGCGGTAACGGTCCAGGTCTTTCGCAAAAATTGCATCAGCATTAGACAACTGAACAAATAGCGTGCGCATACCTTCAGTAACAGCAACTACAGAGTTGTCAACACAGCGGGAACCCCATTCCGCAAATGCTCTGCTAATCTCGCGGCGGGCGGCAGCAGCATTGCGAATATCATCCTGGTAGTACTTTTCCTGCTTGATAATGTTGAACAGGCGATGAGACATTGTAGGCAATGCAGATCGGCGAATCGGGTCAATTAGGTACTTACTCGCCATGCGAGATAGAGAAGATTTTGGACGGCTCAGTTTAGTTTCTTCGAAGGGAGGAATCACGCCCCGTCCAGAGCGAGCAGGCTGGCCGTACCCGGGAGACACAGAGACTGCGGTGCGGATAGACCTCACGAATCCGCTTGATCTGGATTTAGGCGGATTCTGCGCACAGGAATAGGTAGTAGTGCTGACGGATATTGGTATGCGTAATGGCGAGACAGGAGATGTGAAGTTGCATTGGTATTCGGTATTGGTAGCAAGAGGGGTGGAGCAGGACGGGCTGGCAGAGTCTGGCCGTTGCGCGGGCTCACGGAAATTATCGGTATAAGTAGATTCAACATCAGATGTATCATGAGAGACACGTTTGCCGAGATCAGACAGCCCGCGAATGCCTTCATTGAACGAAAAGGGATGCATAAGCGGCTCTGTGATGATGGGTGAGTACGGAGTGTAAACGGGAGGACGGTGTAGCGAAATCAATAAACACAAGGGTTAGGTTTATTTTTAAGAGAACGAGATGCTCGAAAAGTAATATTTATCGTGGATTTGACGAGGCGTGGCAGACTGTACAAGGTCCTGGGAAAATAGAGAAATTTTTAGTGTTATTCAAATATGCGGTGAGAGATATTGAGTGATACAATCCCTGGACGAGGCTGAAGGATGGACTACACATCTCAGAGGCATTAGTCGACCTTGAGACCAGTACTTTTTGCAATGAACTTGCGTACATTGGAGACGCCTGCGCTAATTTTAGAGGATGCCTGTTGCGATATTTCCTCTGTCTGAACAGCCGCGTTTTTTATTGCTGAATCAGCTTGAAGTTGAGCCTCGATAACAGAGGCAGGGGCATGCTCTTTTTCTATATTCCAGAGCAAAGTCTTCGTATTGGAGAAGGTGTTGGGCATAGTGTATGCAAATACCGCGGTAGCAAACACTGGTGGAGCCAAGACTCTTACAGGGAACGAGCGGGCTCTTGCAAAAATCGACCCGGAAAGACCGGCCACGATAATATAGACAGCGGAAGAAAGGAGCGGCTCTTCGCGGTCCTTAAGTCCTGCAATTACTGCAGTAGTTTTCTTCTCTGTAGATACAAAGCTTGACACCCAGCTGTCGATCTTATTCTCAGCGCATTGCAGCTTTCCTGCTGTCCAAATTCTGGCCTGGTGAACAGAGTCCATCAGGTTAGGCACCTGTTCCGGTTTAACAAAAGCGTGCACAGGTGCTCCAGGTGCCAGGGGTTCCGCTTTTGTAGCCTGTGTGGGATTCTCAGCAGTTACTTCTTCGTCGTAGAATGGCTTCATATTCGGAATACAAAGAGTAGTGTGGTGTTGTGTGGTGTGGTTTGGTTCGGTTCGGTTCGGTTTGAAGTAAAGATACGTTAATGAGTAATGGCAATTGGGGTTAGGGCAAATACTACGTCCCCGAGCTGAAGGCTGACGGTGCGAGAATGCAAGAGAGGCTGGAAAAAAAGTAGTATTGCATGTATATATGGAGACCGAGTTGTAACAGACGCGGTACCACTGGTGAAAGAAGCGGACAACAATTGATACAGTAGTGCGCGTAAGCATCAGTGTTATGCCACGTTCGAGCGGTGAAACCAGGCTGGTAAGTAAGTGCTGGAGAAGAGGAAAAAAACACGTGCTGAGAGTCGAAATAAATTAATCCTCAAAGCAATTAAACTACAAAGCAGATCAACCGCCTATCCGTTTGTAGACCAAAAAAAATTAGATCTAGCTATGTAAGACGGCACCTTCTAGGACTTGTAAGCAGGTGGGTACGGTGACGTGCCTTCTTGGTAGTTATTAGTTCCTGCATTATATCCGCCCGCATATCCATTAGAAGGAGACGATTGGTTGCCGTAGTATCCAGTATTAGAGCCGGCAGCTGGTGGTTGATACCCTGGCGAGCCAGTGTTCGGATATCCACTGTTTTGGTAACCTGGATATTGGCCGTACTGGGGTTGAGCAGGAGGTTGGTAAGGTGGCGGACGTCCTATATTAGTGTAAGGAATGACGCTTTGACCGCGCTTACGGCGCCAAAAAGCACACGTAAAGAATAGAATGGCTAGGGCGCCGCATATTCCAACCACTACCCATCTACCCCATGAGTACCAACTACTGTTGTCGTAGTCTTTACTTGGTTAGTATTTTCGATCGATGAGGGGAATGAGGCGAAGATGCTGGTGTGATGTTTCAAAATTCTAATAATACTTACAGTAATAAACCATTGTATTTGTCAAGCGATTTGTTTGCTGTAATGGTGCTTAAAAGCGCTATCTTGAGTGTTAGTGGAATAAGACGATTCAGTCAAACGTGAGATGGGGGGTATCGATCGAAAAGGCAGGGTTTTTGTAGTACTGTTTCGTGGTTTTCATTTTAAGTTTCTGCCACATCCGCTGTCTTAGCTCATAGGTTTAGTTTCTCTGCCTGGCAAAACTTGGGCAAAGCCAAGCCTCATTATTCAGGTGGCCCTCAACTTCGCAAAAGGACCCTGATATTGCTCCAAAATGACTTCTACAAATGGTAATTGCAACCAGATACACCTCATAGAGATATTAGGCATATATCCGAGAAGGTTTAGCCAGTATGAGAAGTTATCGATCACGGTTTGTACCGTTAATAGGGCATCGTATGTGTCCGTCATTCGATGGGCGATTATCGTTAGCCTGACCAATCACAGCAACCGCAGCAGGTCATAGTCCCAAATCGAACCGTAAATCACGTAGTGTCACATGATCCAGTCTGTAGATTGTCCACAGCAAATCATTTAGCAGAGCGCTGAACCACATGCGAGGGCATTATCATAGCCAAGACTTCTTCTGAGAAATTCTGGCACAATTAACAAAGTGCAAGTCGTTGTGCTTAATGAAATATCACCACCGGTCAAACACAACTGACAAAAGGCTATTCAATTAGAGTTGGTCGTTAGCTGAAAAAAAAATACCCCATAAACTCCAAGCCTTGATCTACTTACTTCGATTAACACATACAGACTCCGATCGTTCCGTTCAACGCTAATGACGATATCAGAATCAGATTCAAAGCCGAAACAGGCCCCAAAGCCCTGCTGTGTATGTTTAGACGAAAAGGCCGCTCGTGACGACTGCATGTTGAAATTCCCAGACGGCGACGTGAAGTGCAAAGACTTGATAGAAGCCCACAGAAAGTGCATGAAAGGATACGGTTTCCAAGTATAGTGAAACAAGACGAGATATCTCCCCATTTCGCCCTATAAGCGACTAAAATCTGTAAATAGTACCATAATTAGCATATCACTTGCTCTTGCTTTTGTGCTTAATAAAGTCATCTTTTATCACTGAGATCATATAGCCATGTAAGAAAACCCAGATAACTATTAGTCCGGCACAAGTCTGCACAACATTGGCAACCACAAATAAATCAGGCCATTTTGCAGGGGGTACGATTAGTTCTTCTGCAACAAAGGTAACCGTCATCCCCAGATAGCTCAGAACAACAGGCACTTTGAGCAGATTCGATCGTGGCATGAGCGACATTCTTCGGTCGATGAACAAAAAGTTCCATGATGCCCAGGTGACCCAGAATTGCAATTGAAGCTTGTCAAGCTGCATTAGCGGCCAGAGACTGAATGTAGATATGTTGGTGAACCATACAATCATAGAACCTAAGTCGAGATTAGGTCTGACATCGCAGAGCATTAGGAGCAGGGGCATCAATGGAAGAAGTATTGATTTCTCGTGCACTTGAAACGAGAACATAAAGAAAGACAAAGAACATGAAGCAAGAGCCGGAACAAGAAGACGGTTTCGAACTCTTAAAGGGCTGAAGAAGATAAATACGCAAGACGGCAAGCCGGCTAACGCTGTGGCAATCAAGCTTAAAAGCTTGAGATCTTCGTGGTCGAAACGTTCTCGAATTTTTATAACTGCATTCGCAGCACACCACACAGAAGCGACCTTGCCCTCCCATAGACCGCGCTCGAAGGGGAAAATTCTGTGCAGAACCTGGAAAAACTGTGTAGATATCGTTGTGATCGAGGCGCCGTCAGATAAAACAATGGGCGTAAAGATGCAAACAAAGGTAGAAGCAGTTATGAAACTAATACCCAGAAACCTTCCAAGGTCAAAATAAAGTGGACGAAATGAGATAACGCACTGTCCTAAAAGATATGCAAAAATCACCGGGGCGTAGAATAAAGCCATTTGTTTGTAGCAAAGAGACATTACGAACATCATTGATCCGAAAAGGTAGTTTCGATGGAGGAAATTGCAAATGGCAAAAAGAGCAAATCCTAGCATTACAGAGTTGTATTGAAAATGACCATGATCGATGAGTAGCATCGGTGGCGCTAAAAGTATAGCGCCGAGTGTCACGTTGCGGTGAAGGTCGTGCTGCCGCTTGTAGGAGAGGTACCAGAGTAGTGGAGGGATGTACACCACTAGTTCCGAAAATACTACTGTTGCACGCATATATGCCTTCAATTCGGGATCATCAAGGGCGCGGGATGTATCAAGAGCAAACCATTCGGGGTTTAACAGTGAACCCACCACACCGAGTATGTATGAGTGGTAGGCAGTGAGAGGAGGGTAGTCCAGACCCCACCACTGCAGATCATAAAAGTACCACTTGCTAATAGGAAGGTGCGTCGTTATTTCCAGCCAATGGCGCTGTGCTTCAAAGTCACCGTGCATCGGATCAATCTGATAACCTGAGTATGGGCCCAAACCTATTGCGAACTTGACGGCCATGCTGATTAGAAGGACCATGACGGTTGTCGCTCCTCGAGCCGAGGGGAAGAAAGGTTTGAGAAAATTCATAAAATTTGAAGAGCTTTCAGCAGGAGCGGTACTCATACTTATCGCCGAACCAGCAGGGTCCAAATGGCCAGTAAACGTAGCCATGTCGTGAATGAATAGGCGACGTTCAGTTGTAGTTAGTGGTTGTCAAGGCGCACCAATCACACTTAACCACTACCACCACCACCAACACCACCACTACAAGACAAAAGCGGCGACAATGGAAAGCATTGCGCGAAAGTTCCGGAATGATCAGAAAAAGGACGAATTAAACCTCTACAAGAATAATATGGTACCTGAATTTGAAATACCTTTAGTTCCGAACCCGTCCGCGTTCTTGCGGGCGCACACTGACGATTCAAAGAACCCCGATTGTGCAATTAAGATAGCCCACGGTACTACTACACTTGCTTTCAGGTTCAAGGGCGGAATCGTAGTGGCTGTAGATTCTAGAGCTACTGCCGGGAACTGGATTGCTTCACAAACAGTTAAAAAAGTTATTGAAATCAACCCGATGCTGCTGGGCACTATGGCCGGCGGTGCGGCCGATTGCCAGTTCTGGGAAACATGGTTAGGATCCCAATGTCGTATGCATGAACTACGCGAGAAGGAGCGCATAACGGTGTCTGCCGCTAGCAAAATGTTATCTAATCTGGTATACCAATACAAGGGTATGGGCCTATCAATGGGAACCATGATATGCGGCGTGACTGCTCGTGAGGGTCCGGCCATCTACTACGTCGATTCCGATGGCACTCGCCTCAAAGGAGATCTGTTCTGTGTAGGATCTGGTCAGACTTTTGCTTACGGTGTTTTGGATGCTAACTACCATTGGGACCTGACCGTCGAAGAAGCGCTTGCTCTAGGCAAGAGAAGTATTCTTGCTGCCACCCACCGAGACGCATACAGTGGCGGATCTATAAATCTATATCACGTCAAGGAAACTGGCTGGGTGTACCACGGCAACCACGACGTCGGCGAGCTGTTCTGGAAGACCAAAGAAGAGGAAGGATCATTTTTAAATGTTCCCGTTGAATTAAAATGATTTTTACCGAACTCTGCATGATTGAGAGGGCAACATAAGCCACGCGTTAAACACGCTGAGCCATGTTGCTATAATGCTGCCCTTCCCAAACTAGCAACAACGCATCTTCTTCCACAACACCTAGCCGCCCCATGGACTTATTTTCCGTAGAGTCTCTAGATGACGAATTAATCCCTGAAAATGAGAAATTGCAACTTATAAAATCTCAAGCCAAACCTTCTAGATGGAATTCTTATGAATTCTACTTTTACTATCTGGTCTTCTTGTTAGCGATCCCACAAATGTTTATCATAGCACATCGCGCAACGGGACCCCACAATGAAACGTATATGTACATTGACCGACGTTTATCTGACGGCTGGTTCTTCGGCATGCGATTTGACAATTCTGATACCCAATATAGATCATTTAGAGGTAATTTTCCTGCTCTTGCAATTGTCATGGTCGTGCACCAAGCAGCGCGTCATCTGCTCAAAAGATACTCGCGAACCAGCTTTGACATAGGATTCGCTGCTATCTTCTTGATTGCACTACATGGCATTAACTTCTTGAAAATTCTCGGGTTAGTTTATGGCGGCTATTGCATTGCAACTCGCCCCTGGAGCCACAGAACTATAAAATGGATGTCATGGATATACGGGCTGTCGTTGATATTCTTGATTGACTGGTACGACGGCTTCTCGTTCAAGGTCTTGTTCGGTTTAGATATAGACCATATAGTTGGCGGTCTGCTTCCAAGTTGGGCAGTTCACTTTAACTTTGCAATGCTAAGAATGATTTCGTTTACCATGGACTATCTTGAAGCACAATCATCTTCTGACGATATTGAGGTAAGTATTATTAACAACAATAGCAGTCGACGCCGGCATGCTGCGCTATTGTATTCATGTACTAACAATGGTCTCAACAGAAGAAACTTAAAGACGGAGTACATATCTCTGAAAAGATCAGAGTCTCTACTCCTGCCCAAATCAAAGCCTATACTTTCCCAGCTCTACTTGCATACGTGACATACACACCTCTATACATTGCTGGTCCAATTATAACTTTCAATGACTACATATACCAAATAAACCACCCTCTTCCACGCAACTGGGCACATATTGCTAAATATGCCGTGCGATATATTGTGTGCCACCTTACCATGGAAATATTACTACATATAATACATCCGGTAGCTACAGTCAAAGCTGGTGCTTGGTTGGCTATTTCCGGCTCCGAAATCCTGATGCTTGCATACTTTAATCTTGTTGTAACATGGCTAAAACTGCTTATACCGTGGCGATTTTTTCGATTATGGGCAATGGTTGATGGAATTGTTACTCCGGAGAACATGCTGCGGTGTATGAGCAACAACTATTCCGCTATGGCATTCTGGCGGTCATGGCATAGAAGCTACAATAAATGGGTCCTGCGATACATTTATATACCTTTAGGCGGCAGTGAGAATACACTACTGAATACGTTAATAGTGTTTACTTTTGTTGCGTTTTGGCATGATGTGCAGCTGCGACTGTTCATCTGGGGATGGCTCATTTCCCTGTTCATTTTGCCAGAATACTTAGCGCATATAGTATTCCCTGTAAAAGTGTGGAGCAAACGTCCTATTTACAGACATATATGTGCAGTCGGATCAGTGTTTAACATTGCTCTCATGATGACCGCAAATACTATTGGGTTTGTTGTGGGTCCAGACGCCCTCGAGAGCATGATGCAAACAATATCGAGCACCTCAAATCTATATCTACTGATCCCTGTGCTATTTGTGTCTCTTTTTTCTGGTGTTCAGGTGATGTACGAAGTGCGTGAATCAGAAATCAGACGTGGTATAAACCTGCGGTTCTAAATACCACACAACCTCCCATTCGACAATCACATAACCATGAAGCTAGTGAAGTAAGTCCAACTGCAAATGCAGATATACAACAAGTATCTAACAAATAGGTTTTTAATGAAATTGAATTCAGAAACAGTCCAAATAGAACTGAAAAACGGCACGGTGATATCGGGAACAATAACCTCTGTATCGCCTTCGATGAACACAACAATGAAAACAGTGAAAATGGCCATAAAAGATCGCGATCCTGTTGCTTTAGACTACATTAACATAAGAGGTAATACTATCAGATACATAATACTGCCTGATGCGTTACCACTCGATACTTTACTGATCGATGATGCTCCAAAGAAGAAGAGCAATACGCGGCCACAACCCGCGCGGAAAGCTCAGCGACCAATGAACCGCAAGCGACAATTACAGCGATAAGTTCTATAATGACTAAACAATAATAGTACATTCTTTATTTCTGCATTTCTCGAACAAAAAAAATTATCTATTTGCATCGCTTCTCAACAATAGACGATCCAGCTTCTTCGTACTCTTTCTTAGAGATCCACATCTGATGGAACGTACCAAGACTAGATAGAACGCTTCCACCAATCCAGCCTCCATATTTTCTTTCTGAACTATTTCCTGCAGCATAAATACGCACCTTGAGACCAGGAAGAAGTGCGAACAGGTCTTGCTGAACTCGTTCTGTGAAACCTTGAACAAGACTTGTCCCGCCGGTGATCACAATGTTGTACGCGAGATTCGCCCGAGCATCAACATCGCATGACATTATACTATCGTACACCATTTTCGCAGCGCCAACTGTGTCCTTAGGGACATCTATCGCCGAGTATCCTTTAGGATCGAACAGCGACTCAGAAGTAGTGAACCTGTCGGTGGTCACGTTGATATTGTAGCCATCGGGGAACTCAAACGGGCGCGCAGGTCTTGTTTCCGCTCCTCCTTCGTTATATGGGACTTCCATTACCTGACACACACTTTCTTTGAACTCATGAATGACCATCTCCTTCTCCAAACTTAAGAAAGAGTCTGTCAGCCCAAGGTCTGCAGCAGACTTAACCACAGCACTTTCGGCAGCTTGAAAGGGGTCAAGTTGGGTCGCTTTTTTTGACACGAGACAATACGGGGTAACCGTTATGTCTTGCGCGGCAAGTTTCGCTGCTATCTGTTTGCTCAAGAAATCGCCTCCTAAACCATTGTGGAAACTAGACTTTTTTAAGATAAGGCCGTCGTAGACGGGGGTCGCGCTCATTTGTTTGTGGCCGACATCGAGCACCAGCGCTGTTGCCTTTCCGGCAGCGAAACTAGCGCAAACAGAAGATCGCGCAAGGTAGAAAGCTGGAACTTTAAGCTCTTCGAATGCAATCTCAACCGCCTTTTTGCGATCAGCTGTCGATGTCCACGCAGGTTCCGTCATCAATAACGGATGGTCCGAAAAAGAAACACCAAGCTTTTTCGTCACCGCGTAGTCCCATATCTTCACTGCGCCATCCCAATCGCTGACAAAACCGTCAGCCATCGGATTCGCTACTTCCGCACCAGATCTCGGGACGTGAATATAGTCGTCTCCAATAAATGGCGGGTCGTGGACTACGTAATCTGTAGGTACTACTGCCTTAGGACTGTCTTCTCCAGCGAACCCAGCCCGCGTCCATTGCGACCCAGGATCCAGCACTATCGCAGAGATCTCATCTATATGTTGGTTAGCACAGTTCTGTACATAATATAGTATGCTATCCATTTTATAATTACTTACCACCTCCATAAACAGCGGGTGCCGGCGAGCTCATTTTCCTCTTTGTCTGTATGGGTGTTGTAAAGTGTAGGTTCACCTAGGTCCAAGCCAGGTCAACACCCCTTTTGGGACATCACTCTCAATTCATTTCCTGACCTTGTAGCCCTTGTCGAATTCTAGAAAGTCCTCCTCGACCAGCATGTCAAGGTATTTGATCAATTCCTGTTTAGACGATCTATATGTGTTTTCATCGCTAGATAGTGAAGTCAAAAACGCATGGATCCGGTCAGCTGGCAGTCGACCTAAGTTCGTAAGCATGGCAGATATAAACGGTTTAAATGCCCCCAGATTGTCTCGCAGCTCTTGCGCCTCGTCTTTAACCTCGATTTCAACATCTTCCTCCATAACCGCATCTGAATCATCCTGCGTAGTTTCTACCACTGTGTAAATGGTTCCGTTTTGAGTCAAAATGCCCTCCTTTACCCAAAAGCCAGCTGCGCTTTCCGCGACTCTCTTTGTGCAACCTAGCTCTTTGCTGAGCGTATCCAATGTCATTCCTTCTGTAGTGTCTTCAAACAAAATAATAAAACTTGCCTGCAGCGGGGTCACATTGAATGCACACGTTCGGTCCTGCAACTCAAGGGTTATAGCCACAGACCCGACTCCGTACCACTTAAGTTTGCGCAACGGCTTGTATTCTGAGTATCGGTCTCCGTATTGTTCTTGCAGCGTCTCAATGAACTGCGGCAACTTATATGGCTCCTCTTTCAATGAAGGCCAAAAATACCTGGATATAATGTGAGAATGGAGTACAGACAGGTCATCTGATAGCTGATGAACATGCGCGTCCGTCTCAGCGCTCTCTTGCACGTCCCATATCATAATATTGCACGACTGCATTGCAGCCTCCGAAAATCTGTTCCTTAAAGCCTTCAATTGTGATTCGAGTGTATTGACGTCATACTCGCGGACTTTTAACAGATCGCTTGCTAGACAGTTAGAAATCTCTCGAATAAAAACATCGTTAGAGTCAAATATGTTGAGCAGGGATCCGACAATGTCCATTTGAGAACTGCTAAAATCCGGCGCAGCATCTATTGGGTCCGGGACCCATGCAGGATCATTATAATCCTCTCCAGTATCTCTATATGCTGGCTTTTTCTTGATAGATTCGGAGATGTAACTGATCGGCGAGTCTTCTCGATTGAGCATGCCCGCAACGATCAGTGATACAGTATCTGATCGCTCACGAAGGTAGTTCCGTATAGGCCGCGCCACTCTGTCCAGGAGTACTCCACGCGGCTCTATCCGTCGAAAAGCTTCCATGGTGGCAATATACCGACATAGTATTTCCAAAGTGGGAATTCCGGCGCGGAGAAGAGAAATGCTCGATTGCGAAAGGAATGTGCTGACCAGGTCAAGTCTCAGTTTAGGCGTTCTTAAAGTTGCACTCAAGTCGTTCAGTGCCGGTTCACTTTGAGGCATTTTGCAGACTATATTGTAAATTTCTTCTATGCGTAGAGCTGCTAGAGCGTCGCAAGCAAGATCGTTCACCGCTTTCAGCTCCAATTCTTTCAGATCAGTAATGTAAGAAAGAGACGAGACTACAACATTGAATATCCAATACATGAGATCGTCGTACGCAGAAGAATCCCACTGTTTTTGGTAAGAGTTTGTGACATGTGAGGTGACGATATGTTTGACAGCGGACGTCAAGCAAGAGTCCGAGAACGTGTGGAGCCCACATTCGCGGAACACCGAGTACACAGTGCGCGCTCTTGCGGCACTACGTGCCTGTATTGCGTGTATATACAGGTCAGTAGTCATTTGTTCAATTTCTGAAGGAAGCGAGACTTCTATTAGGGCGCTGCAGGCGTCGAGCAATTTCTGATTGTAAGCGGGCGGGCCATTCAGTGTGATCCAACGTTGTACATAATGGACCTTTACCACGTTCACAGTATTAGCCAATTTGCATACATCATTGTCACATGATTTATACGTTAACAGGGGTGAAGCATTTTTTAGGAAATGTGAATGAACAGCAGAGGAATAGGCGCTGAAGACAGAGCTCGGATCAAGAGAGGCAAAGGCAATCTGGACCTCCTTGGAGGGTGACGAAGGAGACTGGTCCAAATTCAAATAATCCCATACAATATTCCAAGCTTTACTATCTATTAAATTATGATGTTTATTAGTTTTAAATACTTGCTTTAGCCGTGTTTGTTTATTCATTGTAGCATGGATACTTTGTTTTGTCGATGGTTAAAGTTTTGGTGTGCAGTACACGGAAGAAGCAACATTGACGACTACCTTGCTGATCTGTTTAAGAGTAGATACCGTGTCGTTGCAGTTATAAAGCAAGTCAACAGAACATGCATTCGCATGATTTAACCAGGCAAATTTTAGCTATATTTTTCTGTTTTGTATATGTGGCGTGAGAAGTATTCAGACACATTTAGTTAGGATCCTCTCTAGGATCGCCTATGCCGTCTTCGTAGATAGCAAATACAGCCTCGCTTTCAGGCAAGCATGGCGAATCGACAATTCTGCAGATACGCTGTTCGCCTCTTCCTTTGCGGAAGTACAGACGTGTAGTAGATGCATGCGCCATGATGTTACCGCCAATGGGCTTCTTCGGATCTGGATTGTACATGTTGCTCTGGCCATCGACCTGAGAAACTACCTGGTTAGTGACAACTACAGCGACGCCGAACTCATCGGCAAGTCTCTGCAGTACACGCAAAAATTTAGCAAGGTGTCTTTGACGGTCGGCTAGTTCGCCACGACCGCTGAAATCTGTGCGGTAAAGAGCCATCACAGAGTCCACAATCATTAAAGAGAATCTCGATTCAGTCATCATTCTTGCAGCTTGATCTAAAAATGCCATTTGCATGTCGGAATTATGTGCACGAGCATAAGCGACGTTGTCCAAAACATCATCGGCGTTCAGACCGTATCTTTCAGCTATTGATTTCAAGCGGCCCGGTCGAAACGTTCCCTCAGTGTCAATGAACAGACACTTTCCTTCGCCACCGCCCATATCAATAGGCAGCTGGCAGTTTACAGCTAAAGTGTGACACAACTGACTTTTTCCCGTGCGGAACTCGCCGTAGATCTCTGTCACAGAGCCAGTCTCGACGCCGCCCCCCAAAAGGTTATCAAGCTGCTTTGACCCGGTAGAGATGCAGATCAGGTCCTGCCTTCTGCGATCAAACTCTTTTGCGGTGGTAAATCCCATAGGAACTAGTTCGAGCGCTTCAGCAATCAATTTGTCGGCCTTAGCCTCAGAAATGCCCTTAACTCCGATGAGCTCTTTCTTTGTGCGAAAAGCGACCGATTCGACCGTGTTAAACCCACACTCTTGTAGACGCTTGATATCGGCAGCTGTGATGCCATTCTTCTCCAGCTTGCTAATATGAACCGGGCCATAGTCCTCTTCTTCTTCTATAGAGAGTTGTTGGTTCTCAAAGTGGTTTTCTATAACAGTTTCTGCGGTTTCCATTGTTTACGTGATCGCGGTTGGGAGGCAGTCAAGTTCGCGCCCGCGCAGTAGGGGTGACGCATCCACGCCGTGAAGTCACGTGATACATGTCTTATGACAGTTGATACGGCACGAGGCCACTGTAAACGGCTATAAACACCAATAATTATTGAAAAAATAGGTCACATTGTATGTGTCAAAAACCTATAACGAATATTGTCATATACGTCAAAGCGAGCCATTCTAGGTCATGCTGGCTAGACGAATACAAGAACTTTATTATTATGCAGGAGAATCGATCGACCGACCTGCCAACTACTAACGCATCGTACCACATTTGACTATGAGAAAACGCGTGACTGTTTATAAGTAATAACTATTCTCTTTGTGCGTGTATATTACATAAACTATTTGTGATACTGTGAGACCAGCCAAAGCTTGCTGGTGACCTGCACCATAGCCGACCAGCATGCACAACTTTCTGGCATTGAAGACTACTTTGTTTGTTCAACAGCAAATAACGCTACGATTGCTGTACTAAAGTAGCTAAAACGTAAAAATTAAGCTTATTATCTCATTCACTCAACTCGGCAGAAACCACAGAGACAGTGCGACGTTAAGGCAGAAATTAGGCAACCCGACAAAGAGTCTTTTTAGTTTGATCAAAGACCGCGCGCTACAGGAGCTACAAAAGGTCTGTTTGGTCGCAAAATCTAACTTACAAAATAAAGTAGGGTATTTGGCAGGAAGTGTCTATGCTTGTGTTTTGCGAGACTAAGACGGGGCCATCTTGTAATCGGATGATCGACTGGTCGATCGCCAGTCTACGTAGGTAAGCCACTACATGTGACCAAAATTGGTCAGCAGACAGGAAAATAGCTACTTTTACTGAGGATTTTGTCTATCGCATCTTGGCTTATGTTATAGTATAGTATTGGTGTGTGCCTTGGTCCGCGTGCTGACCAAGGGCTGTGAAGCATTGCAGCAGCATTGGGCGAATTCCAAGCTCGCGTAATGCAGCACCCATATTGTCATACTTATTATATAAGGTGTTGACACTTTTAACAAATTTTATGACAATTAGATGTGGCATAGAGACATCGCCGAGAGTATTTCAAGCCGATCATCAAATGATACATCTCTCAGCTCGAATCTGTCTTTGAAACTGCCGAAACGCTTCTCGAGGCCCATCAGGAACGAAATAAATGATTGTACGCAGAATTGGACTTATAATCATACTCTGGATATTGTCCTGACAGAATCATACGATGACAGATACGCTTATGTTAGTAGATCAATCATGAACCGATCAAAACCCACTTAACTTTCACCAACAATATACCAAATGGTAAGTCGACACCTTTTTACCTGCTATATACACACCCCTAACACTCTAGTTTGCAATATTTCCTTTTATATTCACTATATTGGCAGTATTTATACTGATTCAACGGTTCATATCTATCAAAACCACGCCCCTATACACCTTTATCCCTATCTTCCTCGCCATATATATCCCCTCCTCTATCATAATCCTCCTCCCTATTGACCTATCCTGTCAGTCATCTCACACTATCTTTTGCATATCAAATAAGATAATCCTCGCATTGTGGCGCATGCTTTACTGGCTCCAGTTTGCCCTCACTTGGCTCATCCTCCCTATCCTGCAGGGATACGTAGAAAGTGGCCAAGACCTCCCCTCCAGAAAGCTCGCCGACTCTCTCAGGTACAACGCAAAGTTCCAGCTTGCAATGCTCACAGCCGGCATAGTCGGTATTATCTATCTCACCATATCTGCCGGCCTCTCTCTTGCCTCAGTTAAAGCCCTCGCTATTGCCCTCTCGCACTGCTACACCCTCATCGGCGCAATTTGGCTCCTGGGCCACGGCCTCGTAAACGTCCCGCGAATGGTCCTCATCAAGTCCTTTCACCAACACTACCTGAACCGCCTCTATAAGGTTGCTCCTCACGCTCACGATGCGTTCATGGACGCAGAGTCTGACCTCACTGATATCTGCTCAGAGGTACTCGCTCTCGCTCCCGTCAAGGCTGGCGCCTTCGAAGAATGGATAGACTCTCTCCTCGCTATGATCCCCGCTACTGCCTCATCCCGCAACTTCAGGTCACCCGATCCTGCCTCAATATCGTCTAAATCTCTCGCTTCCTTATCCACCCGCCTTCAAGCCGTTCACAGAAGACGGATACGAACCGAAGCAGAGTGGAACCAGCTTGTACATTCCGCTATCAGGACCCAGGAACTAGTCAATTCTCGTTCTACGCGGTCTCTAGTTTTCTCGGAATCCAAGAATCTTTTCAACCCGCGCATGTCTTACATTATCTACACCTTGATAGCTCCGTGGCTATCACGCCTTGTCGGTTTAGCATTGATCTTCTTCTCGTCTGTTCTTGTATCCTCCGAAGTGACTCATGGTACAAAGCTAAATCTAATAGGTTTCGTTGTCTCTCGTACTAGTGGCCTTGGACAGCAAATGATTTCGTCTGCAATCCTGCTCTACATGTGTCTCACCGCATTCTATAGTCTCTCTAAAGTTCGCGTTACTCAACTTTACTCTATTGTCAAAGGTCATACAGACTACAGCTCGGCGATATTTTACTCGATGTACTTGTGTCGTCTCACAATTCCACTGAGCTATAATTATCTCACATTGCAATTCGATCGTTCGTCCATGTTCGAGGAGTTCTTGGGGAAATCCATCAACCTCAGCATCATCTCAGAGTCAATTAACGATTGGCTTCCGCGCTTTATCCTGATCCCTGTGATTCTCACAGGATTCAACATTTACGATAAGCTCTCGAAGATTCTGGCCTATGATATCAATTTTGATGATGACGAAACTAGCGGCACCGAAGACTTTAATGTTGCTGAAGGGCGTGATCTTATCAACCGCGAGATACAGCTACGGGCATCTCTGTTATCTACACAATCGGTCCCTACCGAGACTTACAACGTTTCTGAGTTTACACCTTCATATGAGGATCATCAGACCTCCTCATTTTTGCCCCATGAACGCTACACCGATCAGGAACCTGTGCCTGATAACACTGTGACTCGGCGACAGGATTCCGTGCATCAATTTGGATCAACTCTCCGTGAAGGAGCAGGAAACGCTTTTCAAGGGATGTCAAAGTTTGGTAAATCAATTTCAGCGCGGTTCTCTGCACTCCGGAAAAACCCAGGTACTCAAACCCCTGATTCTGTCTTGCGAATCTGAAATACATTTGCAGCAACTCAACTGCCAGTTTTAGGGTTGAGGGCTTAGACGCGTCTTCACATAATACGGGAATTTTGTGTCGTCGCCCGGCCCCAATAACACCACCCACCCTGTGCAACTCTACCTGACAACATCCCATAGAAATCTCAGAAGAAGCTAGCTCCAAGCTCGCGCATTACTTGTATAATCTGGTTCTGCTTTGTGGAGGAATACAGTGAATAAGATCTAATTGTTCGATATTGCTCGAAAGTTGGTTGCTGATTTTAAAGGTTGCCTCGTGACAATAATAGCTCCAATTATACGAGTTAGCTCTCGTGTATGGCATAGATGGACCATAATATTGTCAATAAACCGCGTGAAGAGCGGTCATATATGGAATTTTATCCCGATTTAGATTTGCAGGCGAAGCTACTACTCTTTTCAAGTACAGAAACTGATGATTTCCCGGACCACAAACCAGATGATCTGGAACTTGCACACAAACCTAAACGAAAGCGAACCGGATCGCCAAGCACTCTCGACCCTATACTCACTGCGCGAATAAAGCCTCCGCACAAACCTTCGTTCAGAAAAATCACAAAACCGTCTTATTCATGTAATTGCCATGATCTGGACCTACTGTCTATGGTTGGATACCACTACGAGCGCCAGTTTCCCCAGCCGCCGGGATACTTTCGTGAACCATTTGATGATCCACGAACTCAGAACGACGCTTCACTGATCAGTGATAAAGCGTTTGTTGTGGAATACGACATGGATGAACAGGACTGTAAATTTCTTGAATCTATCAATTCTCGCTGTGGCAAAGACGGATCTCCTACCATTTCCAACGAGCTCTTTGAAATGATTATGACGAGCATTGAGAAGGAATGGTTTAAATTAGAGAAACAAATGATTCCGAAAAGACTAGAATTCAAAAAGCAATTGCAGGAAGAAGACGATCTAGTCGATGCTAAGTGTGCTGTCTGTGACGACGGCGAGAGTGAAAATAATAACGCTATTGTGTTTTGCGATGGCTGTGATATTGCTGTACATCAAGACTGCTACGGAGTGCCTTTTATCCCCGAAGGGCAGTGGATGTGCAGACGCTGTCTAATTGCTCCGAAACATAACATACCATGCATTCTGTGCCCAAATACCAATGGTGCTTTCAAACGCACAGACTGTAACAACTGGGCCCATTTGGCGTGCGCTATTTGGGTTCCTGAGGCCACTATTGGGAATCTAGTATACATGGAGCCAATTCAAAGCATAGAGAATATACCGAAAAGTCGCTGGAAACTGAACTGTTTTTTATGCCACCAAAGAACAGGTGCTTGCATACAGTGTTACAACAAAACTTGCTTCACTGCGTTTCACCCTTCATGTGCTAGACGTGCCAAACTCTACATGTACATGAGAGGAGGAGCACAAGGTGCGATTCTTGATCCTAATGCGCTGGAAGCTTTTTGTGACAAACACAGCCCTGCCGACTGGAAGAGGACGAATGATACGGATTATCATGTTACTCGAATACAGGACGAGTTCAAATACTCTGAACCAACTCGAAGGACACACCATCGAAAAGACTCATCCAACCCTAAAATCACGCTGCATATCAAATTGGGAAAGAATAGGAATCAGCTTCTGAAGGTATCAGACTTAACACTGGCGGACCGTTGGAAAACTCCAGGAGGAGGACCTGTCGTACCGCGTAAGATTTTTCTGGCAGTTCTGAACGGATTAAAGAGTTATGAATTTGGCAAGAAGCGTCAACTGCTAGCGGAAATATGCCGTTACTGGACACTAAAACGAGAGATGAAAAGAGGAGCGGCTTTAGTGAAGCGGCTTCAAATGGAACTGGAAATGCTATCAGATCATTCCGACTTATATGAGACAGAGTTGAAAGAACGCAAAGAATTTGCAGAGATGTTAAAGAAAGACGTTGAACACCTGCGACGCTTAGCAGAACTTACATGCTCGCGTGAATTGTATATGCTGGAAGTTGAACAGCTTACGAGCCATTGTATAGATATGGTATATAATTTCAGATCAATATTGTGCCAGGAGGTTGTTGAATGGGCGATTAAAATGGATCGCAAACATACTCTCTGGCAGTTGAAAGACTCAGAAAAGTTTAAAGAAGCATATCCTCACGTCAAAACAATTGACATTATACTTACTGAATGTAAGGATGGAACTGTGCAAGATTTTGATCAGCTAGAAGAGACTCTTCGCTTGCTTTATGTGTCAGCCCGCGCCTATTTTGGCGATTCTGCAGAACAGAAAGCGGCTTCTCGGAACTGGTTATCTTTAGTTCAATACTTGAAGTCTGCCCGAAAACGAGCGTCCAATATGGTGATTGACAAGGATAGTGGAAATTTGCGCGTTGATGGCATTGGCATGGATGACGGCTGTGATTACTCGTTTCTTGCCGTTCAGAACAACCGCCTAGGACGTAAAAACTAGCTAGCCAGCTGTATATCCATTTGTTAACACCTGCAAAGAGTGATATTATTTTATTATTTAAACAGAAGAATGACATTTATTGGATAACGATGATCTTCGGCAGCGGAAACACTGACCGACGACAGAGGCTCTTCCTCTTATAATCGCATAACGTGACACCATGTCACCTTCCCACCCACCTTCACCATTTGCCATCATGAAACTGGCGGTCTATGGATTGGTAAGTACTCTGCAGATTGTATTTCTGCTCTAATTCTGAAATATCGGCTTTATTTTGAATTAAAAATACTAACTGTTACAGACCAGCACGCTTTTAGTCTTATCTGCCGTGCTCATAGCGTTCTATCAGCGCCCTAATTTCTACTCTGCAGCCATATATCTTTCACAGAACAACATCGCTTTCTTAATTCTATGCAATATGGCAGTTATGATAACTATATTCATTGAGAAGCTTGCGTTGAAGATATTTTTTGGCGATTTAAGGAGCCACGAGACGGAACGACTCTACGAGCAGCTCTGGTTCACAGGTATGGAGACAGGCCTGGCGCTAACTATATTCAGAGACGCCTTTGATTTGCGGTTCCTTTCGGTACTTTTGCTTCTTATGTTTGTCAAAGTGTTTCATTGGCTGATAACCGAAAGAATCAAGTATCTAGATCTCATTCCCGATGCGCAAAAGCTATTGTTTCACGTCAGATGCATCTCTACATTGACAATGCTGTTCCTGGTCGATGCTGTATTGATAGACTATTGCCTTCAAGACATGTTCAATAAGCGTGCAAACCAGATGATAATATTCGCCTTTGAGTTCGCCCTACTGGAAGTGCAGTGCTTCAGAAACATCTACCACTACGGTCTAGATTGCTACGAGGTTTACGTCTATCGTCGGATTTTGCGCGCCCAGCTGCAGCGCGAGAACGATCTTGAGGGAGTTGAGACTATTGACGAAGAAGTATGGGAGCCGAAAATGCTGTACATGTTCGTGTTCGACCTGTTCGCTGATGCCTTGAGTATCCTCATATACATGGCTTTTTTCGCCATTGTCATATCTTTCTATGGGCTGCCGCTGCATATTGTCCGAGATGTATATAGAACTACAAGGTCATTCATCACACGGATTCGCGATTTCATAAAGTACAGGAAAGCTGTCGAACAGATGAATTCATGTTACGCCGATCCGACCCCTGAAGAGCTCAACCGTGACAATGTTTGCATAATATGTCGCGAGGAGATGACTCTCAATCCTGACCAACGTACAAGGAGAAAGCCAAAGAAACTGCCGTGTTCACATATTCTGCATCTAGGTTGTTTGAAGAGCTGGCTGGAGCGCCAACAGCGTTGCCCCACCTGTCGGCAGCCCGTCGAACCGGAAAGGTTTTCTAGCAGTATACGGTCACAAAATTCAGCCGTTCGACCTATCACTCAAATTTTTGAGCCCGCTCCTACATCCGCGCCGTCAAGCAGGCCAACGACGAGTGCCGTTGATCATCATGCGGCTGGCACCAGTAGGACAGTCCGGGGACCTAGCGCACCATCGTCCACACACACGCCTCCAGTACCAAGTCACACAGACTCCAACGAAGAAGAAGATGCAATCAATTGGCCCTTTGCATCTCCTGCGCCTCACGACTATATTGTATTCAAAATTAAAGACGCGGCTGATGGACCGGTAATTGTCTCCGGCAGCACGCAGATTCCACTGAGCACTTTGCAGCAACAGGTGCCATTCTCTGTCATAAATATTGCCATGCCTGTACCGCCAGGATCGACGTTCATAGCGCCTAATGTTCCGCCATCACAATAAACTGCACATTTAATAATAGCATCGCACCAAACTATTACAATTGACTATCCCGTGTTGTTCATTAGACTTTCCGGATGCTCCCTCGGCATGGCGTATTGCTATTGGCTGGAGCGGGTTACAGTGCACGGCTTTTAGTGTTTTCTCTACTTCTAGTCATCGGACAAAAGTGGAGACTCGTGGTACTTAATTATTCCTTTTACTTGCATATCAGCGACTTCGCGGTGGTTTTTTATACATTTCTATAGAGAACAAAATTGTCTTACAGCATATTATAAGTATATATTGAGCTGTAATTTGTTTCCCAGTACATCTGTTACTGTTTTCCATTCGCGTTTGCTAAAGGTACGTCTTCAATACTTCCCCTCGCACTTCCATTCGTCCATAAAGTGTCTAGGTAGCTTTGACTATAGGACTTATACTCCTATTATTATACTGTAAACTTCAAAAGAGCTATTTGGTGCTTGTTTACATTTACTGACAGAGTATTGTCTGCTTTATTGTGCCACACTTGTTTTCAGTGATTATATCCTCGGCACTTCTGACGTCCCATTAGTCCGACTTCAAGTGCTAACTTATCTGCAGCTAATTTATTGTCATGGCTTCAACTTCTCCGAATCTGTCGAAGCGGGTCGAAAATTCAAGAGCCATCTTCAATCAGTTCTCCGTTGAGAACGTCGACGGCCAGCGGATAATGACACCCGAGAACTTCGTCAATGCTATAGCCCCTGAAAACGAGAACTACACAGTCATACCGAAGAGCTCCTACATTGTCCTATTTGCGGCGGCGGACCGCGCATGCAGAGGTTTCTTGACTGTTGATGATTGGATTGATTTTGAGCGTGTTCTCGCCACACCCGATGCTGAATACAGGCTCGCATTCCGCGTGTTTGATCCTAAACGCACCGGTTCCGTCGACTTCGACCAGTTCGTCAAATTCTACAATGAAAACAAGTCCAATGACGCTTTACCGTTTGACTGGAATAACAATTGGACTCAGCTTTATGTTGGTTCCAAAAACAAACGCCACAGATTAACCTATGAACAATTCAGCCAGATGCTGAAGGGCCTGCACGGTGAGCGCGTCCGCCAAGCCTTCTTATATTACGACAAAGCTGGGACAGGTTACATATCTACAGAAAACTTCAAAGATATCATGATCAAGACGTCTGGTCATAAACTAAGCACTCAATTGATCTCCAATCTTACCTCCATAGATTATCTCAGTAATAAAGTTTCATATGCCACTGTCCGTGCATTTGAGAATCTGCTGCGAGAATTCGATATTGTCAAACTTATAGTCTACAGAGCCTGTAGCAAATCCTCTACAGGCAAAATCTCGAAATCCGAGTTTGCAGAAGAGGCCGCTCGCTCAACGCAGTTTGGTATTTTCTCTCCTCTTGAAATCGATCTACTTTTTCGTTTTGCGTCTATGGATAACCCCACTGGGCTGCTTACAAAGGACGATTTCGATCGCGTCCTCGACCCTTCGTGGCGTGATTCAGAAACGCTGTACAGAGTAGCTACGACCGCTAAAGCGGAAGCCGCGAAAAAAGCCAGTATATTTGTTCCCTCTAGCTTTCTCGGTGAAGTGTTTGAATCCGTCTATCATTTTGCTTTAGGCTCAGTTGCTGGCGCTTTTGGAGCAACTATTGTATACCCTATTGATCTCGTCAAGACTCGCATGCAGAATCAACGCAGTAGTGTTCCTGGTCAGCTAATGTATAAAAACTCGATGGATTGCTTCAAAAAGGTCTTGCAGCGTGAAGGTTTCCGTGGACTTTACTCTGGTCTGGGCCCGCAGCTTATTGGTGTCGCTCCAGAAAAAGCCATTAAGCTCACCGTAAACGATCTTGTACGTGGCAAACTGTCGAAACCTGATGGTTCTATTGAATGGCCTGCCGAAGTCATTGCCGGTGGCTCTGCTGGTGCCTGTCAGGTTGTGTTCACAAACCCGCTTGAGATTGTCAAGATCCGACTCCAGATTCAAGGTGAAGCCGCTAAAGCCGGAAATGAGGTGCCTAAAAGGTCTGCTATTTCCATTGTACGATCTTTAGGTTTGGTCGGTCTCTATAAAGGTGCTACGGCGTGTCTTATGAGAGATGTGCCATTTTCCGCTATTTATTTCCCGACATATGCGCACTTGAAAAAGGACTATTTTGGGGAAAGTTCAGGAAAGCGACTGAACATCGGTCAGCTGCTTATTGCCGGTGCTGTTGCCGGTATGCCTGCAGCCTACTTTACTACGCCGTTTGACGTTATAAAGACGCGTTTACAGGTTGAAGCCCGTAAAGGTCAGACGCATTACAAGAATTTGATGCATTGTGCTACTACTGTTTTCAAGGAGGAAGGATTTGCCGCGTTCTTCAAGGGAGGTCCTGCACGTATCCTCAGATCTTCGCCGCAATTTGGCTGCACATTGGCGATGTACGAACTTCTTCAAAGCATGCTGCCTGTTCCTGAATCATTACGTACGCACCATTCTGAGGCCGGCCACGCAGTGCCCACCGGAGAAGCCACTCCTAGTCCTATTACTTTCCTGCGAAGCCGCAACGCGCTCCGGGTGCTGATGGACATCGACCAAAGTTTTGGCCGACCAGCTACTTTAACCAAAGAGCATTGGAATCTAGTGCCAGGCCTACAGAAATAGAGACACTCGCTGGTGCTAGAATAATACATATGCCATTGGTCCTCCTCCCCTACACATTTCGGCATCCATTGGGGTCGGGAGTTTAAACCCTGAACCGCAAATGACTACTGCCGACTATCGACCTATCTTCCGTTCGACTTTGTACCTCGGTCATACATTTGAACCATCTCGCTACCTAACTTATATTTTACCTGCCCTCCATTATGCCAACTTTTCTGACGAACACTTACTTAAACCAGCTGAGATCGTACCCACACCTCAGAAAGACCTGGTACCTTGTAGCTGCGGCAGCGCTTTCAGTGAGCAACCGCCCGGAGGACGTACCTATTTTGTTCAAGTACGCCTTAGAACATGAGGCCGGCAGCGACCAGGCTGCGCAGAAGGAAATTGCAGACCGCTTACGTGAAGCAATTCTGAAGAGTGGCGCGCTTGGTGGAATCCCTAAGACTATCAACAGTCTGATGCGCCTGAAAGATGCGACACCCGCGCACCTCCGACAAGAGACGCCTATCCGCACCGAACGGTCGGCCGAAGAAAACTACAGGGTTGGCAAGGAGTTCTTTGACCGCGTCTACACCAAGATCTCGAATCGCGTGTTCACGCAGATGTCGACGTCTTACCCGGATCTAGCGCAGTATGTGATTCCCCACGCCTACGGTGCGCTGCTCAGTTTTACGGGCATTCTGACCGCAAAGGAGACTTCGCTAGTGATTATTGCTTCGCTGGTTCCGCAGGACGTCAATCCACAACTGAAAGGTCACCTCAAGGGCGCCCTGAACAACGGCGCGTCAAAGGAAGAAACTATGAGTGCCCGCGCACTCGCCTTAGACATCAGTACCTCTTCCGGTATCGTGCTCAGCACTCCCCCCGCTAAACTTTAAGTAATGTTCCGTAATAGCACAACTAGTCACAGTTAGCCCATTAGGGTACATAAATCTATAAAGTTCGCTATCCGTCCATAGGCGACGTCGCTGTTTTCATTTTACGGAACCGTTCCGCGCTGTGTTGCAATTCGAGGGGTAGGGTTCTGTAGTGTATGATTGGTCCACTGTTATTAAAGTTTTGATTTCCAGACTGACGTATAATGCAGATGCCGCATGTAGAGGCATAGAACTCCTCTGACTGGCGACTCTCTGGTGGTCACATACCGATACTGAATTGCTAGAGCTGGGTTTGAGCATTTTGCGGCGTTGCCATTGCCATTATGCCGTGCTGTGCGTCTTGCAGCGCTGGTCGAACATAGCTAGTGGTGATAAACTTGCGCGGTTAGGGCAACACCACTCGCCCAAACAGTAATTACCCCAGATTTTGAACTTTACCTGCACGGAATGGTTCCGACGCAGACGATGCGCTATAATTATATAATGGACTGGGTTTCTTTCCACGCTTGTAGTACAATAGAGTGCTTTTTATTTGACTGAACTTCTAAATCTCGCAAAAGCACTTTACAGACCGCTAAATATCACTGGCTATTTATTCCCAACACATAGGAGAGCAGTAAATCAGATCAGACCATTTTATCCTGACCGCATAATAGACGGCAATTGCATTTGAAATCTTCTGGAATCGGATTATTACTTTTTTAACAGAATGATATTAACATATACACAACTTGCAGGAGCAGCAGTAGCTTCTTTTCTCTTCTACGTGATAGTTGACTGGCTTTTAGGCTTAGGCACGGACATCCCGCACATTAAAGGCATTCCCGAAGTACCCGGCTGGCCTATTGTTGGCAACTTGTTCCAATTAGGTGATAACCATGCACTTGTTTACAAGAAATGGGCCGAGAAGTATGGACCTGTGTTCCAGGTTCGTTTGGGTAACAAGCGTGTAGTCATTGCTAACACGTTTGAATCAGTGCGCAAACTCTGGATTGACAACCAATCGGCTTTGATATCCCGTCCTATGCTCTACACTTTCCATAAGGTCGTCTCCAGCTCACAGGGATTTACTATTGGTACCTCTCCCTGGGACGAGTCCTGCAAGCGCAGGCGCAAGACCGCCGCCACTGCATTGAACAGACCCGCCGTCCAGTCGTACATGCCTGTTATTGATCTCGAATCCTATGAGGCCATCAGAGACCTATACGCATCTTCCTGTAACGGCACAGGACATGTCGACATTAAACCTGTATTCCAGAGATATGCACTCAATACATCGCTAACGCTGAATTACGGTACCCGTCTCGAGACCGTCGACAACAAGATGCTTGTCGATATTGTCGAAACGGAAACTGGTATCTCCCGTCTCCGCTCGCACACCAACAACTACATTGACTACTTGCCGTTCTTGCGCTTCTTTGACTTTTCTAAGAAAGCTGACGCCAAAGAACTTCGCCTTCGCCGCGACGCTTACCTCAAAACGCTGCTCGACAAGCTCAAAGCCGAAATTAAGGCAGGTACAGACAAACCATGTATCACCGGAAATGTCATCAAGGATCCTGAAGCTAAACTGAATGAAGCTGAGCTGAAAAGCATTTGTCTGACAATGGTCTCTGCCGGACTTGACACAGTGCCCGCCAACCTCATACTTGGAATCGGGCACCTGTCACAGGAAGGCTATGGCATGCGCATCCAACAAAAGGCTTACGACGAGATAATGAAAGCGTATCCTGGTGGTGACGCATGGGAACGCTGCCTCGAGGAGGAAAAAGTTCCTTATGTCACTGCGCTCGTCAAAGAGACGCTTCGTCATTCTACTGTTATCCCTATGTGCCTGCCCCGATTGAGCACCAAGCCCGTCAAATACGAAAACGCTGTCATACCCGCGAACACTATGTACTACATGAACGCCTATGCAGCTGACAATGACGAGTCGTATTTTGATAAGCCTAACGAGTTTATTCCCGAAAGGTACCTGGACACCAAGAACGGGTCTATGGGCACTCCGCACTACGGGTACGGTGCCGGTCTGCGTATGTGCGCTGGATCGCATCTCGCCAACAGAGAGTTGTTTACTGCGTTCATCCGTATGATTGTCGCCTTCGAGATCTTGCCGCCGCTTGACCCCAAAGACGCCATGAACCCCGACCCCATGAAATCTAATATGGCTCCTTCTGCACTCGTGGCCGAATCGGCGCCATTCTTGCTACGTTTACGTCCCCGCGATCCTGCTTTCCTCGAATCGCTCCTCAAGCAGACTAAGGAAAGAGTATATGCTATGTAGTATCAAAATCTATTAAGTAACTGTTTGTTTACTAAGACGTAAGGCTCCAGTTCAGCAATGAGCATATATCTAGCCAGTGGTCCTGGCTGTCTGATGCCAGCGTAGGCAAGCTGCTGTCGTATTTGAGGTCCTGTGTTTCGTCCAAGTACTTCTTGAGCTCCGTAACACATGAGTTAGACAGAAACTCTGAAAAATCCCCAGAAGGCGATTGCTGTCGCTGCTCCTGCTGCTCCGACCCTACCTGGTTCAGCACCTGCACCAACCGGTCGACGCATGCAATTGCTTTCTTGATAGCAGGTGATCTCCACACCCGACAAGACCCATTAGCGAGAATATTCAACGACGTCTGCAAGTTGCAACTATTGTCGCCCGTCAAATACGTTTCAGGACAGTTCACCATCAGCCCTAACAGGAACATAGTCGCCGAAAGAAGGTACTGGTCAAGCGGGAACACCCATGAACAGAAAACAGAGGGCCAGTGTGTAAATATCTCATCACATAAATGTATCACTGACAGAGCTATATTAGCGTTATCCTGTGCACACTCCTTGAACCCCGGTTGCGTCAGGTTTTCTGAGGAAAACAGCACCGTCCGGGCTGCCAGCAGCTTGATCTGCCAGCAGCTGACATGCAATATGAGTCGCTGTTTGCACAGCCAGGGTGGGATCTTCGTCATATTGTCCTTAATTGACAGAGCGTCCCATTGAAGATACAAGGGCACCTGCTGCTGCCACCCATCCAGCTTGTTGCAGATATCATTAATCTGCGCAACCGATACCATCTTGATGCGTGCACCGGAGCAGTACAACGTTCGCCACATAGTTCCTCCGATATGCACTATATCTATATTATATTTCAGAAAGGAAACTTCTGCAAAATCGTCCTCTGATGCCGTGAGAAGATCTAGAGCCGGATCTAAAGTTGCTTCAGAAAGAGTCACAACATCGTACCTACCCAGTGGTTGCATTCTGAGCCTTTCGTACTCCTTGTCGGTGATATTAAGCGGAGGTTGGATATCCGCAGCCATATGCGTACAATAAGGCACACCCCCAGCTATTGCGCACCTGTAATCAATAGCTTGTAACGAGAACCACAGACGTTTGCGAATTTCTGCCTCAACAACGTTTAGCGAGTTGTACGTTTCGTTGCGGTTAATACCGCACATTAGCGCTAAACGCAGCGCCTGTTGGATCGCCGATTCGGCTTTCTCGTAGTAGTCTAGACGGTAGTAAAACATAGCTACAAGTATGATACACTGCAGCAGCTCTATCGAAGGCATTTTTGTCGGTTTGAGGCTGAATATATTGATTATGTCGCTTTGACCGATCAGTGACTCGGCAATGTGGAAGTATTTCGATCCTGGAGGAACATCTTTCTTTAAAACCGACTCATCTGAAGGTGTCTGCATTGACTCGGCAATAGCAAAACATAAATACACCTGTGCTAGGCGTTCCTGAAACTGGTTGGAGTACACATGTATATGACGGGATCCTAATTCCTGTTCCGTCTTCACAGATTTCAAAGCAAAAAAGAATTCCCATAAGCTGGGCGGGTGCACCACAGGATATAGTATATTGCACTGATTAAAGTAGACTTCCAGAAGTTTTGCATAGTGGCTAGAATCGTACTCAAATGCAAGAAAAGCAGAAGGATCAGGGACAACTCTAGTCATAGACTCAGTATTGCCCCTCTGTGACTCCTTCTCAAGTAGTTTCTCGGTATAGTTCGTCTTAAGCACTGAAGGGCATGTATTACGAATAATAGATGTGCTGAATGCCTTTTCGATCGCATCAAGCACCTGGTTGACAGAAGACTCGCCGTAAACCGGGTCGTCTTCTGATTTGTCGCCGCCAGACGCGCCTGGCGACTCAAACCGTTTGTTCGGTGAGTTATGGTATCCCAAGCGCCCATTTTGAATTATTGAGCGAATAGCTGGTCTTCGCGATATGGCTATGCTAGACGTCAAATATGCACAATGCGAATTTACCTTGAAGCAGCGTTTACAAGGCAGATTACCATCGCATTTCACTTTCCGTTTCTTGCAGCTGTCGCACGCCTGTATTGCATACTTTTCTCGTTTCCTCGTTTTCTTTTCGACCATTCTGATCCATGTTATGAGCAATATCTGTGCTGTCTAATGGGAAATATACATCGGCGAGTCCGCTGGGGGAAAAGGCAGTACAGAACGGCTGTTTCCCCAGATTCTCAAGAAAACTCTAATTAAAATAAGCTTTGCGGGGTTTCCATCTGCACGGATTGGTTGTGCCGTTGAAGTTAGCTTTTAGCTCCAACGAGTTTCACTCCAGACAGCTTCAGCCCGCTGCAGATCACAGCCTAACAGACACTGAAACCATTCACGCGCCTCAAACGAATCAAGCAACGATCTCACCTACCAAAAAATCAAAAAGCAGTTGACATGACAGCGTCTTGCTCGGCGACGCCTTGGCAGCCAATACTATACCAGTAGGTATAATTAATATGTGCAACAATTAACATAAATAGATACAGAACGTACTATTTGTGTCTATACCGCGATCTTCGAATGCCTTTCAGGATTGCAATTACATAGAGAACAATAGTATGTCATTCCTCACGGCGAGCATGACTTCGAATGGCGTTCTAGTGCTTCAGCACTCCAACGTACACGAAACCCCGCAGCTCTTGCATTGCTGCACCATTCTGCGGGGTACAGCGTAATACCATTTTTTTTATGTAGCTGAGCTGTTTGAAGTAGTATATGCTGATCATAAATCGCGTTTGAGATCTAGCAGATCTGCATAAATGCACCCTGGATTTCGCGTTATGCACAATCCACGGCGCTGTTTAAGTACAAGAGCCCTGCCGGGTAGATCTGATCTGATTTTTCAAAGCTCGCAAAAAAATGTTCCAAAAACCACAAGAATCCGAGTCAACGCTCTCCGACAAGCCTGCACTCGGCCAGCAGACTAGCAACTCCTCATACTTCTCAGTGTGTGCTATTGACGATCGCAAGCTTATACGAAAAGTTGACATCCACGTTATACCTATTCTGTTTCTCATCTTTCTATGTGCCTTCACGGACCGCATTAGTATTGGTAATGCGCAAATCGCAGGAATAGAGCAATCCCTCGGCCTGCAGGGCAACCAATTCAACATCGCCGTCCTGGTGTTCTTCGTGCCGTACATTCTCCTAGAGATACCCAGCAATTTGATCCTGAAAAGCATCACTCCCAGCATCTGGTTCGGCAGTATTGTGTCGTTGTGGGGTATAACCGCCATCGGTATGGGATTCACTACTAACTTCGCAGGACTTGTCACCGCAAGAGTCTTTATGGGCGTTTTCGAGGCAGGGCTCATGCCCGGAAGCATATACCTCATATCCATGTACTACAAACAGTGCGAACTTCAGCGACGAATCACTATATTTTTCGCTGCGAGTGTCATTGCTGGCGCATTTGGCGGACTTCTCGCTTATGCGTTCATGCAGATGCATGGAATCCGAAGTATAGAGGGCTGGCGATGGATATTCATCATGGAAGGTATATTGTCGGTACTCATTGCTGTTCTTGCGTACATTTTTGTACCGAATATGCCTGAAAAGGCACGGTTCCTTAACGCTGAAGAACGTGCATACATATATGAGCGCCAGGTACGCTCCACTGAACAGATCGGCACTATGAATAAACTGAACTTGTTCACATGGACGCTTCTGTTGACCGATTGGAAATTGTACATTGGTACTTTGATGTACATGCTGATCAACTACTCCGGCGTTTCTGCGACAGTTGTAATGCCTTCGATCGTGTACGGACTCGGAGCCTACACTCCACAGCGTACACAATTGATGCTGATCCCTATTTATATTTTCAGCGTAATTGTGTCGTTCTGCGGCGCGTGGTACGCCGACAAACGCGAACAACGGTATCCCGTAAGCATGCTTGGAGCACTAACTCTGCTCACCGGCTACCTGATTTTGTGGGTCGGTCAGGACACAGTGTCATCTGGCGTCAAGTACTTCGCTTGTTTCCTCCTGGTGAGTGGCTGCTTCACGGCACAGCCTCTAGCTCTCGCATGGCTCCAGAACAACATATCTGGTCATTACAAGCGCGCAATCTTCTCTGCCATACAGATCGGTATAGGCAACATCGGAGGACTCATTGCCTCTGTCCTATTCCAGAGCACACACGCGCCGCGCTACGCGTCTGGATACGTAACAGGTATTGCGTTCACAGTTAGTTCTATTGCTGTATTCACCTCATTCTACCTCGGTATACGTCGCGCCATTGCCCGACGAGACGCCGGGAAAGAGGTCTGGAAGTTCGATCTGCCTTCCGAGAAACTTGAAAACCTCGGCGACAGCGATCCCCGGTTCAGGTACTCCCTTTAAACGCACCTATTGTGGTATTACCGCTCCAATAACGTGTTATCTTTATAATCAAGTATTTAATTTTTAGTGCTAGAACACTGATATCGCCAGCCGGTTAAGATTTGTAGTCGACCAATCAGAGTCCGCAATAAGTGTGGGGAGGAATATCTATATAAAAGGTACGGGAGCCCTGACAAACAGATTTCATATCAAAACGTTTCTAGAATATGTCTAATTTGTTCAGTTTAGAAGGAGTCACTGCCTTAATAACCGGAGGTTCGCGCGGTATTGGTCAGGGAATGGCCTTAGAGCTTGCACGTGCGGGTGCCAACCTGATTCTCATTCAGCGCGACGCTTCGAACGTCGACACTAAGATCAAGGCCGAGGCACTCGGCCGAAAAGTCAATATCGTAATTGCAGACCTCGGTGTGCCCAACGAAGTGTACAAAGTCATGGAACAAGTGGATAAACTTGGAGTTGAAGTTCGGGTCCTGCTAAACTGCGCCGGAATGACTTTGCGCAGAAAAGCAGAAGAGTTCGACGACGAATCCTGGGACAAAGTTATCCAAGTCGACTTGACCAGTTGCTTCCAGCTCGCCCGTGAGGCTGGTAAGCGCATGTTGTCTTACGAAATTGACCCCGTTATAGGCTGCCGCGGAAAGATCATCAATATCGGCTCGATCATGTCTTTCCAGGGTGGTCTACTCACCGCTGCCTATGCCTCCGCTAAAGGTGGAATTGCCCAGTTGACCAAAAACATGGCTAACGAGTGGGCGTCCCGACATGTACATGTTAATTGCGTTGCTCCTGGCTATTACTACACTGATTTGACCGCATCCCTGCTAGACTCCGAGCGAGGTAAGAAGCTCATGGAGCGCGTCCCTGCCGGTCGCTGGGGTAAACCCAGTGAAGATATTGGTGGTACAGCTGTGTTTCTTGCATCACGTGCTTCCAATTATGTTGATGGTGCTGTGATTCCTGTTGATGGCGGTTGGTTAGCCTTCTAAATGCTTTGAATGAACAGATCATTAGTGACATCGGCGCAGCAGCTCCGTTCCGTGGGGGATGATAAGCTTTACGGTACATTTCTTCTTCCCCCACGGCTGAATTGCTAGCGTGCCAACCCCTCCCCCACGCCCCGCACTATGTTATTTAGCCGAGGGCGATAGAATATATAAACATTCTATCGACATAAGTTTCCTCTATTTAAGGACCAAAATGAGTAAACCTGTAGCACTTCTGTTAGGTACTTTAGACCACGCCAAAGCTAAATGGGACGAACTGGCATCTGTAGCCGAACTCAAGGAACTAAATTCTGGTTCTCGCGAACAGTTTATTGCAGATCTCGACGCTGGCGTCTATAACGACGTTGTAGCAATGCTGCACACTTATCCTTCGCAGAATTTCACCGGATTGTTCGACAAAGAATTAATAGACCATTTACCGTCGTCGCTCAAGTTCATTGCCCATCATGGCGCAGGTTACGACCAGATCGACGTTGACGCATGCACCGCTAAAAGCATTCTTGTCTCGAATACCCCCACCGCGGTCGACAATGCCACTGCTAACGTCGCATTACAACTTATGCTCGGTGCTTTGCGTCGCGCTTACATCCCTGAAACAGAGCTGCGCATGGGTAAGTTCCGTGGAGCCACTCCTCTTGGCCACGACCCTGAGGGAAAGACAATCGGAATTCTTGGAATGGGCGGCATTGGCGAAGCGTTTGCCAAACGGTGCTCCTGCTTTGACGACGTGAAGATTATATATCACAACAGAAACAGAAAGCCAGAGTCTGAAAAAAGAATCGGCGTAAAATATGTGTCTTTGGATGAGCTTCTAGCTGAATCAGACATCATTTCAGTGCATCTTCCCTTGAACAACAAAACTAGACATTTCCTAGGACCTGCCGAATTCTCCAAAATGAAAGACGGAGCTGTTATTGTAAACACTGCCAGAGGCGCAGTCATTGACGAGTCGGCTATGTTCGAGGCTTTAAATTCTGGTAAGCTGTTCAGCGTTGGTTTGGACGTGTTCGAGAAGGAACCTGAAATCCATTCAGGATTGATTAAGCACCCCAATGCGTACTTGCTGCCTCATATAGGTACGGCTACCTACGAGACACAATATAGGATGGATGCATTAGTCGTGTCGAATATCGAGTCAGCGTTGAAGAACGGCAAGCTTTTCACCGTTGTCCCGGAACAGAAGTAGAATCTGGTCTCTTTCTCATACAGGTCTTTTTCCCCCATCAAATAAACGAAACAGCTTTTTACAGCCTATAAGAAATGGGCACACATTAAATGGGTGTATTCCCTGCCTACCGTATGAACTAGACCCTTAAAAGTACATATCCATCCACCAACGCGCAACAAACCAGACTATTACAATGACCTCGGAACATAACGAGAGAAAATCAGGCTGGAAAATACCGTTAATTCCCAAAATTGTGATAAGCAGTTCAACCAAAAATCGAAATGGTGCCAAGAATAGGAGAAGTAGCGCGCCTGATGCCCTGCAGGCGGCGAGGAGGAGCAGCATGAGCACCACCGGATCAGCACATACTGGGGTAGGATTTATACTGAAATACGGCACGCGACGTTTTATTAATCCTAGCATAGCCAGAACGTACTATTTGCCGTGTGATCCGCTTGAAATACTGCGACAGAGACAGAAGTTTCAGTTCTACGAAGAACTGCTTAAGGACGACATGTACTTTCATCAGCACAAAGGGAAAATATTAGATTTAGGCTGCGGCACAGGGACATGGATCAGAGAACAACATAAGCGGTACATGAATACAGGAGATACTTTTGAGACAGAATATGTTGGTATAGATCTGCTGAACTTGACCGTGGGGCTTGAAATGCCACCTCAGTGGAAATTCGTGGAAACAAACCTCAGTACCAACAGGTATCTGCCATTTACGGACCAGTACTTCGACGGGATCCACATTCAAGATATGAGCAGTGTGTTTGAGTACTCTCAGCGCAGCGGAATGAAGACGTTGTGGCAGGAACTGCATAGAGTGTTAAACACTGGCGGCGAGATCATTATATGTGAGGCAAATCTTACGGTATTTGAAGCCGTAACGGACAGCCTGCAAAATCGTGTGTACAACTATAAGATACCCAAAAATAGTCATCTGCAGTGGTTTAATCAGTGTGTCGAGGAGCTGCACAGTCGGTTCGACCTGTGTCTGTATCCCGCCACCCAAGTTCACGGGAACACACAACACAATGTGAACGAGAAGATGCGTCGAGTGCGGTGCAAGCGGGTGTTTGCTGGGTTCAACGCCAACACATATAGAGCTGCGTGCGAGTATTATGGAGGAAACGACAGAGACATACCGTCAGGGATCAGATGGTCTTCGCCGGACGTGATCTGGTTCAGTGACGGATCTAAACTGTTATACGACAGCGCCATGAAGGTGTACATGGATCAGTTGCAGGCTATGAAGCATGCGATCTGTGTGACGCAGAATATCGCGTTCCCACTTTACGAAAAGCGCCGGTTAGAGATAGAAAGCGCGAACGGTGGGTTTGAGATCGTTTGTGTTACATTGAAGAAAGAAAGATGACAATGGCAATAATACGTAATATTACAACATCGTTAAATGACAATCAATATAGCTAGAGGTCGTTCGTATATCTATTGCGTTATGGGTCTGGTCGGAACCCAATCGCGTCTGGTTGTACCTGTGTTGCTGTAGCAACAAACGGTCAAAAGATAACGCTTGTGTAGCGTGCCTAGCATGAACTTGACTTGCGACTGGTCTGCTAACAAGTGAAGCGCCCGCTAAGAAGGTATTTCTAACCTGATAACTGTACCCAGATACTCTTTTTGTTTGATAATATCTAGTTGATTATTTGAATTGGTAGTTGGACCTTAAGTCTCTTCAGCGAGTACATTTGGTCGTATAGTGCTTGTTTGAGTCCCCATATTTGAACTGGACTTCTAGTTCCCCGTACCCTTGTGTCCACGAATCAAGCCCAGCAAAGCCAAGCCTCCTTTGGTTCGCAGACAAGCGACAACGCCTAATTTAAATTCCGAGCACGATCTTAATTTTCTTGATACCTTTGAGATCTTTCCAGCTAACTCGCACGAATTGCGTATTTCTGCATTCATTTCGGATTGAATCGTTTTCTGGCACTGTTACCTGTCTTTTCCAGTAACATTAATTTCTTCATTCTTTTCGACCGACGCGCTTCGCTAGCCGATCATCCCTGTTCCGACTTTCTCTGTTCTTTTGTAAGCTGAGGGTTTTTTTTCCAGTCTGCAATCATGAGAATGCGAAAAGACCTCGTCATTTTCGGTTTTTTATTGGTATCGCTTGTAGGTTTTTTGTTTTCGCAGGTCTTCACGTTGTTCACGCTGCTGTTTGATGAAGGCCGCGGTGACTATGTTCTCGTGAAAGAACTCGAAAACGAAGACGCAACTATACGTGTGCCTAAAATTATACACCAGACATACATTAATGAGAGCATACCAGAGCAATGGAAAGAGGCGCAAATGTCTGTACTGAATCAAAACCAGGAATACAAGTATATGTTCTGGACGGACGAATCGTCGCGTATTTTTATTGCGGAGAAATTTCCTTGGTTTTTGGAAACGTTTGATTCTTATCCGTTTCCTATTATGCGTGCCGACGCGATAAGGTACTTTATTCTTTATTATTACGGCGGAGTATACCTGGATTTAGACATTGGTTGTCGAAGACCTTTAGATCCGCTTCTTCAGTTTCCTGCCCTTGTGAGACGTACAGAGCCCACTGGCATTTCAAACAACATTATGTTGGCCGAACCGCACCATCCGTTCTTCAAGAAAGTGATCGATTCGCTGAAAAAGTACAATCGAAACTGGGGTATGCCCTACATTACTGTGATGTACTCTACTGGTCCGCTATTTTTATCGGTTATGTGGAAGGAGTACAAGCGGACGATGTTCAACAAGCCGGAATACATACCGCTCAGACTGCTAACATCTAACGAATACTCCGACGCATCAGACTCGTTTTTCGACTATTATATAGGCTCATCGTGGCATAGAGAAGATGCCAAGACTATTATGTGGATGAACGATCACTGGGTTCTTGTGACTATAGTTGGATTTTTTGTGGGATTCAGCGTTATTGGTGTTGTGTATACGATGTACCGGTACTGCGGCCGGCTTGCGGACGTACGTCGACGCAAACACCGACACTACCGCAAAGTCGATGATTACGAGTTAGATGATGTTTAAAGTAGGACCTAACGGATGAAAGAAAGAATGGGCATTTATATAATATGCAAATAAATATGATCAGCACTAGATAACAACTGCTTATGTTATAATTAGCGATAACGCGTACATACATCCCAAGCGACCATTAGCCATGGATGACACCAATTTTGATCCTAATCGCCTGCAAAGGCTCACGGAATCGCTGGCAGATATGTCACTTAAATTCCCTTTGAATGATAACAAGTCTGCTGATGTTGACGATATTCTGAAAGAGGCAGCGCTGGCGAAAGAACTCAACAACGTTGTTCGATCGCTGATCGATGCATTGAAGAAATCAGACGATAACCTTGACATTCTGCTACAGAATTTGAATGACTCAGACAAATTGCTTAATAAATACGCTATTATTCTTTCGGAAACGTACCATATTGGCGAGAAAATCAATGACCAAACCTGAAGAGAATAACGACAGCTACGACCTTAACGCGTGACGATCGGGCGGCCCACTGCACCTAGAACCGCTGCATTATTCATTCAGTCACGTGCAAATTGTAATAAATTATAACTATTTAAATAATTCTGCTTATTCTAAGACTCTGTAGCGACAGAACCGTCATGTCTTTCGACTAACCTGCTGACGTGCCCCCACCCTTTCCTTCTAGCCACCTCCCACTTGCCCTTTACGACACCATGGCCAAGTACAGTGTTATTCTGCCGACCTACAACGAGCGCGACGTAAGTAGATACAATTATTTTCTGAATTACGCACTAACAATAGAATCTTCCGATTGTGACATGGCTGTTGGCCAAGGCGTTCACTGAGAATAATATTGACTGGGAACTCGTCATTGTCGATGACGCTTCACCAGACGGTACCCAAGACATCGCTAAGGAGCTTATTAAGATCTACGGCGCCGATAAAATATTATTGAAACCACGTCCCGGTCTGCTTGGACTCGGCACTGCCTACGTCCACGGTCTGCAGTTTTGTTCTGGCGACTTTGTTATCATCATGGATGCGGACTTCTCTCACCACCCTAAGTTCATACCAAAGTTCATCGAACTGCAGAAGAAACACAACTACGACATAGTTACAGGAACAAGGTACGCTGGGGACGGTGGCGTTTACGGATGGGACCTCAAGCGTAAAATCATTTCGCGAACTGCTAACTTGCTTGCAACTGTGCTGCTGAACCCTGGTGTGTCTGATTTAACTGGCAGTTTCCGCCTCTATCGCCGGGCCGTTCTAGAGAAAGTCATCTCTGAAACCACCAGCAAGGGATACGTGTTTCAGATGGAAATGATGGTACGCGCAAAGGCTGCCGGCTGCACCGTAGGCGAAGTGCCTATCAGCTTCGTCGACCGCCTGTACGGCGAAAGCAAACTTAGCAGCAGCGAGATCGTGCAATACGCAAAGGGACTACTGCTTCTCTGGCGTACATTCTAGAAATCTTAAACTTCGTTTAAATAATATATTACACTAGAACCACAATACAAGAACACATCCACCATGGCATCACATTTCGTCCGAATGCCTCGCGGAAAAGAACATCGTTCCTCCACCTTTCGAGTCCTGCTTCTTCCGCCAGGCCCTCCGCAGAAGGATACCGTTCTCGTACTTTGATCGCTCCAGCTCGGCAACTTTGTCTTTGCATTTGTTCAACTCTTCCCGGATCTTGTCAAGCGCCTTCTCATCGTGCGTGCAGGGGAAAGGTGGCAACAGCCGCTCCAGTACGTCTATTTTGCGTCGGTACACCTCAAGGTCTTTTTCTGTTGTGTTTATCTTGTCCTCGAGCGCGTCCAGGTGCGCGCTCGAGGAGCTGCGCGGAATTCGCGCCATAGACACTCCCATAAGATCCGACGGTATGAAATCTGACTGCACAGAGTTCCGGATAGTTCGCGTCGAGCTTGCAGGGGTCGCTTTCATACGAACCGCATTGCGTTCGTTCTTGGTTTCAGTTGAGTATATGGACCCTGTTCGCTCTATATTTCTCTCTCTTAGTATAGATTCGGCTTTTGTGAGCCCTGAATTGACCGTTTTCGTCGACCGACTCGCGATAACACTTTCAGTGTACTCACGGTTCAGGCCATATATTGACGCGCTCGATGGCAGTGACGAAAGAAGAGAATCGTGCGAATGGTCACGATTCATGTTTCTTGCAGTGTAATTAACTTGTCGGCTTACGCGAAGTTTGCAACTAAGTAAGAAGACAAAGGGAGAATAGCCCCCCCCTTAATTAAGGAAAAGCGCGTTCATTACTTTTGGCTTGGTAACGTGCACAGTTTGGCGTATGACATATCCCAATAGAGACAGAGCGGCTCATTTACGGTTTGGGACAGCACAGTCCATAAAACCAACGACAACACACGTTTTTGGGTTGCTGCACTTTTAGATTATCATACATTTATTTCAGCATAAATATGTCTCAAACTCATTTTTATACTATCTCATAAGGTAGCTCATACTATCTACAGCTAAAGAACATTCGGAGCCAGCCTCTCTTGATAAACCTTATTAGAGATATTTGTCCAATAAAGAGAGTCTAATGCGTACAAGGTTCCTAAACTTGGGACACTAGGTATACCACTATTGGCCAGTCGATCTGCCAGCCTTTCATTGAATCTTTAATAAGCATGCTAGCGAATGATGATTTGTGCAAACCAATAGTCTGATACCTCTTTTGGTCATATCACAGTTTGACATGAGTCTAAATATATGCCACCCAGCCGCCTCAAATCTCTGAGACCGTTAGATAGCCAGCCAGCCCGATAGTTCTCTTATATATTCTCTTTCGACCTTCGATCGTCGCCTTTCCTTTCACCTCACTACTGTATTATTGCTTAACCATATACAAATCGTCTGTCAAAACCAGATTTCTAACTATATACATTCTTTTATTTATTTAACTTATTCTTCAAGCCGCAAGTCACTCGTTGTTTCCATCCTCAAAAGGCCCCTACATTACACTCGCTTACAAATCATGGTGAACATCTATACGGCAGCTATTGCTTTGTGTATGGTGGCAGCGAACGCTTCTCCATTGGATCTGTTCAAGAGATCAGACCTTCCTGTAGTCTCTGAGGGATGCTATGTCGTCGAGTACAAGGTGCCTGTCATTTACCCGGCAAAATGTATCGATTGCAAGCCAGTTAGCGCTGACGTCTCAAAATCAGCGCTCCAGGATTACACGACTGTGCCTGTGATCGCGCCCGTTACGAAAGTTTTGACGTTGCTGGAGTCAAAGACTACTGTGGTTCATTCGCCCGTGATCACCATGAAAACTAAGGCAGTCGAGCCCGTCATGAAGATGACCACTACTAAGAAGACCACGACCGAAACCACGACCGAGACCGCAAACGCCAATGCAAACGTCAAAGCAAACGCAAACGCAAACGCAAACACAAACACAAACGCAAACGCAAACACAGCTATCGCATCCACCCCGGAATCCACTTCAACAACCACAGTGTACAACACAATCACAGTAGATTCGACATCCTACAAGACACTTACCAAGACTGTGACTACCGCGACCAGCACAGCGGTCCTGCCGGCATTCCGCAACGAGACCATTCTGGCTATCTTCCAATCGTCGCCGATACCGGTATCCACACCGCCCTACACCGCTGCCGTCGCAAGTCCCGTCATCACCGCGTATACCGGCTATACCGGCGACATATCCGATGAAGAGTACGATTCACTCTACTCAACTTGCAGTTGGTTCACGGAAGACCTCCTCCTGCTCTCGGCCGGATCGACCTCCACCACTACCATAACCAGCACCGTTACCGCCTACGCGACTTGATCCTATCGCCTCTTCAGCAGCCCGTCCCCCCACTGTTTTCTTTTTTGTCTACTTTAGTGCCATTCGCTTATTTTCTTAGTTACCCTTTGTAAAAGTACAGAACACATTTGTTCCCCTGCTGACAGTAATGTAACCGTTGCACTTGTTCCCTCCCCTCCACCCAAACCTTATTCCCTTAGCCTCCCTTTCGACTATCGGCATCGACATTGAGGCCTCCCTTACACGTTTCGCATGGCCGAGTACGACGAAACTCCGCCACCGTATGATCCAAATGACGAGGATCAGTACCTTATCGGCGAAGACGATGACATAACTGAACTTCATGCGGAAATGGAACAGTTCCAGATCGAAGACCCCGTCCAACAGTCCTCGTTCAACTTTGCGGCAATGCTAAACAAGACCCGCCAGTTCACCGCCTCTTTGAACTTCGTCAGACCCGTCACCCAGTGGCTCAAGTCATTCGAAATTCTTATAGATCAGTACTTGTCCCATATCGGTAACCCCATTCTCATTAAACGGCTCATCTTCATCTTCACTGCATCCCTTATAGTCTTTCTTGGCTTCAATTCTGGTATATTGCCCCTCCCCACAGGACCTAACGGCTCGCTCTATTCGCCACGGTTTTACGAATTCAGCGTTCTCAGCGATTATGTGCGCTCCCAAATAAACCCAGACGGTCTCCTTGAAAGACTAGAGTACCTGACATCTATGCCACACATCGCTGGCACAGAAGGTGACCTCGCGCTTTCAGAATTCATACACGAAGAAATGAAGAACTGGAATATGCCTGTCACTTCATACAAATCGACCAATATTGATATAAATTACCCTATAGGCGGATCAGCGGTGCTCCTGCGTGCACCGGATGGCTCTATCATGTACTCTGCTCCGCTCCTTGAACACGGCGTCGACCAGAACGCTCATGCATTTCACGGCTACTCCGCTCCGGGAAACGTTTCGGGGCCCCTGGTGTATGCAAACTACGGCTCACTCGACGACTTCAGGTATCTAGAGGGAGTGGGCATCGCCGTAGACAATTGCGTGGTAATCGTCCGGTACGGCGGCCTCACCGCAGGCAGGAAGATGGCTCTTGCGCAGATGCACGGGGCCGTCGCGGTCTTAATGTTCCCTGACTCGTCGGGCTCCGTTTTTGACATTCCAGAAGACGCTATATTACGTGCAGGTATCGATCTGCCGTACCCGGGCACGCCCAACAACCCGCGATTGCCTCGCCAGGACGTCATAACTATACCCAGTCTCCCTATATCTTTGGCAGACGCAAAGGCTCTTCTCGAGCCACTGAAGGATAGCGGATTTGAAGTCCCGGAGACCTGGAAAGCAGTGCGCCCGGAAATCTCCTCGTGGTATTCCGGCTCCAAAGACTCAGGCTACACAGTGGAGGTCAAAAACCAGGTCGCTCAGCGAAAGAACCACAAGATCTGGAATATACTTGCTGCCATTCCCGGTATTGAGCAGCAATCTAGGACTATCATTATTGGCGCTCCACGTGACAGCTGGTGTGAAGGCGGGTCAAGTAATATGGCCTCTACTGTCGTTCTTCTTGAACTGATGCGCGTTCTTTCGGCCTTGTCCATAGAAATGAACTGGCGGCCTTTACGAAGTATTCATTTTGTTTCCTGGGATGCACAAGCATACAATTTGGCTGGACCAATGGCATTTCTCGACAAGCATCTCAGAGAACTGTTTGAAGACGCTTACACCTACATCGACCTCACACACCTGATATCGGGCGACACGCTGCAGGCACGCGGACACCCTGCATTTGAGAACCTTCTGAAAGAGGTACTCGATATGGTTATGGATCGCTCGTCTGCGCCTGACAGCATGCTGCGGAACCTGGCCAGACGCAGAGAAACCGATCAGTACCTACCGCCAGACCCCGATATAGGATGTGCAAAGGTGTTCCAGTCGTTCGCAGGCATCCCTTCAATCAACTTGGGGTATGCTTCTAATTTACCTAAGTCTGTGAAACCTTACAACCAGTTTCCGGAAGGATCCTGCTACGACAACATGGACCTTCTGACCAGAGTGAAAGATCCCCCCACTCGTCTTGCTCTATCGAACAATGAAATACAGACATTCACGCTGCCTAAACTGACTTCGCTGATTGAGGCGATTACATTGTTGGCGTTACGGCTAAGCAACGACGCAGTATACCCGTACGACCCTATCGAGTTCGGAACGTCTATTACTAAATTTGCACGGGCACTTGGCAGGTATGCAGACCGCGTGCTGCCCGAACAAGACAGACACCTCTTCTCTATTGACCCGTTGCTCGAAGCCAGCACGGAGTTCGTCAGTCGTTCCAGCCATTTCAAGAGGTGGAAGATGACGCTGACGCGCGAACTGTCCGTGAACAACGGTCTCGAGACGCCGATATGGACCGTGCAGCGATGGACATGGAACGGGCACCTGACCAAGATAGACCCACATCTTCTTGACGGTGCCCCATACGTTCCCGGAAAGCAGATACCTGAGGATTTCAAGAAACTGCTAGTGAGTGACGAGCAACTGCAGCAGCTGCATGGTCTCTACGGCACGGGAAACGAACGATTGCAGTTTTTTCGGCACGTCCTGTTCGGTCCGCAGGAATGGCCTTCCGTTGAGCCTGACATTTCGGACGGCACGTTTCCGGCCATCAAGGATGCGCTGCGGCTCGGTGCTGCAGATATAGCTATGGCGCGTGTGCTTCGTGCTGCTAAAGTGATCAACGAGGCCGCCAAACGGTTCTAAACATTTGCGCTGCTGTTCGCTATTGTTCTGCACTGTTCAGCGTGCGGCTGGAGTGTGGGGTACAGGATGTTGGGACTGCGACCTAACTCGGAAAGAGACTTGCATTCCTCTGTATCTCGCGAAAACATCACAACACGGTCCGCAGAGTGCCCTAAACTATGCCGTCGCTGATTTTGCTGCTCATTGGTGGCCTGTTGCTGTATATTTTGCTGAGAAACCTGTTCTCTGATAGCCGCATAAAGGCTGTTCCGCCGCGGAACGCCGATGCGTTGAAATCGACGATTGTGTTCGAAGATTACACGCCGCGAACGCTGGCGAAGTTTAACGGCAAAGACCACCCGAAAATACTCATAGCGGTTAACGGAAAGGTGTACGATGTATCGAAGGGTGCGAACTTCTATGGTCCAGGCGGTCCATACCACAATTTCGCCGGGCGCGACGCTTCGCGGGGACTTGCATACAACAGTTTCGACATCGAAGTGCTTACCGACATCGACAAACCGATCGATCCGCTGCACGATCTCTCTCCAACAGAGAGAGAGAGTCTCGAGCAGTGGGAGTCGCGGTTGGCCGCAAAGTATACTCTATGCGGCCGACTAGTCGAACATGAACCTTTGACCTGAAAAGCACCACTTGCGAAAACTGGCCGCTATGAATCACCTAACAACGACAATACTAATTTTTGCCAAAACAAGTAACATATACTTAATTAACCCTTTGCCCAGGGAAATTATTGGCTCTTTTGCGTAAGTTTGTGGGCATCGTTATACGTTTGCCAAGGGGACCCTTTCTACTAGAGTTAATAAGGCCTATTTTTGACCAATCAAAACACCTCAAGAACGCACTAATTAAGCTTATACCTTCCTTTTGTTTGCATCTACAGCTTAACTCTTGAGGATTCCTATCAACTGACCGCCATAACTTCCCTCGTTCTCCCTCTACACCTTAGGAGGCCGCAGATCTTTTCTTCTGGTGCCGAATACGTTCGCTATCACTTCACTTCCGCCACTAGCATTTGACCTCCTTGGTCTGCCGCATAATATCGACCCATACTACAATTAAGGGTGAGCCTCCCAACCCATCCTCTATCTTCCAAATAAGGCGGCTCTCTTCCGTTCTCGTTTCCTATCGCATTCCTCTCATATACTGTAGTAATTGCCGTATACTCGCATTCTATGACTACCCTACGCTCCGCAAGACACTCATCGGTCGATTTGCCTGTTAAATCATATACGGTCGCAAAGGACAGACCAGTAATGGTTTCTGCATCGCCAGCTACGTTGAAATACCACGAGCTCGCATCAATATTACCAAGATTCACCGCTAAATCCGGTCTCACACAAGCGAATATCCTCCGCACATCGCTCCTACCTTTCTTAAGATCAGCCGCTCATCCACACGACTTCTCATCGCAGGCTGAACTCCTTCATTGCATTACAATCTTCTACAACTGGTGGACAGAAATACTACACTCACTAAATGATTCTAAATCGCGCTCGAATCATTCGATCACCTCCTCTGATCGCTTTGCATATCTGGAGGCATTGTCCGGTTTAATGTCGCGCCCTGAGTGGCTTAACCCACTCGACGCGTCCGGCAGAGCCTTTGCAACCTATTCTAAAGCATTGCTATCCACCGCAAATTATGTCATGCCAAAATCACAAATAAAAGTATCGTTACCCCTAGCCGCCTTTTCAGGTAAAGTGCTCGCCTACTGCTACTTTTACGTTGACGGTTTTGCCAACGAGTTCATCTCCAAGCTAGGCATATCTATGCGACAAATCTCTACAACTCTCAACACATTAGTGGACCCTGCCAAATTTGAATCTGCTGTCTCTGAGTCTAAAGAATACGCCTTGCTGGATTTTCACGTGTCTATGTGTGGCGCTGCAACCCTTCCGGCGAAAACCGGTTCACGTAAAGCCAACATCTTGCAATCATTGACATCTGAATGGGTCCCTAACTTCAACGCACTTCATTCCGGAATAATGTTCTCCTTTTTTAGACATATTTTTTCATTGGCTGCCGAGCATGTTTACAGTGTCGGTGCGGACATCGAAATGCTAAGCATGGAACATCTCGTTGCATGTCCTGGAATGCTCCCTGTTCTGACATTGCTGATCACAACATTGTCTCGCATCGCATATAACTCTTCAACAAAGCCGTTTTCCTCATCAACTTGCTCTTTGTCTGAAACCTCTTCTAAAAGTTCTCCATATCCACATGACTCTGACCTTTACAGACGCAAGGGGTTTGTGAAATTCCTGGAACTCATGAAGGAGGTACTGTACTCAGACGAAGGATGTGTTCCCTTGTTTTCCTTGTTCGTCAAACTCTTTGACAAAATGTTGTCGTCTATAGTGTCACTCGCTAATGTATTTGAAACTGAAAGTATTAACGCAATTTGCGATTTCTCGGAAGAATACCTTGCTTGTATGCACCTGGGTCCTGACTACCCGGAAACAGTTTCCTGGAACTTCTGGCTGCAAGTATTCGAGAGGCTCTTTTCGGTATCTAACGTGGTGTGTGAAGTTCGAGGTCTTGCCCTTCTGATGAATATATGGCAGTACCTTCCGTCTTACTCAGACGAACACTATGAAGACGAATCGCTTGCATTATGCGCTCGAGAAAGGTTTACACAATGGATCTTATCTCCTGAGATGTGGACTAAGTTTTTTTGTCACTGGTGTCCTCTTGTCCGTGCTTATTATTGCAGGCTAATCTGCTGGCGGGTTATTGGCATGTCTACAATATCAGAAGCAAGGACAGAAGGAGATATAAAAGCGCAAAAACTTGTTCTTTCAAGGCTCAAGTACAGTCGAGATGCTTTCTTTCGCATATATGACTCAGATACTTTGCATTCTAGTATTTTACCGGGCGGATCAAAATTTCCGGTACCTAATCGCAGACTTATGATCATCTACCTGGACGCATCCCGTGAATCCTCATACGCCGGGACGTTTCTCAGATTCGCTCGAGCAAGCGTCCCTTCGATGCAAATGAATGGTGTTGCGCGAGTTTGCTCATTTGATGTGTTTGACGAATCGATGTATGTTGCTGACTATGTTTCTGGAACTGCCACGAGTGTTCCTCAGAAGTCAAATACTTTTGATTCACTTTCAAAGAAAATAAAAAGCTTGAAGATTAAGCTTAGCGGTACAGCTAATGGTGAACTGAAGAATAACACTCCACAGGAAGATCAGCAGGAGCTTGGATCTGGAGACACGTCGCCTTATGTTCCACCCTCTTTGATTTCTGATTCTGGATCGTCGTCTGAAAACACTGGAGCCTCATCTACAACTTCTACGAGACGTAATTCATTTGATAGTGAACTTCGTCTCTCTATTAGGCCGCAAATAGTGAAACGGCATACGAATTTGAGCCGAAACTATTATGCACGCAACACGCAGCCGAGTTTGTTAGGGTCATCTGTGCCACAGTTCAAACTGAGCTTAGAAATCACTGAAAAGGAGCGAGCTACAAGCGTACCATGCAGCAATTTGACTGTAGGCATGGTGTGGCACGTACAGCCTCGACTTTCGTTTCTTCCTGCTGATAAAGTTTCAGACAGCATGTTTATGTCTGGTCTTGAAATTGGCCTGAATGGCGGCAAGGAAACTGCTGTTGATTTTGAGAAGTCAGATTTGTCGGGCATGAAATCAAGACGTGGGTCCAAGGATATGTGCTGGAAGTACGCTGGCTGGTCCATATTAGAGTGGATGTACACTATAGAGCAGTTTGAGCAGTTTGTGAATTATCGTCGAAAGAAAGAGGGCATCACAAGTGCAGAAGACATAGGTGCGCCATACTTGAAGTATGAAAGCACCACTAAGACTGCACGGGACATAATAGATTAAAATCAAATAGTTTGTATATGGCAGTTGATGTCATGAAGAATTGAGGATTTTGGATATGATTTGCTGACACGTAGAGTCACGGTATGATTCCCAGGAATGGTATAGCGATAGTAGTTGTTGTACGCAATTAGAGATAGCAGAAAGGTCAGCACCGCATCGTGCCAACCAGTCTGCAAGGTTTGCCATGCGTGAACCGGAGACGGTGGTGTCGGAGACAGAGCCTCTTGGGGCTTTTGTAAGCACTGCGATAAAGAGAGCGGCCAGGGCAATGATATGTGGGGGGTATAGTAGCGGTAAATCGGTGATATAAGAGTCGTTGAGTACAGACCAAGCACAGCTCATCTCGTCAGGAAGGATGATAAGATGTCCTTGGTATATCTCGGACATTGAACGAGAGAACTGTTTGAGCGATCTGTATGGCTGATGCACTATAAGACACATTCCCATCTCTTCGATGAGATAGAACTCGCATTGTCCAATTATTGCAGAGTCAGAAGATACGCAGTCCGGCCACAGGGCACGGGCTTCTGCGGTTATGCTGCGTATGTGCTGGGGGTACTCTTCTATCTTGCAGGCAAGGTAAAGGGATGCTGTGACTATAGCGTACGGGTTTGTCTCTTTGACGGACGATTTTGCGTAGAATCTAGCAAGGTATAGTTCTGCCGTTGCGAGAATCTGCTGCCTGCAGCTGATTCTGTGTCCGAGCTTCGCGAGGAGCCCGTGGAGAAAGATGCGGATGTGTGTGGGGTCGCCAAGGTCTATGTTTGCGTTCGGATGCTTCGAAAGACGCAGCCGCTCCTCTGCGGCATTGCGCCACTGACTGAGACATTCGGGAGATACCTGCCAATGTTTTCTCTGCGTAGATTCCCAGTAGTTAGCGGCCATAAAGAGTAAAGTAGTAGTACATGTGAGGTAGCGGAGAGAGTCAGTTTGGAGTAAGTGTATTGACCAATCACAGGTAACGAAAGCCGTCCATTGCAGTGCACTCCGCCTATTGTGTTACCCTTTTTTCTCTCTTGATTGCGAAGTCAACAAAGCCATGTCTTCTGATGAAGACAGAGACAAAAGCAGTAAGCCGCTAACCGATAGTCGGATTCGGTTATTTTTTAAGTTATTCGATCAGGACGGAACCGGTGTGTTGCGGAAGGAAGACATTAAGCATGGCCTTGACCAGCTGCAAATCGCAGAGAACTATGACCCGGAAAGTCTGGATCAGCTAGCTAACGCGATCTACAACTCAGCATTGCCCGATCCCGGATTGCGATCGTTTAATTTTGACGTATTCTATTCATTTATGAAAAAATCAGAGACCCGTTTAAGTCACTTGTTTGCACAAATTGATACCGATTCAGACGGGTTTATTACGTACGATGAGCTGAAAACCGCGCTCGAGCAGCAATGCGATCTCGATATCGACGACGAAAAATTTTCTAGATTTTTTGAAGCAATGGACAAGAATAATGACCACATAATCAGTTTTGAGGAATTCTGCGACGCTCTTATCTTCCTGCCCCTCATAGAGAAGCCACTCGTCACGCTGTATCACCAATTTGTCGACTCCCTTGACCTTTCCGCTGAAGGCGACGTGGTGTTCTCTGATGATACTCTTCATGGCATCGGCTACTTCATAGCCGGTGGAATGGCTGGCGTCGTTTCCCGCACCGCCACAGCGCCCTTTGATCGCATAAAAGTGTTCTTAATAGCACAGACGTCCACTCCTGTCTCGCACGGCAAATCTGCGAAATTCAACTCTGCCGTGGTCAAGCCACTTGTCAAAGGCTCACAAATAACAGCCGAACAGATTCAGCAGCACCTCGCGCGTGCCAAAAGCAGACCTGGCGGCAGCCAGATCCTCACAGCAATAGAAATCCTCTACAAGCAAGGCGGACTCAAATCCTTCTATGTGGGTAACGGCCTCAACATCATCAAAGTTGTTCCTGAGTCAGCTATTAAATTTGGTACATTTGAAGCCACTAAGCGTGTTTTTGTCGCGTTGGAGGGCTACGAAGACGTGGCTGATCTGAGCCGATTAGCTACCTTCGTTGCGGGTGGAATTGCTGGCGCAGTGTCGCAGTTTGCCGTTTACCCAATTGATACTCTAAAATTCAGAGTACAATGCGAAACGCGATCTAATCAGAAAGACTCTTTAATATGGAACACGGCGAAGAACATGTGGCGCACAGGCGGTATACGCTTGTACTACCGCGGACTTCTGGCAGGCGTAATGGGCATCTTCCCGTTCGCAGCTTTGGACCTTGGCACCTTTGAGGCGATGAAACGCGCATATGTGAGCTCTCAATCTGTACAGCTCGGTGTTGACCCGTCTGACATCCAACTGTCGAATATTGTCGTCTTGTCGATGGGCGCCTTCAGCGGCAGCGTCGGCGCTACCGCAGTATACCCGATCAACTTGCTGCGGACTAGGTTGCAAGCACAGGGAACACGCGGCCACCCATACACTTACACTGGGTTTTTTGACGTGTACAAGAAGACCATTTTGCGGGAAGGCTGGCGCGGCCTGTTCCGTGGGCTTGCACCGAACCTTGCCAAGGTAGCCCCGGCAGTCAGCATAAGCTATCTGGTGTACGAGAACTCGAAGCGATTAATGAAACTTGAATAATGACTATTTAAACTAAATAAATGATATAGAATCATGATTTTACTTCATTAAACAGGTCAAATATCAGTGGCCCAATAGCACACGATCTGATAGCAGTGACGGTAGAAACGGCAGTTGATTCAGCCGCAGACGTTATCCAGATGTTGGTGCCATAAGCACCATTGCCTGAATGCGGCATTGTAGTTGCAGTGTTTTTAAGCTCGATAATGAATGTGAAGGCACTGTCTGGTGGAGCAGTGAGAGATGTTGATCCAAACAGCCTCACTAGCACTGCGCGGTACCCCTGATCGAAGTCGCTCATTGTCCAGTGGAGAGCATCATCGCTATACAGATGGCGTATATCAAAAACGTATTGCTCGATCACGGTGTCGCAAGAGTCTACAATTGCTACAGAGACCGTCTTGACGTTGCCCGTGGCGATCTGCTCGTGGACCTCTGCGCAACTACTGCGGATCCATTCACAGAGCCCGCGGTGACGACTGCGACGCACCGCATACTGGTACCGTCGCTCCAGCAAGAAAGTATCGCGCGGATATACTTCTGCAATATAGAGAATCTGGTGGGTAGCGATCTCAAGAAACGTAGAGAACGATTTCAAGAGATCATCGCCCGTAACCATGGGAAGAAGGTAAGGCAGAGAAGCCCTAGATAAAACACGTTGTCCAGTTATGTAGTTTAGTTAGTTTTCGACTCTAATTTCTACAAAAATGGCTGTTCTCGTTACTGGCGGTGCCGGATATATCGGCTCATTTACTGTATTGCAACTGATGCTTGCCGACTATGAAGTTGTGGTTCTCGACAATTTATACAATTCCAGCGTTGAAGCGCTCGAACGCGTCAAGTTCCTCGCAGGCTCGAAAGCCAAAAACCTCCTCGCGTTCTACGAAATAGATATCCGCGACAAACAGGGACTCGAAAAAATCTTCGCCGAACAAACTATAGATTCTATCATCCATTTTGCTGCGCTCAAAGCTGTCGGCGAATCCTCCGTCATCCCTCTCGACTACTACTCCGTCAACGTCAACGGCACCATCGAACTTCTCCAAGCAGCCAAGAAATCAGACACCTGCCGCTCTATCGTTTTCTCGTCTTCTGCCACTGTCTACGGCGACGCCACTCGCGTCCCCGGAATGATCCCTATCCCGGAGCACTGCCCACTCGGCCCCACTAACCCCTATGGCCGTACCAAGTTCTTTATCGAGCAAATCATCGCAGACCACGTCCACGCTGAACGCAATGCCGGCAAACCTTGGAACGCCGCTATCTTGCGCTACTTCAACCCCGTCGGTGCCCATCCCTCCGGCATCCTCGGCGAAGACCCACAGGGCATCCCACTCAATCTGCTGCCGATCCTCGGAAACGTCGCCGTTGGCAAAATGGAAAAGCTCAGCGTCTTCGGCAACGACTACCCTTCTAAGGACGGCACGCCTATCAGAGACTACATCCACGTCATCGATCTCGCTAAGGGACACATCGCCGCCGTTAACTACATGAAAGAACACGAAGAAACTCCTGTTAAGTACTGGAATCTCGGCACCGGCAAGGGCTCTACTGTCTTCGACATCATCCACGCCTTCTCCAAAACCGTTGGCCGCGATCTCCCCTATGAGATCAAGGACCGCCGTGCCGGCGACGTTCTTAATCTCACCGCAGATCCTACCCTTGCTAACAAAGAGTTGAACTGGAAGACTGAATTAACCCTCCAGGACGCCTGCGAGGATCTATGGAGGTGGGTCAGCAACAACCCCGACGGCTATCGCAAACCGTACCCGGCTTCGCTCAACCCGCAGCCGCTAGCCTAGAGCATCTCGCTTTACTTTTGCTTTTGCTCTACTTTTTATTAGAAAATAATTCCGATGCAGTCATAACGTAGTCTAACGGCTCATCGTGCTCGTCCACGGGCACTAGACCTATTTGCTCGTCTGCAGCAATCCCTACAAGCACCGGTCGCTTCTTCTGCGCCTTCTCGTGATGCTTGATATACGCATCATAGAACCCCTTTCCATGACCCAGCCGATTGCAGTCCTTCGAGAACGCCACACCCGGCAGCAGTATCATGTCCAGCCCGCCGGCTGCCAATGCGTCTGGTCCTTCCTTCGGTTCGCGGATCTGGAATGGACCAACGGGCTTCAGCGACGCCACCTCATCTCGGGACGTCTGTATCATTCTAAGTATTAGTTTCTGTGCTTCAAACTGCTTCTCGGATTCCTTGATCGCGTCAATCCGCGGCAAAAATACAAGTTTGTTGTCATTGTAAAGCTTGTCCAGCAAAGCTGTAGTGGGTAGCTCCTGCTGCATGTGCATATAGCACGCTATATTACGCGATCCGGCGTATTCCGGTATCAAATCTAGTTTCTCAGCAAGTGCCTCGCCTTGTTCGTCAAGAACAAGGCCTTTTAGTTTGTTTAGGAACTCTTTGCGTGTCGCTTTCTTGAGACTCATCAGGAAAGCTGGGTTGTCGCAACAATGCTGACTTCTAATAATAGGCTTTTAAAATCCTGCCCATTCAATCGAAAAAACATTCATCGCATCTTCAGCATCGTCGTAGCCTCCTAGTACCCACACTTTTTTAACCACAGTGCCAAGACGGCCTCCAGATACAATATCGAGCAGATCAATTGGCTCGTCTACTCCTATCTCGTTAACGATCAAATGGCTGTGGAAACGCAATGAATCTCCCGGGTACGCTAGGTATCTGCCTCCGAACCTTAAACCAGGCGTAATGTAATAACTGCGATCTTGTAAATATGCGTACAGCTTCTCGACATTTAGTGAAATATTGTCAAATACTGAATCATCTGCACGGATTTTATGCAGTCCAGGCGTCTCAAGCAGTGTCGTAGTCGGCACGGGCTGCTTGTCGAAAGACTGTTCCACTTGATCGGGATCGAGCTCTCGGCCATGAAGAGCAGCATTAGCCACAGCTCGACGAACATACGCTTGTTTCCTGCTGCGCTGCATTTCTTCTGTTTTGGATTCAAATGCCCTCAAAACTTTCATCTTCAGTTCGTGATCTCGATTCAGCTGCTGATGTGATTTCTCCGCGCTCGCTATGTACGCGACCTCGTGATCAACCAGGTACTTCGCCTGCTCAGGCATCAGCTGCAGCGGCAGTCCTAAAAAAACAGACTGCTGCGGAAACGCAGGGAGCGTTCCCGTAAGCGTTCCAAGAATTTTATGGTTCTCTCTAAGATACTTTAAGTCGTCTACATTAAAAATGAAAAAACTGGAGCCTATCGCCTGAATAGGTATCATAGTAACCTAGAAAATACCCGTTAGAGTTGTTCATGTTTGGCACGTGAACTGTACAAGGCCTTGTTCCTATCATAGGATCACAATCATCATTATATATCAGTGGATTGACAGATTGTGAAAATTTTTATGATTATAATCATGCAGGAATGTCCATTCAGTTCCAAAAAACAGTAGCTTACCTAAAAATGAATGTTAGTATACTATTGCGAAAAAGAATGGCAAAAGAAAAGGACTAGGTCAGTGCTTCTTAGAGGTTTAAGTTTCGAAATCATTCTAGATCATAGATTGTTCACAAACCATCATGCCGAGTCCAATTGCTGTTACAAAAAAATCTGCTTACCTTTTCGCGCTAGTTATCAGTGAGAAAAAATTTCTTGGAAGGTGGTGGGAGAAAATAAGATGTGAGGGGAGGAAACCGTTTGGGAGGAAGATGCGATGCTGCAGTCCAAGTTGACAGAACGCAAAAAATGCAAGGCAAGAAGGGTACCCAAACAACAGCGCACTAGAATGCGCTAAAATAACACTCTCTACGTCTTGACTGATAGAGAACAGTGTCGGGTCGAATTAACAATGTTTTAGGAGAGAGTGACCATGAAGTGAGAAAGTGGAGGTGCGGCAGAAGTGCAGTGTGTATGTGATTGCGCAGATGATAGACGATGATCGGTTAGAGCATTGTCTCTAGAGGAAATAATCCGGTGTGCGACGGGACACTGATGGCTCGCCAGCGCGTGGAGAAGGATCAAACTGCAGGAAAGTGTATTTGAGATCTTCGTCAATTTCCATAATAGCTGCCTGGTTACCACATCTGTAACAGTAATTTGGTGCTGAAAAAATAGTAACGACCTGGTTATCCTGAGACCATGAGTATCCTTCCATGACTAGTTGATGAGCTCGAGCGACCAATGAGAGGTTGTTATTATGATTGAACGCTTCTGAGATATCTTGACCAAAAGTGTAGCCAGCGCCTCTGGGAGAGATACCCCAGCCGGATCGCTCGTCGGGATCAGACCACAATAAATCGCACATCGCGCCTTCGTGTGGTACTTCCTGGACTCTATCCAGGTCTCTGACATTATCTAGAGTATCTATGGATGGGCTCAATCCGCCGTGCAAGCAGAATATCTGAGACTCGATGAGAGCGGTAAGAGGAAGGTAATCGAATAGATCGGTAAAGTACTTCCAAACACTAGCATTGCCGTATTTGCGTAAACATTCGTCATAAAATCCGTATACTTGTGTAATTTGGCGGGACTCGTGGTTGCCCCTGAGGATAGTTAGTCTGTTTGGATACCGAATTTTCAACGCCACTAGTAAGGTAACGGTCTCTACCGAGTAGTAGCCTCTGTCGACATAATCACCCATGAATAGATAGTTAGTATCGGGATTAGGTCCGCCAATACGAAAAAGTTCCATTAAATCGTGGAATTGACCGTGAATGTCACCACATACTGTTACAGGGCAACTAACAGGTTGCACGTTGCTCTCTTGCTCCAAAATTTCTTGAGCTTTATTGCATAAACGCAGCACGTCCGCTTCGCTCAAGGGTTTGCATTGGTACAGTTGTTCAATCCAGCTATCGACATCGTTTAACCCGATATCTTGCGCCTCCGCCGACATGGGCGGAGCGTCACTCATTGGTACATCCATATTGTGCAATAGACGAATATCAGTGCAGTGGCTGCTTTAAAACGCGGCCAAAATTGAATTAATATCCTTTTCGAAGAGTTTTAATTTTGTTTTCGATTCCTTTTAGGTGGCAGGATGGGTTCCAAAACAAATAAGTGAGTGTTGTTCAGCTTTGTTTTAACGTTCCGCTCACTTAAGTTTTTGCCGCTTCAACTGGACTTTATTCTTCTAGAACAGAGAAAAATTAATTCTGCGTCGGAATTTATGGATTATTTGTACGATTTTCTTCTTTCACCGCACGGTATAATCTGGACGGGTGAGCAAATAGAGAAAGTAACAGATGTTTGCTTTAATGTGCAGAAAAAAAGGGGGGTGTTGAAGGGGAAAAAAGGAGAGTGTCGGGGCTTAACGTAATGACAACAAATACAGGCTCAGGTCGCAACACGTTAACCTCTCAATCCAAGCAAATAACAACTCAGTTTATATCAATTAAACTGCAAAAACGGTCTTCAAGTAGACTAAATCAATTTTACTATTATAATAATCACTAACAGGTAGCAGTTGCTCGCAATTGGCGTCTAAAAAGAAGTCTGTCGGTAGCTGGTGGGTAGGTTTGCGGGCGCAAAGGTGTCTTCTGTCTGAAATTTAACGTCACTAAACTATAGGGTAAGGGTTGTTTTCTACTCTGCGATTCTGATTGTCAGCAGCAAATTTCGAACACACTGCTCAAATATGCTGCTAGCCGTTTATAGTTTTGCAAACCTCGGAAAAGGTTTTATTACAATGTTGTGGTCCAGCTGAGCGGCTTATAAACCGACTATATGGGCTACGCCCTTCTTGTCCGAGCCCTGGCCATCAGGGAAGGCGATCCACCTGGGGGCAGTAAGGGCGGGTTGAAGCGCGGACATCTCCAATAACCTATGCAGCTCAGATAGGCTGCTATACTGCCTCAATGGTCAGTGTAGGGGGTCTTAGGTCAGACGAATACTTGAATTTCAGGCTAAAGCGACTATTAAACAACCATGTGAGCGCACTTTTGGACCTAGCAACTTGACCTTTCACTACTTACCCGGCCTATGCAGTCACTTCGTGCGCGAGCCACCGTCACGAACTATCATTCTAATGTGGACCGCGATCGTGGCCGCATGCAGGCCTGACATGGGTATCGGGCTTGGTGGAGGTCTACCGTGGCGTCTTTCTCACGACATGAAGTTTTTCCGCGCGGCTACTGCAGGGTCTGCGGTAGTAATGGGCCGCAAAACCTGGGACTCGCTGCCCGCGCGATTTAGACCGCTTCCTGGACGTCGGAACATTGTTATTTCTCGATCTGTGAGCCAGCTGCCTGGCGCCGAAGTCGTCTCTTCCATTGACGAAGCATACAGCCTAACGTCTAGCGATCCGCAAAGCCGCGTGTTCCTGATTGGTGGAGCCCAGATCTACAACTCGGCATTAGCTGCTGGCCTCGTCGATGCTGTACTGCTAACAGACATTCACACTGGCTTTGAGACTGACACTAAATTGACGGCTTTTCCTGCTGACGAACAGTCTCGCCTGTCTCAAGGCTGGATCCGCGCAGATCACGAAGAGCTGAAAATCTTCTCGAACTTCCCTGATTTGGAACCCACAGTAGAGGAAAACGGAGTCTCTTATTCTCATGTGCTTTACAAAATATCACGCTGATACTCTACAACGCATGGCCAAGTTGGTTAATCATATAACAGTTTCATATTCCAAATTCCAAAATTCCAAAATTCACAATAACCCAATCCCCAAAACATCACTGTTGCTTTCCTGTATCCCAAACGAAACTAATGACCATCACCATTCACCCTTCAACTGTCATTCATGTACAGTCGATTCATCCCAGCTATTTCACGACAAAGTGTAACCCAGTCCAGGTACCATTTACGCAACCGCTTGGTGTTGTTCCCTTTCTCCTCCCATAACATCAATTCGTACATGAACTTCAAATTAGGCTGGATAATCACATTCAGACGACGCGCGCGCACATAAAGATAAGCGTCCGCTAGCGTCATTCCTTTCCTATGCATCGCAGTTGCAATACAAACAGTAGCAGACCGACTCACGCCAACACGACAGTGCACAAGCGTCTTGAATCCGCGTCGATGATTGTCTTCAATGTACTCTATACATTCATCAAGCACTCCTAAGATGCTGTCATTCCCGTCATCCTGCACATTATTGACGTGCTTGTATCCAACAACTATATCGCATTCAGGAATTCGCACTTCCCCTTGCATGTCATATGTATTCTTCTCCATCCACGAAGGCATCTCTCCAACAGACAACACCTTGGTGATATTCAGTCGCGCTAACAGAGGTAAATTGCTAGCGTGTCTGACATTACCCAGGTACAGGTCATCGAAAATCTGCGAAGGAAATGATCCGTCTAGCGAGAGAAACCACGGTGGAACCCTATGTAAACGCAAGGTAGCCCTTACTTCAGCAGAACTAGGCTCTCTGTGAGATATTCTCGAAAGCTCACATACATTCGAGGACGGTCGAGCCAGCTCTTCCTCTTCAACCTGCTTAGATCTTGCTATCAGATAAGTTTGCGCGTAATGTAGTAGCGGAACATCAACAGGAAACGAAAAAAATGGCCGCTTGCATACCATATGCAAATTGATATAAGCCTCATGTACAGGTATCCGCAAAGTGTACATGAGATAAGAGATAGCCAAGAATGTGGTTTCAGTATATCCATCGTGACACAAAATGAGAAATCTAAAACGGTCCATAGTTGATCTCAAGTGTATCCATTCGCAAAATTTGACGATATTCATCACATCAACCTGACTGGTGTCTCCTAAGCTCATACTGCCGGAGGCAGGGAACGCAATGTGAGCAACACAGGTCGCTGCTGCAGTCGCACTTTCAATATCAGTGTTGCTATTAGAGTTTACCAAATTCCGGCTTCTCATCATCTTGCGAGCAACCAAAATCTTGTCCACATTCTTTATAACCTGCAGATCAGGAACCTTGGAGCCATCCACGCACTCAATAAAGACATCGTACTTGTTATGAACTTCGGGAACAGAAACAGGTTTACCGGGAAGTCCTTCAATGTCACTTATATTACCCAGGTAAACGCAGGGCGATATTAGCTTTGCTGACGCCAGTTCAAATATTTCGGATCGTTCTCTATATATGAAATCATCTTCTGTTGCCCACACAATTCCAGAGAGATCCACAGCAACATGGTTTCTATGAAAAAGCTCAAATGTATCAAAGGAGCTAGTGACGACAAAAGTGTTATACTCCACTTGAACAGCATCGATATCTCTATTCTTCTCGGGAATCAAAGATCTGTGGTACAACTGAGCCTTCCTAACCCGATTGGCAACATCCAATAATCCAGACATAACGAAGCTATCCAGGGGCCCGGTACGATCATCTTCAGATGCTGGTACCGGGGCATAAATGACTATATCAGATATCAAAACCAGTTTGCGTACTTGGCTGGAGAAAGATCGCAGGTTAAGGCCAGGGGCTTGCTTGTGTTGTATAAACCCAGGTTCAGAAGCGTCAGCAGGAAGGATATCCTGCGGGTCAATTGCGCCTCTTAGCAAACCTGGTGGGAATGTCCTAGAAGCGGTTGTGGATGCTGATTCTGAGTTTTGTGATTGCGGGGAGTCCATTGACATAAGTGAACTGTTTGAATGAGTCGACATAGACCAATTCCTGGCTTTAATGTTTGCACGCACTAAAAGAATAGACCTAACCTTTGGTGGATTGCCTGCATGGACAGCTTGTGGGTCTAAAAGGGACATTTGAATAGTATTCTCAAGAGAGAGACCATGCAGCCATGGGAACATTACACTCGAAGATGGCATAGCAGAATCGTTTCGGGTATCTAGCACATGCATTATCTGCTCCGCAGTAATTCCATATATAGAATTCGCCGGCTCGATGAGCGGAAATGAAGTAGGCGGGTATAAGGAACTAGGGAGTTTGGAACTTTCTCCAGGATGAGGTATGGACGACAGAGTATAAGAAGGGGCAGCCGCCTCATCGAATATAGATGGAGCACTAGAGCCTATTATCTGCTGTCCTGGATCTGAGCCAAGAATTGCTTTCAAATGTACGGTTGCGGAACCACCAGGGGCAATCTTAGCCAGCTTGCTCGTTGTATCAGCAGAAAGGTCTATTGTCGCAGACATCACAGTCAGAAAGGCAGATGTGAGATGTTGAGAACTGAATATGGACACTTATGTGAGAAGCTATATGTCAAAATGTTCGCTTAACCTATGCGAGCAAACTTATCGCCAATAACAGCCTTATATGTGGCGTTCAGTGCACGTTTCTGTTGCAGTATGTCACGTTGATTGTGACCTGAATCACAGGAGTCTGCTTCGCAATTAATAGTTCGTTTAAGGAAAAGCCTCCGCACAAACGACAAGCAAGTTGAGCGACAATTTTACACTAACTATATCTCGCTCGAATATCGTCAGTATATGATTTAGTAAGTTATATAAGTATTCTGGTCAGATCAAACAATATGCGCGGGGGTGCAACAAGTAGGTTTAGGCGGGAGGACCTGCGTCAAACCGTTTAGATTAGATAGACTTTTCATATCACGAGGGCCTGGATCCACTTAAAACACTTACAAGTAGGGTCGAGGGTAGTTGTTATGCCAACTATCTGTAGTTTAGATCACCGGATATAGTTCTCATCGCGATAATGAGGATCGTGCAAGTAAGCTTATTAGTTTGGTGTGGGGTATGCGGCTCAGGCACTGAGTTAGTCACAGTCTTAGCAAATGGCTCGTCTGTATATGATGCGGATGCTTTAAGTAGTGCGCAGCTTGAAAGTGGTGGAAGTGTTAATTCTGGCCTCAGCGCACTGGGTCGCGAGTCGCATCTATTAATAATAATAGTATAGCTCAGGCAGAGCAGTTGTACTGCATGACAGCTAAAAGAATCACTGTGCCTGACCTACAATTAACTGCAGGGGTTTTAGCTGTCGCGCGCTTGTGTGCGCAATTATGCTGAACAGAATGAACTTGCAGGTCAGACTATGGGGAATGGCTGCTGTCATTGATTTCCCAGGAATCTCGTGCTATGAATCTTCTTTCTCGCGGAAAACCCGTTTGACCGCAGGTACACGCATCATTCCCCAAGATAAATAGCTGGATCTCGTGGGGTGTCATTCTTCAAAAATGTGACAGCAATAAAATAGCACGAAGCAAAAGAATCTCGCAGTGGGGCAAAATCAGCACCTTACTTGTGCATAACCAATGTATCGTCAGGGTACTTTTTAGGCGTACTGACCGTGGGATAAAGCGAGGACGATATGAATGAAAAAATTGACCTGCTCATAATCAGCATAACCAGAGCAAAAGATACGGGAATGCATATGGCCCAGAAATAAGATGGAGTGTGGTCCAGTGCCTTAAAATCTGTGAAGTTCATACCGAAATATCCTGTCAAGAAAGTTAGCGGTAGAAACACCACTGACACAATTGTGAGTTGACGCATAGTTTCATTCACCCTGTAAGAAAGTGTATTAAATATTAAATTGATCTTGCCTTCTGTCAGATGCTCCATGTATTCCAGACTGTCTGTAAACGAAATCGCATGATCAGCCACATCCGCTAAGTACAGTTTCGCCATTTCTGACACAAAAGGTATAGTCGAAATTCTACCCGCACCCGGTCCATTTGTTTTGGCTCTTCCTGTTCTATTGTTTTCTCCCCGCTCGTAAGAGCCGTTCGCTCCTTCTGTATTCGCTCGTGGAGTAGTATAGACAATCTTCAGAGGACCTGGAGGTCGAGAGTCGCCAACATGATCCCGCAAAGCATTTACTAATGCTGTGATAGGAACAAGAGTGCGTTTCAGCATTGACATTTCTACCGACAAGTTTCGTAGGGACATTGTGTCAGCTACTGGTGGAATTGCGCCTGCGTATCGAGATACAGAGTCCGCACCAACAATTCGATTTTGATAGGCGGTCACAATAGGCAAAATAAGATCGACAATGCTATCTAATATAGCCTGAAGAAGAATACTCGGATCGCATGACTCTCTCAAAATAGTACTCTCCAATGCTAGTCGGCGAAATATAGGTTCTTGAATTTCTTCTGCAGAATGTTCAAAAAATGAAATCACAGTATTGTCTTTAGTCATAAACAGTGAAACCTGCTCCACCACTACAGCTTCATGATCAAAGCTGAGCGCTTGTCGTGTTTCTGGAGAAAATGACGATTTGGCTGTAGGAATATTCCATCTCAAGAGAGTGATGTAGCCGTTTGCCGTTAAGTATTCTTCAACTCGTCTATCTGCTTCCCATCTTCTCTTTTTTTCAGGAGCCCAACGATCGATAAAACGCATAAAATGGTTTCGGCTGTTTACTTTCTCTTTGAGATACTCCTCTGGTATAGTAACCAGCCTATGAAGCGGTAGGCAGCAAAACATATGAGTCATATAATAGTCCACTTTGGTTCGTTGAGGAATATCAACCATATCCTCGATTGCCAGTCTATGAAGTCCATAATGCTGCGAAATAGCACGCAAGGTTCCCCATGAAAGTCCATTTACATTGATCCACCTCACGGTACTCCAATCAGGCCGCGAATTGAGCACGGAGGTTATCGTGGCATCAGATATACCACGCTGTATTCTATATTTGTCAAAAGAATAATCGACCACTGTTGCAAGAGAATAGTCTCCTAGCTCAACATCAGTCGTACGAATATCAATGCCTGGTTCCCAACCAGGCTGCTCTTTTTCGACGGAGGTGCGACTAGCCGTGGTCTCAGAATCGAACGAATAAGTTGAATACTTGCGCTTCTGGCGTTCTTCGCCACTGTGAATTCGCATAGTGTCACCGACAGTTAGATTTTCATGCTTATCCTGAAAGCTTTTTTCATCAAGTTCAGGCAGCTTGAATTCAATTGTGCCAGATCGCGGTCTGGTATCGGCGTCCAAGGGTGTGCCGTCATCGTTCATTGTGCGATATTGTGGATCGTTGTATATAGAAGTATGAATATTCGCCGGCACATTATGTGGTTCTGTATTTCCTGGAATATCTCTGCGTGTCCCACGTCTGCTTAGGCGTTCCAGCGGATCGTGGGCCCTGAGTTCATCACTATCTTCGTTATCGCTGGCAAATCCGTCGTCGTCCACAGCATGTTCGTCAAATTCAATATCACAGCGTGGCCCTTCGTCCCCCTGCATGTCATCTTTTTTCTTAAGCATCTGTAGTATCTTCTGCCTCCGCAATTGAGATTGTTCGAGTGGTCGCAAGTGCCGAAATGGGCGTTCCAGCGCTCCAAAAGAGCCAGCGTCCGACATTTCTCTCGAACTAACCTCTGAGTCGGCGCGTGGCCTGGCTATGCTCGGCAGGTACTTCAAGCTCACTGACGTCCTAGGTTGAGCCTCTGATGGTGTTTGGTTGAGATCATTGTCCATATCGTTCCCCGGTGACATCGCGTCAGTTCTGCGCGGAGTGACGGATAGTCTAGCTCAGCAGTCTGCCGCACTATGTACATTCAATGCGCAAAAACAAAGATAAACGCAGGTTTCCAAAGACTGCAATAAATGCAATGCACAAAAAGCCGTAGCAGGACTTTTCGCGGGGACCAACGAAGTGCGAAGGTCGTTCAATGACCATGGCAAAAACTAAATACAGCACGTATGTGCGTCACCATAACGACCAAACCCAATCACGACCAGCCAATTCTTTATGTCGATCGACGATGTGATATCTGTTAATATGCTTTATACTTTTGTAATTAGCAGTACGCCGTCAAAATGCGACCCAAATGAGAAGCAGTTCGCACCTCCTCCAAGGACAAATAACGAATCGTCTGAAATCATGGCAGCAGAAGCTCCAATGAGCAGCTTACTGGGTATCTGTAGCGTGGAGACCTGAGCCGATGTAAGGTCGTCTGAGAAAGACAAAAATGTCACACTTGCGTTCTTGTTATGGTGAGCATTGGCGACTCCTCCAATTACTGCGACTGTGCTGGATCCAATAACGGTAGATCGTGCTCCTATGAATAGTTCGAACTTCTGGGTGATGCGTATGATGCGCAGAGAGAGAGTACCATCTTGGAAAGTGGCAGTCCACGAATAAATAACGTCATGTGGAACCCCATTAGCGTCAAACCCCGAGCCACATATGCCCTTGTTTCCAAAGCTGGCGAGGACTGGCGATTGAGTTGAACCCTTGAACTGTTGACAGAAGTCTTCGACGTCGCCGTCAAGGTCCACCTCGAGCCAGGTCCGTTTTGGCGATAGGTACCTGAAAATACTGCTGTCCGCAGTGCTGCCTCCGAACACTAAAACACCGCCATAGAGAGGCACTGCTGAATGTCTAAATCGCGTGTACGGCAAAGATGGAAGTTCTGTCCATACACCGCTTTCTGTGAGGATCCAGCAATCAGCGAGAGGTTTGGTTGGGTTTGATCTGCCGCCAACCAGTATTATAGAGTGATCAACAGTTGTCATTGTGTGGGCCATTCTTTCTTGTAAATCAGTTGGCGTGCGAAAACATTGTGTACCAGATACAGCGGTTAGAATATTTGATCTGCCGTTAGTTCTGGACAGGCCGCCAAAGGTGTACAATGAGTCATTCAAAACTGCAATATCGGCGAACCTGCATTCTGTAAGATAAGCAGGGTATTCAGGGCACTTGAAATTGTAACTTGATATAATATTAGGCTTCTGTGACAAAGAAGGTGTGGTAAAAGCTAGAGCTATGTCTTTTGTTGCTGCATGAAGAATGATATAGTGCTGGCAAAACAAGAAGAACTCTTCCCATTCATCGAATGGTTCAGCATAGGCAACTTGCAGCCATAGGTCCGAAAGCGTGTACCAGTAGTTGTGAAGGGACATTGCAGCGACATTAGTGTAGCCCAAGTCGGAGTAACGTTGAGTAGCTGCTGGTAGCGAATTGTAGACTAGTGGACTGAATATTGGCGCGTTCTGGGCCCGGAGGTGGCCTAGCATGACTCTGGAAAATGGGTCCAAGAATGCAATCTGCTCCAGCGCGACGAACTGAGAATTGGCGAATGATGCACAGAATTCTATAAGGCTGTTACTGTTCTCCGTGGGCATGTAGACAGTAGACACTTCTGCGACGAAAATAAAAGAGACATCGCCCAACCGCGCCTGCACTTGTTCCATCAAAGACCTGAGCTTTTCAAGGTCGCACAAATCGCATTCAATCGCCCAATAAGAGCTAAAGGTGTGTATAGGTCCGTCCGAGAGTGCTGTATTAGGATACTGTGCCTTCAAAATCGACACTTTCTTCTGGATCAACGGCGCGAAGTCTATATCGATACAAAGAGTGTCTGCAAGAATTAGACCAAGAGGATCAAATCCAGCGCCAAGGTTTACAATCACAGGGTTTGATACAGATGAAATAGCATGTTGCAACGTTTTTACTACCGCCAGCATACGAATCCAGTAGCCTCTATTTATAAGAGGTGATCTGCGTACCTTCTTGGAGATGAACGGCTTGAAATATGTTGACCAGGCATTTGTCACGGGGTAATTGAGCAGGGTAATGGAATATTTAGAAAGAATTGACTGTGAATTAGTGTCTATAATGGAATTCATGATATTTTCAAGTCAGGTGTATTAGTAAAAGTGACTGTTTTTAGTGGGGCTCCTCCACCCCCACTATACACCTTGGGATCAAAAGAACCATTTACCACTACACCAGAACATTGAGCTATGGAGGCGTTGAATTTCGTCAATTTCAATCAAGACTTTTCGTGTATCTCTGTAGGTACGCGACAAGGATACCGAATTTACTCATGTGAACCGTTTGGGCAATGCTATTCGCAAAATGAAGGAGGAATGGCTATTGTGGAAATGCTATTCTGTACATCCCTCGTTGCAATGGTCGGAATGGGCGATGACGCGATCCTGTCACCACGCCGCCTGCACATCACGAATACCAAGAGAAACACTGTAATATGTGAACTGACGTTTCCTACGTCCATTCTAGCTGTGAAACTCAACCGCCGGCGACTAGTAGTCGTCCTTGAAGAACAAATGTACATGTACGACATATCCAACATGAAACTCTTGCATACCTTCGAAACGTCCCCCAATCCGACTGCAATCTGCTCTTTGTCGTCTAGCAGTGATAATTGCTACCTGGCATACCCGGCGTCTGTTCCTGCTGCCGGATCACCTTTCGCTAAGGACGCATCTGCCCCTGCCACCTCCGGTGCTAACGGCCCTACAGCCGGCGCCAACGGAGACGTTATCCTCTTTGACTGCGGCAGTCTGCAGCCCGTCAACGTCGTAGAGGCGCACAAGTCGCCACTCGCCTTGGTGGCTCTCAACCCGGAGGGAACACTGCTGGCCACTGCCTCTGAAAAGGGTACCATTATCCGCATCTTCTCAGTGCCTGGCGCACAGAAACTGTACCAGTTCCGTCGCGGTACGTATCCTACCCATATATACTGCATGAATTTCAATCTCTCTTCAACTTTCCTTGCTGTATCGTCGTCTTCTGACACAATACACATATTCAAGCTCTCCGGGCCTGACGACCGCATCAAGGCACTTGGCGGGTCGCAACGTGCGCGCTCAGTCACTGCGACTTCGCTGCCCAAGAGCCCGATATCACCCTCGTTCCAGCAATCGACCAACTCTGATGAGCGTGGTGGTTCGCCTACGTCAGGTGAAAACATCTACAGCGCAGGCAGTGACAGCGAACAGCACGAGTCATTGAGTAACTCGTTTGGAGGAAGCGCGGCGGAGTCGCTGTCGGATATCAGGAAACGTAATGGGACTGTTGCAAGCATGATCCGCCGATCGAGTCAAACTATTGGGAGATCAGTAGCTGGCGCGTTTGGTGGGTACTTACCGTCTGTGATGACCGAGATGTGGGAACCGCAAAGAGACTTTGCGTACGTGAAGCTTCCGTCGGCGAGGATCAAATCGGTGGTCGCGATGAGTTCTACGCTCCCGGAGATCATGGTTGTGAACCAAGAAGGATACTTTCTGCAGTACAGTCTGGACCTGGATAATGGTGGGGAATGCAGTCTGATCAAGCAGTACTCGTTGTTGGACAATGAAGGGCCGTAGTGTCTTACATGTGATGCGGGCCACGTTTTCAGAGTGCACAGCTGAAAAAAAGGAGATCGCGGATGGTGGAGCACGATTTACGGGGGAGCTTGTGCTCGCGTGTGTAGAGTAATATGTAATGTACTATTATATGTTGTGATATTCACTTAAAGTCGTAAGCTTTGCCGGCCATTAAGAGACCAACAATCAGGCCAAAGAGGCCTAGCACTGAGCCGAAAATCTCTATAACCAAGATCTTGACAAATAGACTTGGGTTAGCGGCGTCGGCGACAGCGGCGGTACTGCCGGTGATTCCGACAGCAACACCACAGACCATGTTGCATAGGCCGACGGTGATGCCAGCCCAGAAAAGGGCATAGCCGGTGTAGTAGTTCTGAGGGGTGTAGAGGCCGTCGCCCTGCACTAGAGTGAGCTTTGAAGAGAAAACAATGGACATGATAACTCCGTAAATGGCGACGACTTCGCAGAAAATAATAGATATGAGATTTTTCGTCCGTATTCTGGGTGCTTTGACGCCACCGCCGATAATCGAGGTGCCTGTAACAAATATGCCCCATGCCGCTCCGCATACTGAGAGTCCTATGCAGGCGCCAATGCCCATACAAGCCCACATGTACGGCGTTGTTTGGAGGAGAAATTCGCCTACATTGAACTGCTCGCCGTCTCCCGTAAACAGCATGTACGCTGCAACGGTCGTTATAGCTAATCCTGCTACTGTAGCCTTTACGGACATTGCTGGTTGGTGGTAAGATCGAGAGATTTCCCTTGTTGATAGGGGAGGAAAGAAAGTTGATTGCCTCTTTCCCTTTTGGGACATATGTGCCATTCGCTGTGCGACGAACTAATATTACAGATTATTTACCGTGATTACTTGGTATAAATGGCATTCAAGGGTGCCAAAATTTGTTACTGTCAAATATCTAGCGGGCTTTATTGTTTCGCGCCGCAGCAACTGCGGCCATTTTCTCTCGCAATTCGCGATCTATAGCCTGTTGAGTTAACCGATCTTCCTCCACCTTGCGCTGCTCATCGTTAAGTATAATGTCCGGTTTGAAGTCGAGCACATGCACAACTTTCTCTTCCTCCTCGCCGTCGTTGTCAAAGTCCGATATCTCCACAACAACAACAGCAAGTGCTTCAGGAACGGGATTCACCACCCTGCGCTTCTCGAACTCATGCTCTTCTTCCTCAATGTGCGAGGGAATGACGTGCTCGGATTCCAATCCGTCGCTGTCGAGTAGATTTTCCATAATTATGCCTGAATCTCTCTTTGTTGGTGGTGTGCTGGTGATGTTCACACCGGTACGTACATAGGCATCAAAGTACGCGTATACAGATGCCGATTGGTTAACCATGTTGGAAACACGGCCGACCAGGCGCAACGGGAACCAACCGTTCTTAGTGATGTATACATTGTCGTTGTTCCACTGGCCATATGCATTACGCAGTATGACGCCCTCGTTGCCGACTACGGTTATCTGCGGACACGTGCCGGCGACCGTTCCGAACACTGCCCAGGCATCGACTTCGTAGCCCTTGGTGTAGTTCATGTCAACAGCTGCAATGACACTGAAATTTGTCGTAGGTTCATAGTAGGACTGCACGTATGTAAGACCTTCAAAGACGAGTGGTGCGTTGTCCGCGGGCGCGTAAGTGCATGAGACGTAGTAGGCGTTCTCGCCCTGGGCCTGCGGCCCCTCGGTGAGCAGGTTAGTGCGGTACTCGGCGTTCTCCACAACCTCGTTCGTGAGCGGAGCGGCATAGTCGTACACACGCACGTACACTTGGTTTAACTGAAAGGCGGCGAAGCTCATAGGTGAGCATTCCGGGACGTTCGGTCCGATCGGGCAGCCCCACTCGTCAGTAGGCTGACCACGAGCAACGAGATGCTGCGAATCATCGAAAAGCTTAGGGATCTCGTCTGGGTCGACGCCTTCTATTTCGAACAGCGCAGCATACAAAGCAGACAGGTCCTCGAACTCTCCGGCCTCCTCGAAAGGATCGGACGTTTTAACCGGTTTCGGGATATTTGTATCATACGGCATAACTGTGGGTACCTCGATTCTGTTGGCGCCGTAATTCTCGAATCGGGTAGACGTAGACACTACTTCGTAGTAGTCCCATGTGTAGAACTGATCGTCGGCGACAAGCGGCGGTTTCATAGTGGTCGAAACAGTGACCGGAGCACAGTAGTTGCAATACCAACCATCTACCTTCTTTTCGGTCGGCTTGCAGTCTTCGCCATAGACCACTGCACGTCCGCTCTCTGAGGCGAAATGTCGTTCATGAGCAACAGTCGGCAGCACTGGAGGTTCCGAAAGAAAAACTGGTTCGGCGTTGAGATTGCCCTGGTCGCCAAATAGGCCTAGCCTCGACAGAAGTGGTGACATTAGGGTCTGTACGAGAAAGCGATAAGGGGCGTCCTATTTTCCTGCACGTAGTAGTTGAGTTAGTTTCTGGCCGTCTTTGGTGTCTTACAGATTCGCAAGCTCGCTTATATGCGAGTGGCTTTTTTCTCCTATACACTTTTAGTGCCACTTTCCTCAATTTAGTTCCAAATTATAATAAAACTAGTGCGCACTAAAATTGTCTACTTGTCCAATCATACGCATCCGTCGCAAGTATTGCACATATTTAGGCTTCACTTGTAACTTTAAAAGAATGTCACTGCTATCCTCCTGTCAGGAAACCTTTCATACCAGTTTTTCTGCTACACGTTGGTTGTGTTGCTTTTCGGTCGCCATGGCGTCGCCGATACCATAGCGATAGATACAGTCATGTAGCAAGGCTAAGTACAGAGTATTTTGCTCGTATTGCTACAGACACGCAGTTTCGAACATATTATATACCTTAATATGCAGAAAGAAGCTATACAGGAATGATCGAACTTTATATGTCAGTATTAGCACTACCAATTGGCTAGCTTTTGCCCGGCCAGCCGCTAACAAGGTGGTAAAGTGCGTGTTAGCTCTGTTCGCCATCTGCACTAACATGCGACTAAATTAAATTTCCGAGCATTTCTGCAGGATTGTATGCGGTTCAGACATCCGCAAAGTTAGTTCAGTACGGCCCTGTCATCGTTCGTCTAGCTGCTTCTCTTCGCTCAGGTGGCATATTGCCATCACACCTCACACTCTTGGGAACCTGTCATTATTGGCCAAGCCAATATGTTACCCGTTGCTATGCACTTTGTACCAATTATTCCCATTGGTGATTTCTTTCCATAGTAACGAAATTTTCTTTCATTTTGCGTACGCGGGCCCAGCGAAAGACCTTCTTTTCTCTATCTCCCCTTGAACGCAAGTTTGACCTGTGACGCCTCTTTGTGCGTTTGGAAATATAATGTCAAGCAGATTCTTTGCAGCAGGATACAGTGATTCTGACCTCAGCTCGTCGGACGAAGAGCTCGACTCTGAGTTCGAGTCTGAACAAAGCTCCGACAGTGGAATCGACTTCTCTGAAGACGACGAAGACGCGAGCGACTATGAGCAGCAACCCCAGGAGGATCGCCCCAATTTGTCTAATGTGCCTTCACGCTTTTTGCGCACAGCTGGTTCTGACAGCGATACCGACTCTAGCGACGACGACTCCCGCCGCGTGGTCAAGAGCGCCAAAACTAAACGTCTTGAAGAAGTGCAGGAAATAGTAGAGTCTATTGAAACAGCTAAAATGGTCAACGAATGGTCTATAATCCTTTCTGAGTTTGATAAACTGATACGTCTTGTAACTCGTCACGCCGCTCAAGACGGTCTTTACCCTGCTTTTATTCAATGTATATCGGAACTTGACGAGGATGCTAACGAAGCCGCTAAATCTGATGACCGCAAGTCTATGAACGCCACGCTTGCAAAGGCGCTGAACACTATTAGAAACCGTCTCAAGAAAATCATGCGCACCTACGAAAGCGAAATTGAAAAGTACAGAAAGGACCCTGATGGCTACCTCAGTCGTACAGCTGCTACCTCTACCCCTCAACCCGACCAGCCTGTCCAGCAACAACAGCATCAGCTTATCGACGATGAAGGGTTTACTGTCGTATCTAAAGATGGAAAGGCCAAGGCTATCACCACAGAGTATGTCTTGCAGACTCTGCGAACCGTTATTGAGTCTCGTGGAAAACGCAATGTCGACCGTGCTGCTCAGATTAAGACTTTGGAAGACTTGCGCTCGAAAGTCGGCTCAGCCTATCAGCGAATACGCGTTCTCCAAGTTCTAATTGCGTGCCGCTTTGATATGATTAATGTCACTGCTAATTACATGCCTATTGCTCCTTGGAAGACTGCCGTTACCGAGTTGGGCGAACTCCTTGGAGAACTAGAAAATGCTCCTCACATTGTCGTTGCCGAAGGTGTGGAAGCGTATGATGACGACTCTAAAGATCCTGAACCTAACGAGAACGGAATTCTGTTCATTAATGGAAGCGTTACCTCGTTTATAGAGCGCCTAGACGATGAATTTACAAAGTCTCTGCAGTACATTGACCCTCATTCTACTGAATATGTTGAGCGCCTAAAGGATGAACCCAGCCTTTATCAACTTTTGATCCGCGGTCAGCTTTACATTGAAAGCGTAAACCAGCCTAAAAACCTCTACGGACTGCTTGTGCGACGCCTTGAACATATATATTTTAAATCTGAGGAAATTGTCAAACCTTGTGAAGTTGCTGCTTGGTCTAAGATCCCAATAGGCGGCCGATTTGGAAACTCGCAGATCACTCCTCGTATTTCTGACAGCTCTAAGTTTGTTTTACATGAATTGATTAAACAGCTTTGTGCTCCTTTGTACGAACAGGACGACAATGTTCTTCGCACTAAGGCTATGTTGTTCCAAGTGTATAGCTATGCCTTGCACAACCACTACTACAAAGTCAGGACTTTGTTTTTGATGTCACATGTACAATCTTCAATCTCTAATGCAGATGTCGGTGTTCAGGTACTCTATAACCGCACTCTTGTTCAGATTGGATTCTGCGCATTCCGCAAGGGCTTAATTGCTGAAGCACAACAGTGTCTGCAAGAAGTTTGCGGATCTGGCCGCACCAAGGAGTTATTGGCACAAGGATCCCTTATTCAAAGGTATCCTCAGAATGCCGGTGAACCTGAGACTGTTGATACTCAGAGGTTTATTCCGTTTCACATGCATATTAATTTAGAGCTTCTTGAGTGCGTCTACTTGACCTCGTCTATGATCGTCGAAACGCCTGTTCTTGCAGCTGCTGGAAGCAACACCGATAACAAGCGCAAGCCTCTTATTTCGCGACCATTCCGCAGATTGTTGGATCACCACGACCGACAAGTATTTGTTGGACCACCTGAAAATATGCGTGATTACGTCATGCAGGCCGCTAAGGCCCTGGCATCAGGCGACTGGCGTAAGTCTAAAGAGTTCATCTGCGCTATCAAGATTTGGGATTTAATGCCTGAATCGCAAGAGATCAAGGAAATGCTGGGAACCAAACTGCAGGAGGAGGGTCTTCGCACATACATTTTCACATATGCGTCACTATATGAAGCTATTACGTTAGAGACACTTGCAACACTGTTTGATCTGAGTGTCTCGAAAGTTACGTCTATTATTTCTAAGGTGATTTACGACGATGAAATTGCGGCGGCCTTAGATCAACAAACGAACTCTCTGATATTCCGCAAAGGTTTTGAGGTTACTCCGCTACAGAGCTTTGCTTTGGCTCTTGCGGATAAAGCAGCGCAATTGTCTGATCTGAACGAGCGCCAAACTCAGCAAGGTCATGGGGGCCGCTATGATCGCGATGACAAGCGCGGCAACCACCGTGTTGGAAATCAAAGAGCTAGAGCTGTTAAGGCTTAATGAATGCAAATAAATGCTACGCAGTTAAAATTTCAATAAACGAATAAGTAAAAATAGCATCATTGGCGATTAGACAGCAATGAAGTATTTGTCACGTGATTAGTCCGGGTAACAATTTATTTTTCTGTTTTATTATTAATACACAAAGGCAGTTTGAGCTTGGTTTACGCCTATACTTTGGTTATAGAGAATTGTAGAGTTGCAGCAGAATGGCAGAAAAGGCTCTTATTCTTGTAAGTAGTGCTGATACGTTTGTATAATTTTGAGGGATATGATTCTAACACAAGATAGGTTGGAGGAGGCACTCGTGGTACTAGATTCAGGCCATTGAGTTTAGACGTTCCAAAGGTGTTGTTTCCAGTTGCTGGAAAGCCGATGTTGTCGCACATTTTGGCGGCAATTAGCAAGGTTTCGACTGTGAAAGAAGTACTGCTTATTGGATTTTTTGATGATTATGTTTTTAGAGACTTCTTGGCCGATGCAAGCAACGAGTTTCCCCAGTTCTCGGTGCGGTACCTGCGAGAATACACAGCACTCGGTACTGCAGGTGGCATGTATCACTTCAGGGATGTCATCTTGCGCGGCGATCCTAATAAGTTTTTTGTAATTCATGCTGATATTTGCTGTTCCTTCCCGCTGCTAGAGATTCAAGAGCTTGCGGCAGAGAAACAGGCCGGTGCAGTGATTATGGGTACCAGGGTGCCCTATGACGATGTGCACAACTTCGGTGCTATTGTTGCAGACGAGAAGGGTGCTGTTGTGCACTATGTTCAAAACCCTGAATCGCGCATTTCTAATTTGATTAATGGAGGTATTTACCTGTTTGATTCCAGTATTTTCGATGTAATCAGGGAGGCACAGAAGGAGAAGTTTGAGAAATCGTATGAGGAACCTATGTCGCCGAACCCCGATGACAATAAGCAGATATTAACATTGGAGCAAGATATCTTAGGTCGACTTGCTGAGCATGGAAGTCTTTATGTTTATGAAACTAAGGCATTCTGGAGGCAAATTAAAGCGGCCGGCGCGGCAGTGGCTGCGAACAAGCTGTACCTTCAGAGCATGTACCAGCGAGATCCTTCTTGCCTGACCAGCGGAGATAATATTGTGCCGCCTGTTTATGTTGACCCTACTGCGTTTGTGGACCCTACTGCGAAGATTGGTCCGAATGTCTCTATTGGTCCGCGATCGCGCGTTGGACCCGGTGCGCGTGTGAAGAATGCAATTGTGCTTGAAGACTGTGAGATTAAACGAGATTCATGCACTTTGAATGCGATTCTAGCGCGAGGTGCACGTGTTGGTGCGTGGGCTCGAATTGAGGGATTGCCAATTCCTGACGATTCGCATGACACTACAGTTGTGATGAATGGACTGAAAGTGCAAGCGACTACAATTTTGTCTACGGATGTTACAGTGGGCGACGAGGTCCGTGTATGCAACTGTGTTGTTTTGCCGCACAAGGAGATCAAAGTGGACGTAAACAACGAAGTTATCATGTAAACCGCGCAGCAATTACGCCCATAACTCGAATATAAGCAGTATTTCTGTATTATCGTAAAACGATGTTATTTAGAGCAATAACTGTAGAAACCACTAAGTCAAATCCGGCCAACAGATGACCGCATTCCGGCTTATTTGGGTTGCCTTTTTTTAATCATTTTTTATTCTAGTCTTTATTCTCATTACCGCCAAAGATATATAAAAAAAATTCTAGCAGTTACAAAATAATTTTAGTCAATTTTGTGGAAAAAGACATTGGTAAAATTTAGGTTTCCTCATGTAATGGCCTTTTTGAGAACCACAGCACACACTCACACAGACAGCGGGGCCTTAACCCTGCCCATTTGTGCGGACTTTGAACCCGATTTCTTCTCTATTATCTGCCGCAATGTCATCGCTATTCAAAAATTTCACGTTCCATATTTTGCCTGGGTGTGCAGATAATGAACAATTAACGCGTGAAATATATTTGCACGGCGGGACTATCGCGCTCACTATTAACCGCAATGACTTCACTAAATGGAACAGACTAGATATGTTCCTGGCGCTCTGCGATGAGCACTCTATGCCCGACCGGCCAGACCTCCGTCCAATCCACTACAGATACGTCTATGATTCTATAGCCAAGGGCAAGCTTCTTAGTCAGGTTGATTATTACCTCAAATACTCTTCTGGCGCCAACTCCGTGCGGGGTTCACAATACACTATAGAGGAAGACCGAAAACTTGTAGATCACATCACAAAACTCGCATACGAAGGGTTCCCGCTACATGAGCTCATGTCGATCCGCACTTACCGCAATCTACGCGACTTCCCCGGGCGCGACGAACGTTCGCTGTACGTCCGCGCAACTAGACGCATCATCCCGTACTTGATCCAGGCTTCCATCGCCGTAAACCGCGACATCACACAACGCGACTATCGCTACGAACGTCTAAACGACGACCGCGCGTTTCTTGCCTTTATTGTCGACGCCTGTAGGAATCGCAAAGCCCTGACACTGGAAGTGTTCGAAGACTACGTCCACTCTGACATAGACGACTACGAGCGGTTCGCTGCCCCAATCCTCGTGAAGCATATCCGCAGATTATACAGATTGCCTACACTTCACCGTCGCCGGCGATCTTACACAATTACGGCTAATGATGCTCTAACACGGTTTCATACTTTGCTGTATGGCAAACCTAGAACTTTGGAGCCGCTGGTGAACGAAATACTCCAATTAAGCTACCCTGTGCAACCAGGATTCTTTCCTGTCTCGCGCAAAACTCTTTACATATTTTTGCGAAGGCGTAAATATCATCCTGACTTTTCTCTAGAGGAAATTGGCCTGGACAGCAACACTCCAAAAGAGCTCCGTGAGTATGTTCTTGGTTTTTCTCGTTCCAACGTTACAGCACTGCCTGCTCGCGATCTTGCTGCCGAAGCAAAGTCATATTCCACCTTAAACTCGGACACAGAAGCATCGGATGATACTTTTTATAGCTTCACAATGTTCAATGAGTATAGCATCAATGAATCCGTCCACCAAAAGATTATTGATGCCTACGAAGAGACTAAACATATTACTGAAGAAAAACTCAAAGACTTGCCTTTGCTGTCTGACTCCGAGGTATACACCACTGCTGAAGAAAACAGTGCAAGTGCCGCTGAAGACGAATCAATGTCGCACAGCAGTCTATCAGATATTCCTTCGTTGCCTTCCTTAGACGACTTTTCCGAATATGAACAAGCAGACTCCAATGTCGATCTAGACCTGGATTCTGACCTAGATTCTGACTCGAATGTCGCCACGCTATTTACTAAAAAGGAAGATACCGATATAGATAACAGCGATAATGACGATGATTACGATGCTAAAAACGCACCTGAAAGACTTTGGGATTCCCTGAGAGAACCATTCGAAGAGTGGGTTAACATACTGTCACGAGCCTACAATGTGCCAAGAATGGACGTTCTCATGCTTACACACTGTTGTCGCACAATCAGAGACCTCACTGGTGCAGCTGTTATGCGATACAGCAAGGATTCGAAGTTCCCTATTCTTAAAGGATGCTTTAGCCCTGAAGACGACGAGATCATCCTCCAAGGCAAGATTACGGCTGATTACAGACGTATACGACAATTACATGGCGACGAACAAATTGAGAAAAGAGCGCTGTTTCTATCTACGGAAGGGCGAAATCCTTTAAGCCTTTCACGGCTTTCGTAGAACCTCTATATATTGTGAATATATATGTGCGGCTGGTTTTAATGAGAAATAAGGTTTTTCGTTATGCATATCCCATTTGTCCAATCACCACCTACCATCATCCTACTACTTGACCTCATCCTTTGACACACTCAGATCACACCTGATCTGCTATATATTCTCGTGCTATCGTCTCGATTTTGCTTTTCATATTAAGAAAAACGTCTCTTTGTTGATTTGGACCTGTAGTCTGCACTAGTAACTGAGAGATCAGCGAATACTGTATCTGTTAACGCGAGAGTTCGCCGATCTTAAAAGCATGAACTCAGGGATCAGACCGTCCGCATCAAACAATGCGCCACCTAGTAATTTGCTTAAAAACAATTTAGAACTTGCGTATTTCCTCAAGGGTTACGCAACCTTTGGTGGGCCTACAGATATGAATGCCTCAGATTCAAGTGGCATATCCGCCAGCCATGCTCCTCCTGATTGCCCATATGCCCGCATCCTTAACCGACTGCATTCGCGATCAACGATCAGAAACAAAATAAAATCCAAGGCTTCAATGACGACCGATAATTTGCTATCTCATAACCATATTTCCTCGGATTCGTTAACACTGTCGCTGCAGGACTCCTTGCAACTGTTTGCTTCAGAATACTACTCTGAAACACACGAGCTTGCCTCACATCTCCTCTCGAAAGGGTTCGCTGACGGCGCATTTAGCGATATCACCATATTAGCATTTGGCCAAGAATACCGCTTACACAAAATAATTCTCGCGGCTTCGGGCTACTTCGCTAAGCTCTTTGGTGGTGAATGGAAAGATTCTGTGGATAGCAGGCTAGAGCTTTCTTTTGATGGATTTCCTTATGTTACTCAATATGGTTTTGAGACTGTACTACTTGGTTTATACGGCAGTTTTGTCTCGAATCTCAAAGTCGATAATGTTTTGGAGGTGATTGCAACTGCCTCGTACTTGTCGGTGGATAGCATGACCGAAGCATGCGCCGCCGCCTTGATACAGCAACTCAACTCCAACACAATTGGACCTATAATGGAATTCGTGTTGTCTTCAGATCATGGAATAGTCTCTATACTGCTCCGCGATGCGTGTTATCATTTCGTGTATAGCGCTGGCTGGGAGTTGGAACCGGAAATCTGGCTAAACCTGCCTCCCACTAAAGTCGGGGAAATCATCTGTTCTGACGCATTTTTTGTTCCTACAGAGTACGATAGATGTTTATATTTATGCATTATACTTCTGCGTTTCTGGGAGCATGAACTGTCGCAATTATGTGGCTCTGAACCCAGTGAAGCTGGTTACTTAGATACTAAATCCACTTACTCGGACTACGATGTGGATGAATTGCACGAACAGATATACAATACACTACTGCCAATCTATGATGCTTTAGCTAGGGGCATTTACTACTATTTGATACCCTTGCAGTACTTCGCGGAATTGCAGACACTCAAAGACCCTCGGGGCTCACCGCTGATCAAGCCCACGATAATCCAGTCCACAGTGTGGAAACAGGTATCTCTGCGTGACAAAATCCTGCAAGCTTCTCGCGCGGAAGATGAGTTGATGGAAAGAAATTCTGGGCGGCTACAAAATAGCGCTCTCGCCCTTGGTACTGTATATAGCGGAAATCCAGAAACACAGGTTGAGGATGGTGAGCTCGTCTTTCCACTTCCTGATAATGAAGGCAATTCAACGCCTGCATTTCCACCTGCAATCTACATTATTCAAGATGATATCATTGAAGACATAAAGCTAAATAATTCTGCTTGGAGCACTCTGCCTCCCTGTCGATTTTCTATGGAGTTCCACAATCTCTCGAAGCTCAAGCTAGACGAAAGGGTATATTCACATTCTGTTTGGTATGCTGGATCATATTGGAGTGTGTATATTATGAAAGGTAGAAACTCTAGCCGGTCTTCTGGATATCATCTCCGCATATACCTCCGCCGTGATCTGAATGGTCCCAGGAAAGTGTCCGAAGGCTTCGCTATTCGTAGATTGCGAGCCAAAAGGCAGAAGAAATTGTTTCCAAAACAGCGCCCAGCTTCTATGAACAGTTTAGGTTCGTTGAGCGAATCCGATAATGAAGATTCAGCGTACGAACGACAACTTGGAACCGTGAATATCAGTCCCCCTGAAATCGACACTGACATCACTCAAATTGTTAGTGAAGTTATTTCCGACATGCAAGGATGGGATATTGGTAGGAGTTATGAGGGTGAGTATGATAGTAGTTCTGGTGAACGGGTTGGCAATTCTTCAACGAATTTTTTTACGAGGAACGGATCGCGCCCGAGCGACATAATTTACCCAGATGAGTTTGAGAACCCTGTTTCATTTGCAGAATCTTCTTTGTCGCTAAGAAGCGATGAGCGGGTAGATGTGAGTAGAAGAAGGAGTTCACAGCGAGATCCTGCGTATGCGGCTGCTTTGGCTGCCACGAACAGCATACGACACTCTTCGTCATCAGCATCACAGATGTCGAATCACTCGTTCACTGGACTTGGGTTCTCTAAAGCGAAAGAGGATAAGTCGAAAGAACTGAATGACCCACTGCATGATGCACTTTTCTCATACATAGATGATAGATCCGAGGTCACAGCATATTATAAGATATTTGTTGCTAGTCCTCCGTTGCCTTTCTGTTCAGAGACTGTTGGCCTCGAGCTTCCTACGAAGTTTCAGAAGATCGGTATGACATGTTTTTCATCTAAGCCTGATTCTTTTGAAAAATCCCGAGGTTGGGGCTGGAGATCCGACGCTTTATACTTTGTGATGGAGGAACTTGCAGCAAGAGATGCGCCGTTGAAGGTTACGGTTAATATTGGATACGTTTAATGCATGTTAAACAGATTTTTATTTGAACTTCCAACTCGTAAACTTGCTCTTGCTTTATAACGAGAACAACCTAAATATATATATACACACACAAGATAGACGAATGCAGGTTCCTTGGTTCTATACTCTGTTCCTGTGACGAATACACTGATCGTTAAGTATGCCGTTGTGAATGATGGCTGCAGTACTTTCATGCACGTCTACGCAGCAAGAGCGGCTCCAGAAGAGCCTGATTCAGGGATCATAGGAGCGATGGGTTTAGACTGCCAAGCCATGTAGCGCTGCATCATGATACCTACACCTTCGAAGATGGCGAGCAAGCACGCGCATCCGATAGCAGAACCACGCATATGTTTCCAGCCGCCACGCACTGCAAGTGCTCCACCTGTGAAAAATCCAGCAATAATAGCGTTAAAGGGGTCTTCCTTGCGACGAATACCTTTGACGGCGCAATCGAATGTAGAGAATAGTCCACCCCATACGCCGAAGTTGCCGCCTACGACGGGAGCTCTAGCCTTGATAGCAGAGATCGCACCGATCCTTCGCTCACCAATAGGAGAGTTGCGAAATCCCTTAATACCATGCCAAATAGTGCCACCGATAGCCTGCAGCTGTTAGTACATGTAAAGCGAAGGTAGCCGGAGAAAAAAAAACCGATCGTTGCGTCGTCAATGTGTTAGACGCCTGTAAATACTTACACCCATAGCGAAAGCGCCACCAAAATCGTTTAGAATAACTACTGGACACGGATCTCTAGAATGATCAGCCATTTTTAATGTATATTAAATACTTTGTACGTTTATCAAAGAACTGACAAGAAAAAAGTTGCTCGTGCAAGCTTCGATAGACTGTTCCAGCGAACGTCCTTAAATTTTAGATATTACCCTAACCCTGATACATATACTTGGAGCTGCGGTGAACGGGGTCAACGACGACGACACCGACCGATATCCGCGCCTTTTTGGATGCTTCGCGTACGCAATGTTGCTGTGCGACATGTGCATTTTGATGCGCAGGAGCTGCGCTGGATTCGCGAACATTTTTGCGGTAACGCGCGACTGATAGACCAGGCAGTTGCGAGACGTCAATCCGGGGAACCGTTGCAGCATATACTTGGATCCCAGCCATTCGGGCCTTTAAGTATCCGGTGCAACCGAAAAGTGCTGATCCCGCGTCCGGAAACTGAACAATGGGCTACTAGACTGTTGCACTATATGCCTGAGGGCGCTAGGGTTCTGGATGTAGGTACTGGTTCAGGCTGCATTGCTTTGTTACTGGCGCAAAAGGCCAGATCAGTATGGGCAATCGATATCAGCGAAGACGCTCTAAACGTTGCGCGCGAAAATGCTACAATCCACAATGTCAAAAACGTCAAATTCATTAAAGGGGACTATACAGACTCTGCACTGGGATCTGTGATCACTGAAAAACATCTAGTTGATCCAGACATAGTAGTGTCTAACCCGCCGTATATTTTGCAGGAGGAGTACGACCAGCTCGACCGCTCGGTATCTGAGTACGAACCCAAAATCGCGCTGCTTGGCACTGACAAATCAGTCTTGGCCGTCTTCATTCTAGCCCAGTACTACAAAAGATGTAACGACTGCATCGTTGAGGTAGGAAGCACCCAGCAAGCCAACAGGGTCATAAGTCGTCTAGATCGTTCTATATGGCAAACAGCATATGTGTGGTACGACTTCGCCAACAAAGGCAGGTGTATCGTGGCAAGCAGGAACAACGCGGGGTTGCTGAAATAATCTTATTCGGACTGCTTGTCTTTCTTTTCCGCTCGTTGTTCAAACAACTCCTTCATTCGCGCATAGTGCGCCAACTCTTCTGACGAAACACTTGGTACCAATGCGTCATGTGCCCGTTTGAAATCTTGCTTTGTCACCTCCACTTCCAAATCCTCGTCACATGCATGCTCAAACCACCATCTGGTCGACACAGGTTTCTCTCTCTCAGCGTTGAACTCCTTCACCTTCTGGTCAACTTCCTCCGCTGTCCGTGTCATTGCATTCAGCATGGCGTCTGAGCATAACGCATAGAAATCGGCACCAGTGTATGAATATGCACACATATCCGCGATATCAGTCATTTTCAGACCCGCCTCAAGACGGAACTTGCGTGTAAGCGCCTCTAAGATCTTCGCCTGCTGATCTCGAGTGGATGCCGTTCCCAAATATACCATTTTATCGAATCTTCCGGGACGCAATAAAGCAGGATCCAACAAATCTGGCCTATTTGTAGCACCCACCACGAACACTCCACCTTCACTGTCATTAGACATGCCGTCTAGTTCAGCCAAAAGCTGAGATACTATACGGTCCATAACACCACCTGAATCGCCTTGGTTCCCTCTTTTTGGTGCCACAGAGTCAAGTTCGTCAAAAAATACTACGCATGGCCGTGAATCTCTGGCTCTTTGGAAAACATGCCTCACATTAGCTTCGGACTCTCCAATATACATGTTAAGAAGCTCTGGACCTTTCACAGAGAAAAAATTAAGAGAGAACGACGTAGCAATAGCCTTGGCCAGGAGAGTTTTGCCAGTACCAGGCGGACCGTAAAATAGAATTCCGGACCTTTTCTTGACACCAGAAGCAAAAAGTTGGGGATGTTTCAGCGGTAGTTCAATGGTGTCAAGGATATCTTTCTTGACATCACCCATGCCACCTACGTCGGCCCATTGTACATTAGGGATTCGAGGCGCTCCAATTGAATCGGAGTATTTCTGGCGTGCCTCGGATATAGCGTCAAAAAAGTCGGCCGCTGATAAAGTAAATACACCGCCATTCAACAACTGTGCATCTTCAATGTTGAATGATTCTCCTTTCTCGATACTCTTACATTGAGCAACTTCCACAATAGCACGAATATCCATGGGTGTGAGACCAGCACTCTGCAGCGCCAAATCAGACAGATGAACGTCAGGTGCAATTCCAAAACGTATGATTCCAGCCTTATTAGAACTAGTGAGGTTCTTCATAGATCCTGCTACCTGCAGTCCATCGGCAAGTAGGAATTCAAAACATTTCTGTCTCTCTTGTGGTCCAGGCACCGGTATCTGTAGTTCAAATTTGAATGAAGATCTAGCTGTATCAGGAAGTGAATCCGGCTCCACCACCGTTCCAATAATGACGACACCGGAATTCTTAACAATATCAGAGAACCGAGAGCCATCGTCAGGCGACGCCCCGCTAGGGCTTTCTTTAGCAAGAGCCTCTATGTGAGTGATAAGCACAATATTGTGAGCACAAGCTTCTGCTCTTTCAATCTTAGCTTTGAGAGATCCAAACGTTTTTGCATCTGTGTCGCCAAGCACATCGTAGGCCGATATTTCTGCAACATGTAAGCCCAAAGATGCTGCAACTGATCGCACTAACGTTGCCTTGCCTACACCACGTTTAGATGAGTGAACAAGTACAGAAGGAACAAGGCCTCGAAGAGATGAGGCTCGCAAGAGGTTCTGCAGGTATCTACCAACATTAGACTTCAATATATACTCGGGGTACGCGGGAAGACCATAGTACGAACGGAATGGTACTTCGAGAGAAGGGGGTTGCAGGCAATCTTCAGAGCCTGACTGTACCAAGCGCGTTTGAGTGGGATCAACCAGAGTTTCTGAGCCGTCTGCTGAATTAGAAGCTATTTTGAACCAAACAATAGCGTCTGGCTCTGAGTAGGGGCTGCTACTCAACAACGTGTCATATGCCAGCTGATCGAACGTTGGATTGGCCGATACGGTTCCAGGACTAGTTTGATCTGTTTCGTTGCCATTTTCCGAGTTCGTACCTGTATAAAATACTGACGAAAGTTTTGTGTCAATCGGAATAGGTATAAGATCGCCAGAATGTACTACCCGAGATTCGCTCTCAAAATACGACCGCAGACCAGCGAGGTACGATGACTGGTAAACTCGCTCAGAAGACAAATATGAACATACACGCATTATTGTTACTTCTTTTGCGACAGGGCAGCTGCTGATTTTCGCCTTTTTCACAGTCAAAGAAGTTGGACAGTTCAAATTGTACCACGTGACAGGAGGAAGCCGTATCGACTGCAAGGATTCCTGCAGACCTACTGTTACATATGATGACTTCCCCTCCGGTGTAGTGATTTTGACGGTTCCTCCGGTCATCAAACCGAGTTTCATAAGAGAATCGTGTCCGAGTAGCGCGCAATCAGTGTTGCCTTTGCGATCGGCGATTGGAGCGCAAGGAAGGGACAGGCAGGCCGAGTTAGTGTCAATAGTCATCTCAGACGACAAAAAAACAGACATATCGTCGTGGTTTTGGATATCTAAATCGCCATGCTCGCTTGAAGGACTTGCAGTGGCTTCTATAGAAGAGATCGGGGAATCCGAAATTGAAGGGTTGTATAGGACGGTGAAGTGAGTGGTCTTTGCGACTAAAAGTTGATTAAGTGGTTCCACCAAATTGCATTTCATGACGCTATCCGGGAAATTATTGGAATTGATAGTTTGACCGGTGTGAAGAACAGATCCGTCAAAGAGCGAGTGTATGAGGGAGTGATCCGCGCGAAATTTTTCATAGCAGGACAAACTTCCGACAGAGAGAATGATGTGTGATGCTGGAGGTATATCGTGCGATGCCAATGGCATAAGCAAACAAGATACACCTTGCAATGAACCTATGAATACGCTCTGCGGAAGAAGAGCCTCGGCACAGTTTGGTAGCATCAGTGCACGCTTAGCGGGTGTAATAGGAGCCGCTTTAACGGCTCTGAGGACGGTCCATCGGGGTGAAGAATTCCAAGATTCAGGCACAGGCTGTATATGCAAGTTCTGCTGATACGATGAGGGTAAAAGGGCGACATATGCAGAAGACAGGTCAGCAGAGAAAAAGGTGTCGAATATGTCTGGAGAGAGTGCAACTGTGTACTCGTCTATTATCGAAGCAGCTGGTGCTGTCACAGAGAGCAATGAAACAGAGACTGGTGTCGGTAGAGACACGTGCTGGGCAACTGACGGCATGTTTATCGGTAAGGTCGAAGCCTAAGTAGATATGTTCGCGTGAATGTACCCCACAATGTGCTGGCTGGGGCGGGAGGAGTTAAACAGGGGAATAGATCAGTGGATTAGGGTATTGTCTGGGTTTTTTCGAAAGACTGCGCGTAGGCTGGCGGTCGTCGTTTTAAAGTGGTTTCAAAGGGTCTACGCACGGCTGGAAAAGGAAGAGCAGCTAACTAAAGGGGAGGAGATTCTAGCATCGGTGGATGGAAAGGGATGCTAGCGAAGATAGCGGTGGAAGAGACATTAAGATGTACTGCTAAAGGAACTGGCGATTTCAAAGTTGTGCGAATAACACTGCCAATAAAGTTCTACATGTCATTAAGCGAGAAACGAAAATAGTGAAGGAGAATATATTCAAGTTTGACGTCTTGTAAACAAAGAAAAAACGGTTACATCTCGTTAGTTAATATCGTAAGAGCATTTATTAAGATAAAGAAGCCTTTAGTGTGTAAAGTTAACTAGGAATAGAGTTATGGGATTTTATATTTTAAAGAATGATCGGGCGGGCAAAATTGTCCGGCCTCTGCGAGATTAAACAGCGTAGAGGCCAAACGCCGAAGTAAATGAGCCATATATGACAGCGATCCATGTGAGTAAAGCATCAGTAGCGTGAGCGATAGATACCCCAACCATTACTGTTCATCAGTCAGGGCGATCGCACACACGATCGGAGTGGAATTATAATTGCTAGAGCGGCACCGGAAACGTGAGTTGATTCTCGCGTTGAATTTGCGTGCGCGCTGTAAACACAACAATAAAGTCTGGAGGGTTTGGCATGACTTTTAACCTTTCAACCCATCAATGGTATGACCACGTGGACGGAAATGCCGCGTGAAAAACACCTGCGTTTCTGCGCCAGCTGGAATGTTGAGCTATTCTGAGCCTCAGTCGGCACTAACCAGCTTGTGTTCTTCTTCGTAAGCGGTTAAAGATTAGCTTTAAGTCCCCGGGTGCGACCGACCTAACGGCTTGTAGAGTATAACTCTTTTTCCCTAATTGGTGGCAGATGCGCGCCGGAATTTGACAAGCTGTACGATGACTTTTCTAGCTTAGAGTTCGCTTAAGCTTTCATGTTCCTGACCATAATAAAGTTAAAATAAACGTAAAATTATATGAGAGTTGTAAGCGAGGCATTTCGATCCATCGTGAAGGCGAAGCTAGTTGTTTCTCTTCTGGGAACGCAGTGTGGTGTTCCCAGAATACAAACATATATACATACACAAACATTTGTAGTTTATTTTCCTTTTTGCATCTCCGATCGAGTTGAATTAAAGGTATTTGCATAGACTGAAGGCCTAATCGAACTAAATACCGGGCAATCTTGTACCTGGCCAACATTTAAGATTAGTATTCATATGTTCTTCAGCCAAACTCTGACTTGAGCTAGCAACAAGAGGAAAAAATCTTATGCTAATTTAGCATATTTGACCGCGCATTTCAGTGAATATATTCGCAAAATAGGGATGACCAGTGGGAACGTTGAATGTAAATATGCGAATATTTGGCCTGGTTCTGACTATAATGTCATTGATGCCGAATGGTAAAGTCAGAAATTGCAGATTAATGAATCACGGAAAAATCAAACCAAGCCGATTTCAACATCCACATGCAAAGTATAGCACCCACTTACCGCACATCTGACACCATATTCTGCGAAGGCCTGGATTTCAGACCAGTAAAATATACAGTATCTGTCGATTATATGAAATGCCTAAACAAGTGATCGGAAAGAAAATGTTAATATGCACAAGAGGCCGGCAATAGGCCGGCAAAAACCTAATTCCAGTTTAGCTTCCAAAAAATCACAGTACCTATTCCAGGCATTGTCTTTCAACATATTATAATGCGGTACGTAGAGCTCAAAATCTCTGCACCGTGTTCCATTCTTGCATATGAATTTTTAACAGCCAACTATATCACTTTGTTCATTCCACGGAGGTTTCTGCTAGGTATGACTTGCAAACAAAAAGAAGGCTGAGCATGGTCTATCTCCGAAACTTTCACGGGCTACTGCCAACCTTGAGAGCCTTTTCTTACTTTTCTTAAAGCGAAATATTAGTCCTGTGCGAAAAGAAGCGTTAGAATTGGTCTATGTCCAATTACAGCTTTTAGTAGGGCAAATATTAGGCTTTTAAACGGTTTCATTATCCAAAAGCAATTTCTTTAAACTTTTTAGATCGGAAACGTTAATTTTAATAGAGTTAGCTAATTTCAAAAAAAGAGCGCCCTAACGTTAGGCGATCGAGAATCTTGTGTCTCGTCGACGCTTGTTTACGGCCTCAAACCCTGATCATAAATGAGAAGGACTGCGCTTTTCCGTCCGTTTTCGCTCCCCGCTGCAGTTCAAGATCTTTCTTACCAAACAGTCCATTTCATTCTCTAAGAGGCACCACACTCCGCTCGAAGTGCCCTCTATTCATTATTGTCCTCTTATTCGTCCCAAAAAGCTATTAACTAGAAAAGGCGGCTCACTATTCTTAACGAGTAAGGTACAACTGCAAAACTTATTTAGGGAAAACCTGTCTGCCTCAACCTAGCTCTGTTCAAGCTATATACACGCAGTTACACGCCTGCAAATCCGAAGGCGTTTACAATCCATACACTTTTCTACTTCTCTTCTTCTTATTCTTCTTACTCCTTCTCTTTGGTTCGTTTCTTGCATCGCACTGCGGACAAATTTCACACTCGCGCCTACCGACCTCGCACCTCTCCTATCATTTCTCTGACTCGCGATCCGCTCTTCCCAGAGCCTGATTTCCTAAGAATACGGAAAGTGCATAGACTGGAACTTGCCGAGTCAAATAGCTGCCAGTCTCCATTTGCCTTCGCTAGCCACTGGTAGATCAACTCCTAGGACATCACTCTGACCTTTTCCAGTATATCTGCTCTTTCAGTTATCCAGTTACTCATTGTTGTCTAAGGCCAGCTTTCCACCGCATATTGTCTAGGCGTAGTCACTTCTCGCTAGCTATCATTGTTGATAACCAAACGGTACGCACAGTGGCTCAAAAACTCATCGCGGCAGCAACAGTAACTGTCACAATAGATCTTAAAAAACTTGTGCTAACAAGCATATGTCTATAGCTTTTGTCGAACAGCCACGAGGTGTGCAATCAAGCCTTGTACTGCGAGTTCCCGGGAACAGCGAGCAGTTTTCAATGTCTCAACCACCACTCGGCGGTTTGCATCAGAACAATGAACAATCAAGACAGCAAAACTATTCGCAAGATCAGAAACATTATCTCGATCATAAAGTACCGAATTTTACCTCCGGAAATGCAACAGGTCCATCTGGGTTTGCGCCTCATGCAACTGTATTTGCCAATAACCCCCAGCAGCACAACTTTAGACCGAGTCCGTCAATGACAAGCTATGACGACCAGCAGAGTCGTCCCATAGGCGATGGTGCTGCACCGAACTACGCTGGTCCTGTAATCGCAAGTCATGTCACCAATACATCTCCGTATTCCAGCAGTAATGTGACATATATTGGAGTCAGGTACGACGAATCAGCACCAGGATACAGAGGTACTGGGCCTCCAGGAACTACTGCTACTGCAATAAGACCTGGCCAGCATAGCTGGCCAGAATACTCAGGTACCCAGTACCGGCCGTGGACCGATGCCTCCGGAATGACCGTAAACCAGGATATGAGCGACTCGACACGCGGAGAAGTTGCTGCAGAGTATATGTACCAGCATCACAGTGTGCCACATGCTGGAACTGAACAAGCGCGGGCGCCGGCATACGAAGGTACGGCGTTGTCGGCGCTCGCTGGAGGGTCATATTATGATAGTCGAATGTACCAGCCTGGCGTATACGGCAGGCCTAGCGCGGGAGCCACTCCATCGTTGACTACGCATCCTGTTACGAGCTTTTCAGCAGACCAACATCAGCATCAGCCCCAGCATCAGCATCAGTACCAGCATCAAGAGGTATCGGAAACGCATTCACGCACTTACAGTCGTTCTCCAGCGTTAAGACAAAACCATAAAATTGCAGAAAGAAGACGCCGCCGTGACATGGCCGACCTGTACGCCCGTCTGCGGGAACTGCTGCCTAATAATCAAGGTCCGAAGATTAGCAAGCATGATATTTTGCAGCTAGCCGTGAACTATCTCACTAGCTTAAGAGACGCAGGCTACCCGGTATCAGTACATCGGCATGGAAAAGAAGCAAAACAGCAAATATCTGGAGAGCCAGACGAGAGGCGAAACCATCAGTCACGACATTCGCAGCGGCAAGACTCTGAGCACGGATAGCAAGTACATATGTCTCTGTGATTGAGGCGCTCCAATGCCTGCGCCATCTCTTTCAGAACTTGCAAACACTCCCCCCCCCCCCCTCTTTGACATGCTACTGTTGCCTTTACCGCTGGCGTGCCCAGTATTGACTTGAGCTGACTTATAATTTTTTATTATTAATAATTCCCTTGCACTTTCCCTTCTGTGCATACATTAATAATTTACATATGTATAGTATCATTTTACCTTTGTATTCTGAAAGTCGCTAATTCTAGTTTTCATATCTTCTTGTGGGCCTGGTTGACCACGCTTAGAGTTTTTGCCTAGTCAATCTCATACCTGGGCCCCAGCATCACTCTCAATTGCCCTGACCAACATTTACTCACTGTGCTTCTACCACTCTTTTAACGCTACCAAACACAACATATCTATTATTATATCTTTTAAATCTGCAATATGTCTAATATACAACCGCTGGGACTCATTGACAGCGCTATTGGCACCGAGGTCCGCGTAATAATGCGCAATTCTCGCGAGTTTGTGGGAACGCTCATCGGGTTCGATGATTTCGTCAGTAAGTATATTCCTCCGCGATAATGCGATAATACCGTTAATTCGGCACTACCTGTGCTTCTATTCACTGCACGTTTTGCCGCGACCGCTTGCATTACTTTTGTAAAGACTCGGATTACTAACAACCAGACATCGTGTTAGCGGATGCCACCGAATACGACGACAACCAGCCCAAATCAAAGAAGAACACCGTCCTCATCAACGGTAACAACATTTGTATGCTTAGTTTATGAAATATAAATAGATGTCTTAGTACCCTTTCTTCTTTCCTTTCATGACTCTGACGTTTTAGAGCGTCATAGAGCAAACCCACAATACTCGAATCCTTTTATGAACCTAAACCTTACCACTATATACTGACGCCATGCATCGTCCTCGGCCGCTGCTCGTAATAACTAAAGCCAACCATCGAATAAGACGCCTCTATTCAAATATATCGCGCGATCTTGTATGCGGACTAGAAATCCACACCCAGTTGAATACGCGAAGGAAGTTGTTTGCGCCTTCGTCCTACTCAATGTCGGCTGCCCCGAACTCCACAGTAGCGCCCTTCGACCTCGCGCTTCCAGGCACAGAACCGATTATCAATTACCAGGCTGTCTATCTGTCGCTGGTTGCTGCTACTGCCCTGAACTGCACAATTAACAACCGTTCCACTTGGGACAGAAAGCATTACCTCTATGCAGACCAGCCGGCAGGGTATCAAATAACGCAGCATTTCGCTCCTCTTGCAACCAACGGACGACTCGTCTTGCCAGACGGCCAGTCGATACGTATATCTGAGCTCCATATTGAGCAAGACACTGCTAAAACTACATATATGGACTCCTCGCATGCTAATTCGTACATAGATTTCAATCGATCAAATCATCCTCTCATCGAAATCGTCACGCAGCCAGACTTTACTTCTCCGGAAGGCCCAGCCGCTTTCGTGCAGTACTTGCAGCTCCTGTTCCGCCATCTCGGTGTGAGCACTGGTGAACTAGAGTCAGGCGCCATGCGTGTAGACGTTAACGTCTCCGTCGGCGACAACCCCGTGCGCACTGAACTAAAGAATATATCAACATTAGCGGTAATGACTGCCGCCATAAAGGCCGAGTGGGCTCGACAGTGCGAAGAGCTCGACAATGGCAGACAATTATCTTTTGAAACCAGAGGTTTCAACGGTACGTCTACGTTCAAGCTCCGAGACAAAGACACTCAGTCTGATTACAGGTACATGTCCGACCCGGAGCTCCCGCCATTAGTATTCACATCGAACATATCCGAACAGATCCAAGCAGAGCTCCCTGAATTACCATTGCAGGCTCTTGACCGTCTTCTCAATGCGGCAGATCATCAACTGCGCGACAAAGACGCGCATACCCTCATCGCTCATCCTAGTCTCTTAACATATTATAACAAAGTCCACAAGGAAGTCGCTGAACGATTATCATCGCAAAGCGTCACCCCTTCCTCGCCTAGAATATGTGCCAATTGGATTCTAAACTCTTTATTGGGGATTATAACTGATCACACTGACTCAGGTGCTTCAGAAGCACACAAATACGTCACAGTGGAGCAAATGGCCGATTTGATTGTAAGTGTTGACGTTAAAGAGCTGACACCAACAGCCGGAAAGAAACTAATGCGAAGCCTGGTTCAAAATCCCAACGCGCAAGTATCTATAAAAGACCTAGCAAAAACATTGGACGTTTTGGGCGGCGACGACCACGAATTAGAGCTCGTGTGCAGAGAGGCCATAGCGAGCAATCCGGAGAAGGCCAAGCAAGTCGCTAAAAAGCCAAATTTAGTGAACTTCTTCATTGGAGCTGTCATGAAAGCGACCAAAGGCAGAATTTCTGCAGAAAAAATCAAGGAAATATTGTTGCAAGAGTTTTCCAAGCGCTGAAGCTGGAAAAACTGCAGTTTACCTTATGTACATAACAACACACATACTAGTTAGATGTGGTTGAAACCATAACCAATTGATTATTGCAATACAAAGTAAGCATTGATCCATCGTCCTTTACAGTAGGCATGTGAGGGTATAGTGTTTTGATAGGAGGAAGGATACGAACATTCTGCAGAATGTCAGTGCTGTGAGCCAACTGTATATGCGTGAGGGTTCCAGTGTGGAATAAGGCGATGAAGCAGTCACCGAACGCGCTGAATCGAGCTTGAAACACTGCGTTCTTTGTGTTTAAAGTTTCATTGTCCCAGAGGTCAGCTATGAGATGCGGTTCTGTATAGGCGCATCCGCCTGTCAGCTCCGCGAGCGTCCATATGAGCAGATTAGTTTTTGTAAGTGCCAACAGCTTAGTACCGGAAGGGTCTAGCGATATGTCTATAATCTCACATTGGGGATCTTTGTGAGCATAGTAGGACTGTTTTGGCGGAAAGGGATAGACATTGAATATGAACTGGAGCTGTTCCAGATCTATTATACGTATAGCGTTCTCATTGAGGAGCATCAGGAGACGGTCATCGGACTTTCCGAGAGCCGGTGAGCCTACAAACTTCAGGAAATCACCAGTTTTATTCAGCGATATTGTCCGCGGCATCTGGTCCTTAGTCCATATAGCAAGAATTCCATCGCTACTGGTTGACGCTACGATTCCATGTTTAGACACAGCTAGGCTTTGAATGTGCGAGTAGTGCGCGGACCGGGATTCGAGGATTACGGGTTCGATCTTGTCGGAAGAAGTGTCAAAGTCTATTAGTGAGATTGTACAGTCCGGGTGAGAAACTGCTAGATAGCGCTGGTTTCTGCTGGCAGCAATGTGTATGGCGGGTTGACTGAGAGGGATAAAGGTAGGCTGGAAGTCGGCCTGTTTCCTGTAAACGGTGACGCCATTATTGTGGCCGCATATTAAATCATCGGATATCCATTCCATGCAATGGAGATTAGATATATTAGTTTTTATGTTGAATGAGTTGATGTTGTTCGCCATTGCTTGTCGCGAACAAGTCGCAGTGGGAGGGAGAGTTTGTTTTGGCATGATAAAGTGCGAAGATACGGGGCAGCGCTTAAAGCTTCGGATCGATGTACTCTACTATTGTGAGTCCGAGCGCGGTGGAGGGCACATTGTACGACAATCGCGAACCGAGGCCCTTGAATAAAGACCGAAATACGCCCTGTTCCTTGATGAGGTTTGTGATCACTTTCCATACACCCAGGCGATCATCGGGCCGCATCAAGAGGACTTCCTGTGAGTTGGCGAGCTGTTGTCTAGTTTTAACGACGTCCAGGAAATTTGAAACAGTGCATGCTGCCGTGGTCGCAATGCTCGAGGCGGCAATTATTTGCGGGTTAGTTTTCTCTTGCCCTTGTCGGAGCAGCCGCTTTGACTCCTCGTAGCTAACCCACCAGACTATAGTGTGTGGCATGAACACCACCAGGCCCATCCAGTAGCCTCTATAGAATCCTTTTATTCCAGACTCGCTATATATCTGTTTAACGACTGACATAGTTCCGAGCGACTTTTCGGAGTTTAGGTTCATGATCTGCAGCCTTCCCTTTATGACTTCCATGGGGTTGTACAGGAACGAGCTGACGATCTCGGCGGTCGCACCCGCAGCGAAGTACGTCGGGATAGTCTTTTCGCCGAGCACAGGTGCGAGCTCGCTGCGAACGGTCTTGTATATGTACAGGTAGGATGCGTATGCAGGTATGTTAAGAAATATCGAGGCTGTGAGCCCTCTATAGTACCTATGAAGCGGGATCTTGGGCAGTTCTTTGGTGTTCGATGTCTGTTGGAGCGTCCGCAGCGTATCCAGCGGGTGGAACACTAGCCTTGTCGCTATAATGCTAGCACTTGAATTGTTAGAATAATTGTTTTAATAACATTCCTGTACATATGCAGCATATTACCTACCTTGTAGCCCATAATGTTGTAAGCGCGTCCATCGGCTTCCAAAAGGATGGGGTGTCGAAGGTCTCGGAGCACACAAGGGAGACGGGTGCCTCCGAGCGTTGCAGGTGCACTTGCTCTTTTAGACTTTCTCGATGGTGTCATGTGACCTTTCTGAAAAGAAAATAATAACTACCAATGAGAATAATTAAACAGCAGAATGACGCTCAATAATTGTGTTATTCTGAGCATTGGCGGTGTTGTCTGCATGCTGTATAGCAGCAGATAGAAGATCGTCGTTGCATTATCGGGTCAATCGCACGGATGCTGTAACACTCCACCAGCTAAATCATCTGGTTGCCCGGTAAACTGTTAAACCTCATGGTCATTACACATATATGTATATGCGTCGCTATTGACATATATGAGCTATATTCACACGCAATTGTCGTAAATGCTGAAGTATGGATTCTTTCGATAGCGCCATATGCTAAAGGAATAAGGTTCTAAACCAACACTTTGCCCTTTATAAGCTTTTGAGATCTTAGACATACGAAAAGGAAGAAAAAAAAACCTTGTCTATACTGCAACAATGTCTAAACCAGCAGAAAACAAGCTATGGGGTGGTCGATTTACCGGATCGATTGATCCGCTGATGCAACTGTACAACGACTCGCTCCCTTACGACAAGGTCATGTACCAGGCGGACGTCGAGGGAACTAAGGCATATACTTCCGCTACAGCTAAAGTCGGTATTCTCACCGCAGACGAAGTCAAGGAAATTCACAGAGGCCTCGATATCATCGCTGACGAATGGAAGAATGGCACATTCGAGATTCAGAAGAATGACGAGGACATACATACTGCAAACGAGCGCCGTTTGGGCGAAATTATCGGCAAGGATATCGCCGGCAAAGTCCACACCGGCAGGTCCAGAAACGATCAGGTAGCCACAGATATGCGTCTCTATGTGCGCGATCAGCTGCACGAAATCCGTAGCCAGCTTTTAGCTCTCCTGAATGTCCTGGTTTCCCGTGCTAAAAGTGAAATTGACGTGCTCATGCCGGGATACACACATCTTCAACGCGCCCAGCCTATCAGATGGTCACACTTGCTTCTGTCCTATGCCACTTACCTCGCAGACGACCTGCAGCGTCTCGAAGAGCTTCTCGTCAGGGTCAATAGATCTCCTCTCGGTGCAGGCGCGCTTGCCGGAAACGCGTTTGGCGTCGACAGGGAACAGATCGCCAAAGACCTCGGGTTCCAATCAGTACTCCCGAACTCCTTGATGGCCGTAGGTGACCGAGACTTTGTCGTAGAAATCCTTTTCTGGGACAGTTTGATCATGAACCACATATCTCGTTTGTCTGAAGACTTCATTATCTACTCTTCAGCGGAGTTCGGATTCCTGAAACTCTCGGACGCATACTCAACCGGTTCCAGTCTGATGCCCCAGAAGAAGAACTCGGACTCTCTGGAGCTCCTGAGAGGAAAATCTGGTCGTACATTTGGCCAACTTGCCGGCTTCATGATGACTCTCAAAGCTGTCCCCTCTACCTACGACAAAGATCTGCAGGAAGACAAGGAGCCTATGTTTGACTCACTGGTCACTACCTCTCATTCTATCCAAATAGCTACTGGTGTCATCTCGACCTTGGAGATCAATCAAAAGAAAATGCAACAAGCATTAACAATGGACATGCTCGCCACTGATCTGGCTGACTACCTTGTGAGAAAAGGAGTTCCTTTCCGCGAGACCCATCATATTTCGGGTGAAGCTGTTAGACTCGCTGAAGAGCTCAATTTGGACGGCATTCACCAACTCACAATGGACCAGTTTTTAGGCATAGACTCCAGATTTTCACCTGATGTTATGGATGTTTTCGATTTTGAACAATCCATTGAACGCAGATGTTCTACGGGAGGTACTTCTCGATCTGCCGTTCTGGCTCAAATAGATGCTTTCGAGAAGCTCTTCGCCAAGTACTGATTATACTTGCAAATTCCTACTAGCCGGATCGTTTTAAGACTAGTGTTTAAGTTATAGTCATGTTGTATAAATCTACGAAAAGATGTCCAGTAGGACGTGCCTCCATATATAGTACCAGCCCACATTTATGCAAGAAAGAAGAGAAGGGGAAATGCAAACTTAGAAAGAATATTTTTGGATTATCAGATTGGCAACATTTCTAGCAGCCAGAGTAGAAGTTTCCATAGTGCTAATGAACTGTTCCATACCATTCAAGTACCACAAGCCGTTGCTGTCCAATACAAATGATTGGAAATGAGTTGTCGGATCTAATCGCGGGAAAGAGTCCCACTCCTTAGAATAATCCCAGTATATTTCTGTGCCCGAAGGGAATATTTCAGAGTAAAAATCTGGCCTCAATTTCTCCAAAGAGAAGATCTTGTATATGTATTGGCAGCTAGAAGAAGTAGCGCAACGTGTCTGCACCAATGATATTGTGTGGAACGGCAAATCTGCTGGGCTAGTGTCGGAGTCACAATTAACAATAGATTCGGGGACGTAAGTATTTGGTTTCAGGTCAAAGTACTTCGGGTCTAGACGAGAAGAGGCCGAAACTATCGTGACATGCATGTGCATGTAGTATACTGGCTGGACTTTGACGGAATCGCCAGATGATGAATGCACAGATATATTAGAGGAATGGAATGGGGTAGCAATAACCACTTGATCGAATGCTCTAACCCCGTCGCTGGACTGCACAATCCAAGGCTCTTTAGAATCTGAGCCGGGCTGCACGGCAATGACGGGAGTATTAAGTAACAAGGTGGCAGAAGTGTTTCTGATCATCTTGTCAAATAACTGCCAATTCCCACCTTTCACGGAATAAGCGCCATCTGTGCTTAGCGACACCATTGCGGCCAGTCCCTGTATTTCGTCGATATCTTGGAGGTAGTTGCCTCGAGTGGCGGCCAAGCCCAGTTCCTGTATGAACTTTGATCCGATCCCGAAGGATTCGAAAAGAGCAGTGCCGTTCGACATTGTGTAATCCGTGAGACCGGCGGAATAAGCGGCATCTGTCAGTTCGTAAAATGGCTGATTGTACAGGTCGAGAAATGACTCGATAGCCCTTTGACGCTGTCGCTGAAAGCGGACTATATCAAAACCGTAGCGGTAGAGTAGTCTAGCGATGGAGCCAATATAAGATTCTGACCGCGACCGCTTGTAAACAAATGATTTGCCGTTCCATATGCCAAATGAGTCTGCTTTTATATTGTCTGACTCGCTGCTGTGTTTGTCGGAGCCGTGTTTAATTAGGGAGAGATCAAAGAAGCGGGCCGCGTCGATCAGGTTTTTGTTTGCCGGCACGAATAGCGAAGCCCCTATTTCGATCGGATGGCCCTTACCGTCATCCAAAGTCTCTACACGCCCGCCAATACGATCTGCAGACTCATAAACAACTATATCAAAGCTGTGGTCTGAAGAGTTCTGAAGATAAAATGCTGCAGCGGCGCCTCCAGCCCCTGCGCCGATGATCGCGATTCGCGGATGATGCAGTGCCACTATATCCTGTCTCGCCACAGCCACCGCAGCCAAATAAAGGACCACATATATCCAAACCATGATGTTGTTGAACGCAACAAAATCACAACTACTGTTATGAGTTAGCAGAGGATGCACAAAAGGCCTCTCGGTTCGGGTTTAAATGAAAGGGGGGAGAAAGTTAAGGTAATTCTAAGGATTTTGATTGGGAATGTCACAACCTCGTACCATCCTCAAAGGTAACAAAGAACCTAGCAGCCGGCTGAAATGTGGATAAGGCTTGCAATCGTGGTCGCAGTAGCGGCTCACGCAGTAAAGAAAGGTTCCCTGACATTAGATGGTGGAATTGCAGCGTTTCTAGTAGGTGCGGTCCACGCAATGCACCCGTGGTCGGGGTTCATCTGGACGCTGCTGGCGTTCTACATCCCATCGACGGTCCTAACCAAGGTCAAGAAAGAGTATAAAAGCAGTGTAATCGAATCAGAACACAAACCGAGAAACTCCGTGCAAGTAATGGCTAATTCTCTTCCTGCAACGGTCCTCATTTGCCTCCATTCTTTTGGCGTCAGCCCCTGCTTCAACAACAGCGACAAGATCGCAGTCGCTGTGGTAGCCCAGTACGCAGCTGCAGCTGCAGACACCTGGTCGTCGGAACTGGGTGTGCTCAGCTCGACGTCCACCTGGCTCGTCACTACTTTCAGAAAATGTCCGAAAGGCACAAACGGTGGGGTTTCGACGCTCGGCCTGGTCGCTGGCCTGATAGGCAGCTACTTTGTCGTCTTAGTCTCGCTGATCTTCCTACCTGTGTGTGCCCACATGTCCGGATCCGACTACATATACTTGCTGGCCAAACTCACCCTCTTGGGCTTCTCCGGGACCGTGCTCGACTCGCTGCTCGGCGCCACTCTACAGCAATCTCTTGTCAACAAAGACGGAAAAGTTGTAGAGGATCCTAATGGCGCCAAACTAAAAAAAACTACAGCACTGAAATCAATCGCAGGTAGTGACGTCCTGTCAAATAATCAGATCAACATCCTGACAGTCTCCATTGTCACTGTGCTCGCCTACCTTTTCCCCTGACAACAGATAGTAATTAATTCTCCCACCTCGGACACTCATTCTACATTACCTACTACTATTACCTCTTCCACTTTAGTTTAACTACCCACTCTTCCATCTGCTACTTCTACCCGGACTCCCTCCTAAATGATCGGTATCCGCTCCGTTAGAAGTCCTATAGGATTGTATGGCACATTTCAAAGCTGCAGGTATTACTCCTTGAGAGTCAAGCCGCCGGTAGCGAAAACCGCTCTCGCTAAACTTTGCCATCCCAGGGCACTCGCCCGGCCTGCTTCCAGCATATTCTCTATCACATACCCACGCTTTGCGTCTTCCTACTCATCAATACGCCCTAACGCTGACCTTGGCTCCAAGGAGTCCCATGCTAATCGCCATAGAAGGGATCCGGAAATACAAGCGGCCTTTTATCGAGACCTCCTTGCCGCTAACTTCCCAAACGTCGTCGTGGCACGCTATGAGTCCCCAGGCATAGCTGCCAACTCCGAATGTGACCAGCTCTACATCAAAGCTTTGCGCATGTCCGGCTTTTCGGAGAGAGCCGCTCTTATGGAACAGCGTCTAGCTGCGAACGAAACGCTTTCTCCGAACGCAGACCCAACGGCAGACATCAGCTCTTCTTCGAACCCTCTCCGATCGCTTTCTGGTCTCTTCAGCCGCTATAACGGATCGCAAGCCGAACCTCGAACCGGAAACAGATCAGATCCTATTCATGTAATTGTTCAGGAGTCTAAATTTTCTATCATTGCCCGTTGGATCAGAATGCTTATCGTCTTTTCTTTGATGTTTTACGCCCTCCTAATGGTACTCGCCCTGTTGGCTGAGTCTTCGGGTGTATTCAAAGGCCCTCCTCAAGTCAATGAAGACTCAAATGTCCAGAATAAACCTACCGTTAAGTTTGATGATGTCAAAGGTTGCGATGAGGCTGTGGCGGAGCTAAGCGAAATAGTCGACTTCCTCCGTGACCCTTCGAAGTTTACCGCTCTTGGTGGAAAGCTACCTAAAGGTGTCTTACTCACTGGCCCGCCTGGTACAGGTAAAACAATGCTTGCTCGTGCCGTTGCAGGAGAAGCTGGGGTCCCCTTTTTCTTTATGAGCGGATCAGAATTTGACGAAATGTACGTCGGTGTCGGTGCCAGAAGAGTTCGAGACTTGTTCGCTGCCGCTAGAGCTAAAGCTCCAGCTATTGTATTCATTGACGAACTGGATGCTGTAGGAGGTAAGCGATCTTCAAAAGATCAGGCTTACATCAAGCAGACTCTGAATCAGCTTTTAGTCGATCTTGACGGTTTCTCGCAGACTAGCGGTGTCATTTTCATTGCTGCCACCAACTTCCCTGAACTTCTCGATAAGGCTTTATTGAGGCCTGGTCGCTTTGATAAAATGGTGAACGTTGATCTCCCCGACGTCAGAGGTCGTTCTGCTATCTTGAAGCATTACCTCGGAGAAGTGGAAAGCGCTCCTAATATCGACCCTAGTATCATTGCCCGTGGCACAACAGGAATGTCTGGTGCGGACTTGAAGAATCTAGTTAACCAAGCTGCTATCCATGCGTCGCAACTGAAGGCCCCATCTGTTCAAATGTCTCATCTCGAATGGGCTAAAGATAAAATTCTTATGGGTGCGGAAAGGAAATCTATGGTTCTCACGGAAGAAGCTCGCAGAAACACCGCTTTCCATGAAGCTGGACATGCTATTGCAGCAATGTATACCGAAGGCGCTACTTCCCTATACAAAGCTACTATTCTACCTCGAGGAAGGGCTCTTGGTATCACCTTTCAGCTTCCCGAAATGGATAAGTATGAACAGACCAGAAAAGAGCTCCGCGCTAGATTAGATGTTTGTATGGGTGGTAAAATTGCAGAAGAAGCTCTAAGAGGCCCTGATAATGTTACTTCTGGCTGTTCCAGTGATTTGCAGCAAGCTACAGCAGTCGCTCGTGCTATGGTTCTGTCTTTTGGCATGTCAGACGCTGTAGGACCAATACAGTTATCGGATGACTACAATGGATGGTCAGAAAATACGAAGATGCTTGCTGAGGCTGAGATCCGTAAGCTGCTCACAGAATCCGAGCAACGAGTTCGTGAACTCTTAAAAGACAGACTGACCGAGTTAAGAAGGCTTGCAAATGCGCTTCTAGAATATGAGACTTTGGACCGCGTTGAGATAGAAAAAGTTGTCAAAGGTGAAAAAATCAATAAAGCTCGCACGGTGTCTAACACAGTCATAAAATCAACCCCTGACTCTGTCAACACTACTATACCAGGAATCCCTGCTGGTACTGAAGACTTATAATCAATTTCTGTTATTGAGATACGACAACTTTTATTTTACGAGACTCTAATCAGCCTTCTTATGCGTATGTACCTTTTATTTAATAAGGCGATGTTATATCATTAATTATTCATATCTTAGTTCATCTGAATAATGTGAGCGCACGTTCACTGACTAAGAATTCCTCGGGCCAGTGTAAGGTTCTTCATTAACAGCGCCGCTAGTTCACTAGTTCCTTTGCCCTTGGCCTTTTGAACCATTTGTTGCTCTTCAGTAGAACTGACCAGTGTGCATGACAGCAGATATTTAGGATGCGACAAAAGATAATCAATGCTTTCCTTCATGGGAAGTTTGCTGTTGCTGTATACTTCCTCTATCGGTGAACTAGGTATGTCGTACTCAATGCACATACCCTTTAACAGTTCAAACATTGTCGCTAATTGAACTATTTCTTCTGTCATAGACAAAGTGATGGTCTGTGGGTTGGTCCAAGCGTGAAAACTAGAAACCACTTGCTCCCTGAAATACTCCAACAGGGTCTGCGTTTCTACGATAGTCCTGTTACCGATTTTACTCAAGAGCAACAGCGACAAGTGCAAGACACCACGGGTCCAAAAAGAATGTAACCTTGCTTCCTGTGGAATTTTGATACTGCCCTGCTGAATCCTCAGTGAGATTTTGGATTCCATCAGCACACTATACACACCATTCATCACAAGCTGTTCGGCAATAAATACAACCCGTGATAGTTCTGCCAAGAAACTGCACGATAGTTCAGCATATATGGGCTCTTCAGAAACTTTCAACTGGTCAGAGTATGAGTACAAGAACATAGCTGCGTTTAACGTGTCGGCTTCCATAATATGACTGGCAAGTTGCGAATCAGCGCTATTGATACCATTGACGCTCAAAATTCTTCGAGCAACAGCGATGAGTAGAATCATATTCTCCGGAGTAACATGGCTCATAGACTGGTCCTGCGAAATCAACGTGACCTCGTAATATCCTTTAGCTACTACGAGTCCAAATATAGACTCAATAGTAGCCAGTTGAGTGACAGGCTTTGCATGCTCTAGTGGCTGTAAACAGATAATAGTTAGACGGAGGAGTGATCTGCAGATGTTCAGTTTGCTACTGTCATTCAGAGAAGTCAAGAAGTCCACGTCAGAAGAGCTCATTGCTTGCCAAATCAGATCAATGAACGACAGAGCATCTTTATCAGTAATCAATTTCTTATCAAGAAGCTTTTGGATTATTGAAAATGCTAATTGTAGGCGCTTTTCATATATGCCTTGGAAAGCAATAGCTGCAATCCCCTCTTCCACGTTTACTTTCAAGCATAACATGGCAATCGCTACCATATCTGGCGAATTAGTAGAGGTAATCTCTGTGTATTCAGCCAGTGCAGATATAAGAACGATCCAGGACTCTGCAAGGTCAATTTGTGATTCAACCTTTGAGAGATTGAGGTTGGCCTCTTCTATCTCTTTGCGGTATTCAGGCCAATAAGGATCAACAGAAAAGGGTATTTCCATCCATTCAACATTGTATATGTAATTTTGACCAAATTCTCTTTGCTTCATGTTGGAAACTCTGAACAGATCCAGTTGGAAGCCTTTCCATTTGTGTTCAAAGTTCTTAACGAGATTACCATGCAGAGATGCGCGGTAACCATTAATTCTCAAAGCTGCTTCAGAAAGTTTGACAATCCCTCGAGATTGAAGAACATCAATTATTGATTTTGAAGAGATGTCTGATGGTTTTTTGCTCGCTTTGAATACTTCCAATGCACAAACACGCATGCAATGAGCAGCACATTCTAATATATCTGATGGATTTATAAGTGTAGAGATGGTATCAAAATCTTTTAGCTTAAGATCACATCCATCGGATATTTTGCTCATAGCGCTTTCCAGAAAGTTCTTCCTTTGCGCTTCCGTGCTTATCAGTGCTGCCCAGTTATTTCGAGCTAAAAATATGCCCTTAAACAGAGTTTTGCTCAGAATCGGTGAGATCTGATCTCCACTTAAAGCCTTGCTTTCAATAGCTCTAAATAGAGAAACATGTTGCTCTGGTTGGTCACCAGATATAATATTTTTGCCAGATAAAAGTACAATGGTAAGTCCTTCTTGTCTGTGAGAAACGACGTTCGACAGAAACTCAGTGGCAGCAATTGCATCGGACAGCGCCTCGCTATCACTTTCAACAGTGGCTGACAATTTAGTGATAAGGGCCTTCGTATGGTTGGCACCCAAATATGCCAGCAGAGAAAATGGAACACCCGGCCATTTAGTTGATATCAACGCATTCAATAGTCCAAGAGAATGGGATTTTAAGTGATCCTTCAGTATCAAATTCTCCACGATATTTGGTGCTGCAGAATATAGTTCCTTTTCAAGTAAGGAAGGCTCCAAATTAAGAGTAGATCTGGCTTTGATCAAGCCGATGAGTAAGTTATGGCAAGATATAACCAGCTGAATGTTGAGAGCTTCATGCCTATTGCCAGTGATAAGAGCATCGCAGATAGTCCCTGCCTTGTTTATTCGATCAATCCACGGAGCTAAAGGCCTCGATGAAACTTCTGAAGGACTTAAAAAATTGTCACAAACAAGTTTAGCAGACTGGAAGAATATTTTGTTGGCCTTAGTCTCGGTGCACGGGACTCCAATATCCAATGCTCGATTAAGAACTTTCAGTAGGCAGTCGTTTATCATAGTAGAAAGCATCAAACGATGCTCAGTATGGTCCCACTTCCAATAGGCAAGACTTACAGAAGAAGTAAGTATGTGACTCGTAAACTTAGCCAAAACGTCAGAGCATATGTTGATCTCAATATTGGACAACAAACTCCTCGCAGCAACGTCTATCAAGCGACAATAAAAGTCGAAAATCGCTCGTGAAAGACTATATGATCCATTCACTCCTTGAACGGCAGATGTCATTAAGGATATTATACCACCAACACTCCGTCTTTCATATGCTGATGGTCTGCAGAGAAATGACCAAACCCGGTTTGGTCTTACTTCGCAAAGAGCATCAAAGAACACAATGCATGCAGTGGACAATTCAGGAGACTTTGTTTGAAATGCTTCAACTGAAATATTGCTCATCAAGTCAATGATATCACCACTTAATAGCAATGTGGATACCATCGAAAGAAGCTCATTTGCGTCTGGAGAATCAAGAGATTTAAGGGTGTTAGATATCAAAGAGGCCGTAGCAGCTGCGGCCTCCTCATTTTGTATACCTGTATCATACATAAACTCCAGGTATCTGCCAATATACTCCCAGCCATTGAATGGAAAGTCCCACAGAACAAAAGGAGGAGTGGCTTGGCCCGGAAGTATACGACCTTGTAATTTTGCAGGAAGGTATACACCACCTAAACCATCTTCTTGTCTAGGACTTATGACACAAATTTCAGATAAGGAGATTATAATGGATGAATCTTCTGGTGAGAATTCATAATCACTAAACTTTTCAGGGAGTTGGTGCAGGAATGTTTCCATCGACCGCAAAATGGGCCAAGCACGAGATCCTAGAGATGATGCGAGTTTGACAAATGGCGAGTATATATAAGGGAATTTTGATTTCATCAGAAACAATGCTGTTGAAGAAGTGTCGCTGGCGACGAACTGGCTATGAAGAGATTCATCGCCATCTAAGATATTTTGTAAGCATCTGACAACATTGTCTGCTAAGGCCACATATACTAAGCTCGCATTTACAGTTGAGGCTAGTATTGGTCGAATTTGAGAAGATATCTGAGTTTCTGAAGCAATAGCGGAAATAAACCCAAAGGCGTCCGCAGACAAGGCATGCTGAATAAGGGCCTGTGCCAAAGAGGAGCCGCTCGGGGGAAGTATATAATATGAATTTGAAAAATCCTTAGGAGAATAGTCGTCCAATGCTGTCTCCATTCTGTGGCAGATGATTGACCACAAAAGGATGAGCGGAGATGCGTCAGCGTATTCCGATAGATTTTCCGCAATGATTTTATGTATATCCTCAAAATCCTGGGCAGATTTCAAGTAGCAATACTTGTCGGGGAAAGACATATTAAGAGTCTCCGATTGAGTAAAGTCAAGAAGCAGGTACGAGATAGCAAAAGCACGGCCATGCAAAGGGTTATTTACCACTTGCCTAGAGAGAGACTCTGGAGGACTGAGTGTGGTCAGGTAGGCCGTATCTTTAAGGTATTGGAACCAATGAATTACAGAAGGTTTTGTGTGTTCATTCGGTTTTAAGTCAGCGTTTGTTAGAATCAAGCATAGTATTTCGAGAAGTCCATGCTGTTCAAGCAGATGTTGTGAAGCTGACAGAGCAGAGTAGGAATTCTCAGGGTCTATATCAATACACATTGATGCGCGATGTGATAAAGACTTTATTATGGACAGCACAGTTGAATAAGAGAGATCGATTTTGGCGAGTATTTGCTGAGCCTGAAATTTGAATACATGAGTCTCATCAGCGTAAATTGTCAATAGAAGACTGAGGGTGTGTATAAAGGCCCGCCGTTCAGAGTAATAGCAGCTTAGAATATACTGAAATGGGTCATCAAATATTGCTAGAGAATCACGTTCAGCGTTGATTATACGAGTGATTGTTGAGGGACTCGCTCCAGTGTATTGCTGAAGATCGGTGGCTTGAGATTTGAGGGCATCCGATAGCGAACTGAAAGAATCAATTGTCACTGTATCTGAGGCCAGGGGTAACTCGACACCAAGAGGTAAAGTGATAGCGCTTAAGGCATCTATACAGTTGTTCAGTGTATTGAGAGCGATGTCAATACCGTTATAAGTGTTCCGGTCTGTGTCTAGCAGAGACTGATAGACTAAGCGAAAACATCTTTATTGTTAGTAACTTAGCATAATTATACAATTTAAGACTTTTCTACTTACGGAGAATCACCGGCATGTATAATTGATGGCATTATTTTGGTGTTCTGACGATTGTTTGGCGTGTGTGAGTGTGAGGGAAAGGAAATCGCTGGGCAAAATAAAGTTTTCATTACGGCTGTATGAGCTAGGGTTATTAGGGCGTAATAAGGAAACATTCACAGCTAGCAGAAGTGCTAAGCGTCGCTTGAGAGCCAGTTGGTCAATACTAAATTAATGCTGCGTCTCATACACGCAGTGAAAACATTGTGGACTAGTTTTGAGGACAATTGTGACTGTTCTGGTTGATTGCAGTGTTGTTGTTGGTATTTATAAGATAGCGAATTGCCGTTTTGGGCAACGATACCGCGTTGAAGTTGTGTAAACTATAGCTGGCAACTGGAAATTGTGGATTATGGGGAGAAATTTCCCACTCACCAGGTACTATTGAGCAGCGATACAGCGCAAGCAAATGTCCACACAGTGACCACAGAAAACTAGGGATACGGCAGTGATTTTATTTAGCTAACAGAAATAGTTTATAGTATTCTAAACCACCTTATTTACAGCGAATATGACTCAAGAGAACATGTACATGGAACGCATGGACCAGCGAAGGCAGTTCTGTCAAAACTTTAAAAATGCGTAGGTCCCCACCAACCAGGGAACCTTATCGGTAATCTCATTATCCTTAAAACAGTAAGCAAACCTCTGATAATTTAGTTCCGCCTTTCCGCATTTTTTTCCTTAGATTACCAAAAAGAAAAGTATGCCGCTTCAGACTAGTAGAAAACCGATATCGCGACTGAAGACAGGATGTTTTACATGTAGAAAAAGGAAAAAGAAATGCGATGAAGTGAAACCTATCTGCAAAGGGTGCCAGCGAAACAAACTCGAATGTTTGTGGCCCGACCTGATTGTCAACCCGCAAAAGGAATGGTCCGATCCGTCACAGGCGAGCAACTTTTCTATGTCCCACTCGGCGCAGCCAAAACCTCTCACGTTTACATTCCAGCAGAGTATCATAAACTTCCCCCACACATCCAGTAGCGATAGTGCCTCGCCATCTATAGGCCCGAATGCTGATCTATTTGAGTCGCCGCCCTTAGATACCTTCTCCGTTCGTGATGCCGCAAATAGTTTGCTGGACCTTGTCGTTCAGGGCCGCCATGACCTAGTATTGCCGCCCCGGAGAGATTTAACTGGAGTAGATGAGTGGAACCGCCTGCGCAACCGCGCTGCAGTCCTTGCGACTATCGACAACATCAGCCAGTCTATATTGGACGAGCATGATGGGCATACACAGAATATCGACACCGATATCAGCTCTATTTTTGGGCCCTCATTAGGGCTACAACTGGACGAGCCTTCAGGGCGCGTGATAGGCGAGCTCGACGGTGATGGCAGTCTACGCCAGATCATGGATGTGGATTCTCCGGCAGAACTCGTCAACATGCCCGACTACTCTTCAGTCGAGTCGCCACGTCTCACTCTGCCACGTACTATTCCAGATCTTCTTGGTACACGCAATGAGATAGAGCTCTTCTTTCTCAAAAACAGTATCGTGTATTTGCGGCGGAAGCTGCTGCATCCGCACGGACTGAAACAGCTGCAACTGGGCAACTTCACAACGCCATTGAGTGGCATAAATGAGCCCATAAAGGACCTAATGGTTGCGTATGGTGCACACTACTTGTCTATGCATGGCTCCGAAACGATTATGTACGCTGACCGGTATTACACGTCGTCGCTGCAGGGACTCAGACGCCTTATATCTGAGTCGCAGCTAGATTACACCGAGGATTGGCTTATCATAATGATTCAGCTATTGGGATGCTTTGAGAGGTTGAGATACAGCAACGTGTCCAGATCAGTAGGCCACCTTGCTTTTGGATGGAGGATACTTAAAGAGCGATTGTCGAAAGCGCGGGGGCCCGAGATGTCGAACTTTTCCCGGGGTGTCACACGGGTAATGACTGAGAGCGTTCTGTATAATGCGGCGGTAATAGTGTACTTCTGCCCGCAAGAACGATTGCACTTGGCACCTCCGGCCGAGGTGTTCGATATATACATTGACAGCGTCAGGGATCCTTTATACCCGACCGAGGTTCGGTGGGCGAACAATCCTCTGACAGGTGCGGGAGTTGAAATGTTCAAGCTTGTTGCGAAAGTGTCGTGGATTGTTCGCAAACCTCAACAAACTGAGAAGACGATATCTGAAGCACTGCGACTGAGTGAAGAAATCATGGCGATGAATTTCGTGGATGAAGTTCCGCTAGAGTTGCCAGAGGTTATTGCTCAGCGGCTGAGACAGCGCGACATTACGCCGTATGAAGCACATTTGCACTATCTCGAGACGTTCAAACAAGCGGCACTGCTGCTGATCTACAAAGCTATAGATCCAGACCTTCAGACGGATGACGAAGCAGTCATGGCGTGTTTTGAAACGGGACTGAGACACTCTATGTATGTGGGCGGTGACAATGTTGACATTGCCAGCACGATGATCTGGTCATTGTACATTTTGGGGTGCTCTGCGCACACCGAAGAGGACAAGCTGATTTTCTCAGAAGTCATTCTACAGCTTTCGAGCGATTTTCACACAGAAAATTACTCATCAGTCGCTTTAGCGTTGAAAAAGGTATGGCACCGCAACATGGGTCTTGATGCGCTGCTGGATCGCAGTATTATCGAGACAGTCGCAGCTTGAAGTCAGCACAATCTTAAGATGCATTGCAATATTTTACAACAAGGCTTAAACGGTACGTGTATTTATTAATTATTTGGTGCTTTCTAATGTCTGCTTTTCTAGATCACAAACGCAATTATTTTTAGTACTTTTCCTATTTTTGGGAATTAGAGTTTTTGTCCGGTTTATTGTGATTACGCGCTTTATTGTATCTTCTCAGCTTGTCATCCTGTAAGATTGCCCCTACAGGAACACAATCGCAAAATTACAGGTCGCAAGGAAATTCTGCGAATCCTTTTGTTTACGCGGCACGTGTTTCTTTCTGTTCTGATCTGTACTTCTCCTGGACCTGCAGCAAACGCGACGTTTGCCTGTAAAACGCGCTGCTTTACTAGGTGTAATAAGACCCTGCCAGATCTTTGTTAACGCGTCTTGCCTTTATTTATTTTTTAGTCATGTCGACCTCTTTGGAGGCTACAGTGCCCATATTGCACTCTCCGGAGCTCTCCGATGACGAAGATAACCAGATACCGGTGCCCGAAGACCAATTAAGTTTGACCTCGTCAACTTCAATAGCGGGAAAATCTCAAAGCACACCTGCAGCTCTCCTCAGTGACCTTATAAAAGACATTCAAAATTCCCTGAATCCCGGAAGCTTACTGACAACCTTGAAAGATACCCAGGACTTGTGCCAGCAACTGTCTCACAACATCGACCACGGCCAACCGCCAGAAGCTGCAGCTGTATCCTCCCTCTCGCAGTCTATCAGAATCCTCTTATCACATCTCATTGCTACCACAATAAGTCAATCTAACCCAGGTGCGCGCATGCTGGATGTAGAGTTTGTTGCAGGAAGCAGAGCTGCGCTTTCCGACATCGCTGCAGCGCTCTCTAAACTTGACGACTACATGAAATCCCTGAAAGACCATCCGCCCGCGAACAGCCCACAAACAGGCTTAGATCAAAAGCTCTCACATACACTGGAAAATGACTACGAACTGCTCAGAGAAGCTCGCTATAGACTTGAAATTGCATTAGAATTTGAAGAACTACATGGCCATGTGATACCTGATCTCAGATCAGAACTGAACACTTGTCTCGCAAGATGCTTCGAAATTAATGAAATGAGGCGTGAAATAGCAGCTCACAAACCCGAAGTCCTCTCCATAGAGACTCTCAAGAATAACTCACTACGTTCTGTCGTTACTCCAGAGAAAACATCTAATATAGATGTTCAAGGAACAGATGAAATTGCCTCGAAAACCCCACTACCGCGTATTAGACCTTTATCGTTAGATGAGATTGCAAACGCTATGGTAGACAGTCCCCTAGGCTTTACCGGGAAAGCTCCTAAAATGATCACGTTATCAGAAGAGGAAAAGAATGCTAACCTCATGCTTTTACAACTGATTGCAAAGATGCAGCCCCTCAAAGCATCGCTCGACATAGTACCTCTGAGAAAACAAAGCTATGAAACTCAAGCCACTGAATTATTTCCTACTTCTGTGGAAGCGTTAAACTTGGTTTTCAATGACCTGATGGCAGACTGGAAAAAGCTCGATTCCGAGGTTCAATTTCTGAAGCACGAAATGAGCGATGAGAAATGGGCACTGGTATTTAAGACAGTCATTGAAAATGGCTCAAAGCTGATAGATTCAATGCAGAGAACAATTGATCGTCTCGACAACACGGATTCATTCAGCCAACAACTGATCTCAGACTCATCTGCAGATTCTCAGGCCGCCGCGTTGAAATATGAAGAATACCAAAAGAAGAAATGCAAGATTGTGCCTACGGTCTTGCAGACAATAACTCTACTAAAAAAGGGTCGCCAGCAAGAGCTAATGTCTTCTCCTGATATATATGAAAGAACCGATTCTTTTCTTAATCAATGGGATGCATTAAGTTCTAAGATGCTCAGTATTGATGCCACTCTATTTGGAAGTAATGCCGGTGAACACTACCTACCAAAACATGAATTCTCCTACCCGGTATTTGGCCGCAGTGGGTCTAGGAGCTCAATTGCTTCTGGATCTATAAATACTCCGACTTTATCAGAGTGTAGGATGTTCTCCGGCAGCGAACTTTTGCCTATGCAATTAGCGAGCCGACGTCGCATTACATCTCAGTCTTCTTTCATAAGAGAAGATTCTGAACCTCTTACTGCGACTAGTTATGACACTGAGTCGCAAAGAGAGCTTAGAGATTTGCAAGCGATCCCTCGAAGTCCTGATCCTGCTCTAGCGGTGAAGTCTAGGACGCATGTGCATGTAGGACCAACTCCTCGTATTTCGAGGAGATCACTTATTCCTGCACCATCTACTCCTGTAACTCCACTCAAGCGTCCTTTCCTGCGAAGCTCGTTAACTTCACTGACAGGCTCGACAAAAGATATCGAAAAGGGGCCGAGACACAGCATTCAACGCACCACAGAGAGGAAGTCCTTTATTGTTCCACCTAGTGTATCACCACTGAAGAAAACTGGCGCGATAAGCAGTGTCAAAAATCCTTTAGCGACGCCAGCGCGTTCGCGAGCGTCTACCTTAAGTGTCAGAGACTCTGATGAGACACCAATCAGACCCATGACAGGCCGGGCTTCTGATGTAATGAGTGCCAGTATGAGAGCTCCACCTGCAGGACTCACTTTGCCCAAGAGGACGACGCTAGCTGCACCGTCTACGCCCTTGCCGAATCGCAAAACAAGTTATGCCAACATGAACCGTGATGTCAGCAGTGCGTCGAGAGTGTCTTCACTGAATTCTTTTAAAAGTAGCAGTCCATCAAGGCTGTCTAGCACTTCATCTAGGACAACAGTGACGGGTCGGCTCAGTTCATTTAGTAGGCAGTCGAAGAGGGAAAGCGACGCGGGTGTTAACCGTCCGAAATGGCGCAACTAAGTGATCTGCAGATCTAAATGGTGAATATAAGAAGCAGAAGTGGCATTAGTAGAAAAGAAAAAGAAGAAGGAGAAGGAACTATGTATGTTTATTTATACAAAATATATTATTGGGTCAGCTTATCCCAAAAGATTTACTGTTCTACGTTCTGGGCATAGAAGAAGTTGACGCCAGTAGGAGTAAGATTGTTCTCCTTGGCCCAGTCGCGAACACCGTAGCCGGGGATTCCAGTGCCCCAGCAAGGTCTATCTTTAGGAGCAGAGGGAGTTGAGGGATTGTTTTGCTTATATACGATCCAGACATATCGGTGCTTACCCGTTTTAGGAGGAGGTCCAGGTGGTAAGTACTCCATGAGAGTGGTGCCATCAGACTGCGAGATTACATGCTCCGAGCCAGCTGGAGAAGATGCAGAAGGGGGAAAACTAAGATCGGATACGACGAAGTGACAGTATTCGGACCATTTTTTGTCGCCACGAGTTGGAGCATCGGGATCAGTCATGACGATGGTGTATTTAGTGTCGGGTTCGGCAGCACCGTCGAGGGCTAGAGTGATTTTCGGATAATGTTGCGTCGCGGCGACTTCTAAGGTGTTACCGAGGACAGCTTCGACATCAGGTGCATAGGATATGGATATCAAGGTAGAGGCGACGAGATCGTCCAGGACATCTGGGACGATTTCGCTTTTCTTAAGAGATTCTGCGATTGAGGCGGAGATGGTTACCTGCATGGTCGGTGTTAGTCGGATTCTTGGAATTGAGTTTGTGCTGAAATGTGGAGAAGAGGGGACCACCCCTAACCTCCACTTTAAACCAATGAAGGCGCATGAAGGGCGGAAAAGGAAATGTAGAGATAATACTTACCAGACTGCGTCGCTGAGGAATAAAGCGAGATGACAGAGGTGCGGCGGTGAATTTAGGAACGCCTTGGGGTGCGGTCAGGGATCGATTTGCGAATCGAATAGCGCAGCTACGCAGGAGCGTTGATGCTCTTGCTAAAGGCGAATGCATAACAAATATAAGAAAGAATAGCGATCAGAAGGAAAATCGATCAATGTCCACTGTTTTCTGCAGAAGCGATAGAGAAAGGAAAAGGAAGAATATGCAAGAAAGGCGAGAGTGGTTGGTGAGAGATATTCCCATATGGCTTTAAAATTCGCACAACTATTATACGTTAAAACCTTAAATTCTCGTGCAAAGCTCGGTCCAATTCAATCTCTTCATTTTCGTTATTTTAGCTAGATTCTTCTTCCACAATACCCGGTCGATATTGTTTAAGAAGCTCCTTAGTTTCATCATGTGTCATCTCGTCATCAGATTTGTAGATTTGCTCCAACACATCCAGTGCGTCGTCTCTGGCTGGAGGCCTTAGTGCAATCAGAAATTTCAATGATCTCAGCCCAAGTCGACTCCGGTCCGGGTCTACGCATATCGTCTTAAGTGAATGTATCATCTCCGTAGACAGCTGCGGTATCTCAGAAAGCCATCGCAATAAGAATTTGTCGTCTGAGCTATCACAATATAATACGACATTCTCAAATAATATGCTAGCCCATTTCGCGTAGTTGGGCATCCTATCTGCGAACTGGCCCATCGATTTCTTCTTCGGATCAATCTTGATAAAATCACCGTACCATTCTTCATTCATCCAAATAATCGCTGCATCCAGTCTGTTCCTAAAATCAGCCACCACATACTCCTTCAACCGCGATCTTACTTCTTCGCGCATCTTTTCCCCAAGCGACTCTCCTTGGCTATCTTCTTCAGCAGCACTGTCAGCAAGCCCCCGCGAGCATATGCGTGCGAGCAGCAGCACCCACGAGTTTTTATTCCAGTCTGCTGCAGCCACATGATTTGATAGCCCAGAAAAATTAAGCGCCTTAGTCGAGTTCGCAAACATATTAAGGTCGTCCACTGCTGACGAAGACTCTATAAGTCTGTCAATTGCATCCGTAAATATCTTCAAGCGGTCATTTTCGCTTAGGTCTGTAGCCAGAAGCTCAGCCTGTCTGGCAGCATTTATGACATTATCAGCATCGGCAGCTGGAAGTGCATCGGCATCGGCGTCTTCATCTCTTTCACTTTTTCCCTCTGAGTTTATGCCAGTCTTGCCTGTTGCTTTCTCTGTAGGAGCACTCTTAAGAGGAACCAACGAACTGAATCGCTGGAAAACAGCACCTAGTGCCGATTGTACCTGGTCTGGGGAGGCATGTTGAAGACCCGCTGAAATCATGCCTATCGCAACATGAAGAGGCAGACTCGTAGCATCGAAACTGCTCAAAGGATCGTTAGAGTCTATTAGTGTAAACAAATCGGAATAAGAAGCCGGGCCCGGCGGCATAGTCAAACTAGTAATACTGTCAGAGCCGCCATCAATATTAAGGCGACTTCGTTTTGTTGATGGATCGTCAAAGTTCCCATCCAACGGCCGCTTCCTGGAGTCTAGTTTAGCTGAGCGAGACATGAAATCCTGCAAGTACCGCTGGATTTTAGGCGTTAGTGACGTGAGTCTGGAATCTGTTGACCGTGTAGCTGCGCGTAAAACCGAATTAAGTGATATTTTTACTGCTTTCTCAAGAAATTTAACCTGTAGTTGATTTTCAGTGTGACATGCAGCCCGCAGATCCGCTTGGTGCGGTCTGAACTCAAGAAGCCGGTTCAAAACCCCATTCGCGGTAGAAGGCCTTGATCGAATTAAACAAACAGAAGTGTATATCACCGCTGTACCAAAGGGAGACGATAATTCAGGCTCTTCCAGACTTGACACTATGCGGTCGAGCAAAGCTGATGCTTCAGCCTCCAATTGAAATTTTTGTAGAAAAGGATGATCAGAGGGAACAGTGTGGATATTGACTTGATGGTCGTCGTCCATTCTGGGATCAGCCAGACCTTCAGACTGTGCCATGACTATTCTTTGGGCTAGTTTTATCGCAGCGATTTTGATTCTATCTGATCCTTCTGTCCACAAACTCAACACCTTGGTCTTTATGGCCTCTATCAAGTCCCACAGAGCATTATCCGGGCGAGGTGCGCGCGCTACTCTTCTAAATACACACGGGTACACTTGAGAAATGACAATTATGACTGATTTTCGCACATCGTCGTCCTCACAGTCGTCCAGTAAACTTTTTAGGGGTTCAAGCAAGTTGACAGCGAGCGCCGTTCGAGCTGACCGCGTCAAATCGCAGGCAAATACATCCACAAGTGTCTTTGCAACAATAGTTTTGTCGCTGGTGTCTGCGCAATCCAGCAGTGGCACCAGACCTCGTAGTGCCTTCAGTGCAGAACCGGGGTCCTCTTTGACTGTACGGAGCAGGTCTGAAGCCGCTTGCACGCTCTCGGACTGCCCAGCAGAGCTCGTCGATGCACCTGTTTCTTCCTGGTTTGACATCACAATTGTTGCGTACTACGCCAATCAGCACAGCTCGTAAGACAGAATAACTAAGACGCGGAAAAAAAAGCACTGTGCTGTCTAAATACACGCTGCACAATGTCTTGATCGGTGGACGTTTGTGGCAGGTAAAAGAACAAGGGTTAGGGTGTAAACACCCACCACCACCAACTTTCGTACTATAGTGCTGAACGGCTTGCTACTACCTCTTACCTAATCGGACGGTGCAAAGGAAACCTTAGAAAGCGTTGATATTGCCGATTTCCAGAGGGGCCTGTCTTTTTCTTGCAACGGAAGCCTTTGTTTTTAGCTTAGAAGTTTTACAGTGTGATTGCCGTCTGAACGCGGGTTTTTCGATCTTGTGGTATTTTGCAGCCTGATTCTTATTTGCCTGAGAGCGATATTTGGCCCATGACTGCTGCAGCCGATCCGGTCGTCCTCAAAAATGGACAAGGCCCAAAAATACCGCATGTATCTGAAAATTTCGTCTCTTTTAGTCTTATAACGTCACGTGTTATCGACAACTTCTACACTGAGCTTTCACAACTAATCCTTACTCTACCTTCCTTACCCGATCAAGCCAAAAAGAAGCGAATCCTCGATTTCTTCGTGTCATGCAGACAAACATTTATAAAGCTACTAGTGCTGTCGAAATGGTCCAAATCCGCTCCTGAAGTCTCCCGCGCAATTGACGTCGTCAGCTGGCTGATAGGCCAACGTAATTGTTTTATCAACTGCGTCTATTCCTTGCAAGAACTCAAAGTGTCGCTCGGTCCTGCCCGCTTGAGGAATCCGGACCTCCAAACTGCTCTTGAAGTTATAATGCTCGGCAGGACACAGCTGTCGACGTTCAATTTCATACAAGCTGATCCGCTATCCCCTCAGTCTATTCTTGATGTCCTTCACGAACTAAACATGCTTATCGCTTTCCGCCTCAGCCTTGCTACAGATATACCTCCTAAAATGCGCAAATATCGTATAAAGAATGGCCGCGCCACCTTCACTGTACCGAACGAGTTTGAAGTAGACCTTGGCGTCGTTTCCGATGTCGAAAATGCTCCTATGTTTCTAATCGATTTCCGCTTCCTCTTCTCTCCTAGCCGCCCGCTCACTGACTCCTCTCGTGTAATTATAGAACACAAATCTAACGAGATTCTCTCAGGGCCTACAGATTACCCTCTCACGGACCTCTATAATTTTCTGCATTCCTGTATAGTCGACGAGCAACTTCAAATATACTTCCAACAGGGCCGCGTGCTTGAACAAGGCCTTTGGAAGCACACATTATCCATGTCGTTCAATACTGAAGAGAAGATTCTCACATTCTACTACTGGAAATCTAATATTGCGCACAATAGGTTTTCTATCACACTCAGTCCAGCCTCTGATGAAATTTTGCAGGTCGTCTGGAAAATAGATGGAACTCAAAAGGACCACTCTATACAGTTGCAGAAAGATTTCATCAGCACTGAGAATCTACTTAAAAGTATCGTGGCTTTACATTCAAAATATATACTTGCTGATGCTTATGATATACTGGCATCCAGCCCTCAGTTTCAACACTCTAATGATCTCAAGTTTAATGGGACGGAAATACTCGCACACATAACTGCTCATCAAGTACTCAAGATACTCATTGAAACAGTTACAGGCAATGTTCTCTTCACTCCGCCTTTGCCGGGGCTACATAATATACAGCAAACAATCAACGAAACAAATACCCACCAGCCTAAAGCTATTGCACAGGGCGTTACTGCATTAACACGTCAGCTCCTTTCGGAATCCATTATGCAGACAGCCAAAGTAACAGGCTGGGAAATTCATCGCCTCAATACAAGCCGTATTGAAGATGTCCGCAAGACTTTGAATACCAAGTCCCGCACCATTTTTTCTCTATATCAAAGTACCTGGTTATCTGCATGGACCGTTTTATGTGTTCTAAACGAACATAGTTCTGACTGGTATGTTGCTAGACTTGTTAATGGTGAAGATGGATGGTTCGTTATATTCCACGAACCGTTAGATTTGAAGCTGGCTTCTCCTGTTCCTACTTATAGTCAATTCAAGATGATGGCTCTGGATACATCTGTTTCCGTATCAAAATCTACTTTCTCTTGGTCGCTTAAAGCCAGAGGAATAAGATTTCACGATGGACCTGTTCCGGGGGTGGAGCTTGGTCCTCATGACCAGTATTTTGTACTGGATATGTCATCATTGCTCCCCACTGACTGGGTTAAAACTGCACTGCACGTTTGTCTGTCTCCTCTAAAATCTGGTTTCATTAGAGTCTCAGCCCAAGGATCCTTCAAAGATAATGAAATACTGAAATTTCTACCGAATCGAAGCCGCCATATTGAAATAGAAGTGGAAACAGGTAAGTTCATGCTTGAGACAGAGTTTGCTCCAGGCGGCCCTGCTTTTGAGTTTGTCTACGAGCAATTGGCTCACTTGAATATGATTATTAAGTTTTTGGTGATTGCTAAGTCGTTCAATCTCAAACCTCAAAATGTCTCAATGGAAGAACTAAGTTTCTCTTATGCTGACGATCTTTCAGCTTCAGTTATTTTCAGTAAAGGAGAGCACATGTCTTTGAGTATACCTGCTGACAATCCTCAAAAGCCGCTTGAAGCTATTTTTCAGGGAATATTTGACACAAGTAAACTGAAAAAGACACTTGCCTGTTTTAGCATTACTGCGAGCATCTTCAAACTGGTGGCAGAATTTGATAAAAAATACGTCTATTTTATTGTGCGGAGCCCTGTCAATTTCAGATTATATTACGACGCAAAGAATGTTGAGAATGCCACCGCTTATGCGATTGAGATTAAAATAAGGAAACACGAAGGCAAGGGATCTATGATATACTTTACTGACAAAATTTCGGATGTTTCTAATATCACGCGTCTAGAAAAGCTCCAGGAAGTCTGGCAGCTAAAAGAAGACGGAGTTGTTGGCCTTGGTGAAGGTGTTGCTTGCACTCCCGCAGCTGCTACTGCGATATTGGAGAAAATCAACGAAATTCTGATGGCGGAATGTGCGCCGGAAGTGAAAACGCTACAAGCAGCAGGATTAGCTTAATGTCTTAGATGAGGTGTATATGCTGATACACATGTAAACACTTATACGCTATTTAAATGTGACAAATTAATTACCTTGATAACAATTTTTTTCTGGAGAAAATACATTTATTCATTTATCATATCAGCCGTGGAGCTATTTATGCTGGGTTCACTTCGAACTTCATTTGAACACCCATAGACAGCAGTTCTGAATCTAGGTATCTTAGAACAAAAGGAATAGAAATAGCAGTAGTATTGTCACCGCCTTTGAATCTATTTCCAAGTCCATCTTCCCATGAATCTAGGTCATCTTCGGGGTCTCCTGCAGCAAGAGGAGTTGCACAGCTGCGACAGCGTACACTAGACTTCTGGCCAATTCTGGCAACTGTATTAATGGAAGTGATCAATGAACCGCAAGAGCGACACAGATTAGCAACAGTATAGTCACTGCAATTGAGCAATCTATCTCTGAGCAGAAAAGATGAGCCATGCCCAATAAGAGCATCTCGCTCCATCTCTCCGACACGGATACCACCGTGACGCTTTCTGCCCTTCACAGGCTGCATAGTAAGGACGTTCACAGGTCCAGTAGAACGCACCTGATACTTATCGTTAACCATATGGCGCAGACGCTGGTAGTAAACCACGCCGATGTAGATGTCAACTTTAAACTCTTCACCGGTAATGCCAGAGTACATAGGCTCATTGCCGTGATAATTGTATCCGGCTTTTAGTAGCTGCTCACCGAAGTGATCAGCAGCAGTATAATCTTCAGAAAATTGCCAAGGCGTAGCTTCCTGAGCTACTCCATGAAGAGCACCAGACTTGCCAGCTAGTGACTCAACAAACATTCCGATGGTCATGCGGGAAGGGAAAGCATGCGGATTAATGATAATGTCGGGTTGAATACCCGATTCTGAGAACGGCATGTTAACCGTGGGATATTTTTGAGAGCATACACCCTTCTGACCGTGACGAGAAGAAAATTTGTCTCCAATGACAGGCACTCTCGGAACTCTGAACTTGATAGTAAAAGTTTGGAACTCTGTGCTTGAGCCTTCTCCACAAACAAGCTTGACCTCCTCTATATATCCGGCCTCGCTTGATTTGTAATTAATGTATTTGGTTCTGTTGGTCACTGGATCAATATAGGCAGCGATAGGATCACCTTCCTGAACATGAACACCGATTATTGGCAAGCCGTCTCTATCAAGTTTTCCTTCAACTGTTTCTGGCACTGTTTCTTCGGCAAAACCAAATCGTAGCGACGTAGGCTCACCGGGACGTTGGCGTTCTGATAAATCAACTTTCTCAACCTTATATACCGTCCCGTGTCCGAATCCTCGTTCCAAGGCGGACTTATTTAAGATCATAGCATCATCCATATCGTAACCAGTGTAAGAGATTACAGCAACAACAGCGTTCATACCGTTTGGATAAGAGTCCATGCCGTATTCGTCGTACAAAGAAGCACGAACCACAGGTGTTTGGCCAGTTTGCAGTCTGTAGAGCTTGTTATCTGAACGATGGTTCAGAGCAGTTCCTGGAGTACCCATGGTTTGCTTACCCATCTGGCACTGGTACATGTTTCTTGGTGACTGGTTGAAGTCAGAGAACGGCGTCAAGTTAGCTAAGATAGAGAGAATATTCGTAGGAGAAAACTCAACGTGCGTGTGGACTTTAGGAGTAATTTCTTCAGGTGTGACTGCTATGTCCATGTGAACTTGCTCAAAGGGACCAATGTAGTCCTCTAACTGGTTAGGAAGATACTTGACGGGGCGTGTCATGCGTGCAAGTGATGAAAACAAGTAAAGACCAGGGTACTGCCCACCGGTTTTGTAAGGAACATAGCCAATTTCGAGATCAAGGGGAATGTCATATAGTCCCTCGGTTTTCCATAGGCGAAGTGTTTGACTGACCTTGAGTGCCAGAGTCGGTTCGCACCAGCCAATTATGCGACCATCCAGCTGCACTGAGAAATAGTCGTTCCTGGGAGGAACTACATCAGGATCAATGACGCCTAACGAGAAGAGCAGCTTAGGGAGCTTAGAGACGTCGCGCTCAGTGGTCACAACTCGGCATTTGTGCGCCAAATGATTGAGCAAACCACACGGAGAACCGTCTGGAGTGTGTACAGGGCAGAGGAAACCCCATGATTCAGGTAGCAGTTTTCGAACAGTAGTTGTTTTGAGCTGTGCAAAGAAAGAACCTCGATGTACCATTCGGAAATGTGATATGAAACGATAAAAATTGATTTTCTCGGCGACGACAGTGTAACCGGAAGTTTGCTGCAAGTCAAGGCCAGATTGTGAGACTAGATTACCCGTGGAAAGAAAATAAGTAAGTTTCGTGCCGATAGGCTCTTTGCTTCTGAAAATAGCCTTGCGAATATAGTCGGGGTTAGAAAAATCGACGTTGGCAGACTTCCTTGTAACTTCGGAACGAATAAAGCCGCGAATTCCTTGAAGGTATTCTTCCATTTTCTCTTTAATAATCATACCATACAGGAATCCGCCAAGGAGGACTTCCTGATGTTGAACAGCATCTGGGTTATCAGGAGCACAGAAACCGCCAACAACAGAGTACAATTTGCGAATCATAAATATGAGCATGCGATATTTGTCTGTGTCTTTGTTGAGATGCACGAGAACGATTTTTTTGAGGAGTACTTGGCCAATTTCGTAGTCAGACATATCGGGGTCGCCGTTCAGGGCGACACGGAATTTTTTGCCGAGGAAATTCAGAGTGTCTTCCTGCGTGTAAAGTTTATAAATCTTGTATGTTTTCAACAGAAGTTCAACACGATTTGTTAAGAAACTGTTCTCAGTGTCGTTTCCCACAATGCGTGTGAATATGTCGCGATCGTTAGTCGGGATCAGAGCCCGCAGGATCATCATGACAGGAACAAGGTACTCATTCTTTCTGTAAGAGAATCTGAAGGTGATGTTTCCGTCTTCAAGATAGTGAAGGACGTTGGTTTGCGAGGTCTGATCAGGGCGGACTGAGCGGATTTGTACACCAAACTTTGAATAGTTCTTGCCGCGGTTCGTGAACGAAGGTCTCACAATAGCGAGAGGGATGTTGCGGCGCTGTACAATGAGCATGCGGATAAGCTTTTCGATGCCATTGACAATGAAATATCCGCCGAGTTCCTCTGCCTCTTCTCGCGCCTGCACCAGCTGATACGGGGACATCTTCTGGAGGTGGCACTTGTTAGATTTGAGCATTATGGGGATCTGACCGCAGTCACGGGCGAGACGGTGGACTTCTCCTGAGTCATTGACTTGGTAGCACAAGTTAAGAGTAATAGTTGAGCGGTAGGTGATGAGACGTTCTCTGCATTCTGCGGGTAGGAGACGGCGATCAGACTCGATTGATTCTGCGTCGTTGTTAGTCGGGTGTGATATATGCACAGACTCAATCCAGAACGACACCTTGTTGCCTATCTTTCCAGGCTCAGCAGAGTCGAACGCAGATATCTTACCGATATCTTTAGCGGCAAGGTCGAGGAGACCTAGATCAGACAGAGCATCGAAGGAGCCGATGTGTGGGCTAATGGCATCGCTGAGTAGCGGGTAGGCAGTCTTATCTTTTGGAGGATTCTTGAAATATGCCTCCCTCTTGAGAGTGTTAAATGCAGCCGTCGGCATGAGTCTCAGCGAGTACGGCGGTACCTTTTTTCGAAATTTTAAGCCCGTTTGGTGAAGAGGAAAAAATTAAAAGATTTGTTTTTCAGTAAGTTTAAGCAAATTAAGGTTTTGACGCAGCATTTTGGGAGGTTTATATCATGCAGTAGGGCACATGAGGGCACGGGGGCAGACACACCGCCAGCACTGCATCTGACACGCACACGCATGGGGGCCAAAGATGCAGACATTGCGCGGAATCCGCTCAAGATATTCAGCCAGATAGTGCTCATACAATGTTTCTATTATCTGTCGGCCAGCATCATGATCGCATTCATGTGCAGTGTCATGAAAGAGACGTTCACGCTCGATCTTCTGTTTGGATGGAGACAGCTCGATGGGACGCGATACTGCGACGTGTTGCGACTGATCTGGCTCATACAGTCCGCATTTGTGGCAATGTTTATAATGGTGGTCGTTCGGAGGAGTAGACTCATACTAGACTTCACTTTGACCACCTACATTATGGCAATACTGATCTGTTGCATCTTTTCTGGCGCCGCACCTGCTTCTGTGGCCTACTGGGTTATTCAACTCGCAGACATAGCTATCAGTCTGCTATTGGGTACCTGGGCTGCGCGTCAGTACGAACTACGTGACGAGTTCTTTGGCTCGCATCGAAAACAACGCAGACAGCATCGTGGTCACGCGGATCGCGACGACGCCGTCGAGCTTCAAGCTCTCGCTACATCTACTGATGTCACACCGTCATGAACCTCGAAATTCAGTTGTGTCTACAAATGCTCTTTAAGATCAAATTCGCATACATACCTACGTGTTATAGGCTTTGTTTTATCTGGAAACTACGGAAGTGGGGGGCGCTCGTGGGGGCAGCCTGTTGCCGGGCCGGATGTGAGGTGGGTGGGTTTTCTCTCTCTTACACAGGCTTGACCCACCCTTCAGACTTCAGCATCCATCCCCAACATACCTTGCGCCTATTTCGGCTTTCTGCAATCCCCGCTTATCGTTTATAATAGATAGCTCGGTTATGCTCTGTAGATCATGCAGAGGTTCGGCGGATTTCCTATTTCACGTTTTCTCGGCGGCGTCAACCGGCACCCCTCTTTTCTCCCACCCCTGACCCGCGGCCTGCGGTACGTTGTTGATGCCTATTATGCCGCTAAAGAACGCGAGGGGATGCGCGAGTACAACACAAAGCGCATTAAAGAACATCGCCCTCTTTCCGGCGAGGACAGTTTTTTCTATTCTCCAATAGATTCTACCAAAGAGGTCGCTCTTGGTGTTGCCGACGGTGTCGGCGGCTGGGCTGATCTTGGCGTAGACCCTGCTGAGTTCAGCTTCGCTCTTACCGACAGAATGACTGAACGCGCCACAAATGGCGTTCTGTCTGATTCAGAAAACCGCTCAAGTACCGCTACTGCTCCTTTGAGCGCGCTTTCTCTGCTTCGCGACTCTTACGAGTATGTGGTGAACCAGAAGGTAGTTAAAGCGGGTAGCTCTACAGCTTGCGTAGGGGTAACACACAATGACAAACTCCAAGTTGCTAATATAGGGGATTCTGGATTTTTTATTTGCAGGCAAGGGAAAATTGCCCATGTTTCCTCTCCCCAATTGCATTATTTTAACGCACCTTTTCAGCTATCGATAATCCCGCAAAAACTTATAGATCAGGCCAAAAGATCTGGCAGAAAGCATTTCCAGGATTATCCCGACGATTCAGAGCTTTCAGTGCACTCTCTTATACCGGGAGATGTGGTGGTTTTCGCGACAGACGGACTATTCGACAATATGTCTATCACTGAATGTCTTGCAATTGTGAGCGAACGAATGCTCGCACACAAATGCTGGGAGCGCCACCCAGAAAAGGGAATATTGCATAGCTCAGAACTCACGAATGAATGCGTCACGAGTATCGCTATGGCACTTGTCAACAGAGCCCGCTCATACAGTCTAGACACCAAAAGAGAGAGCCCATTCGCTCGCGAGGCGCAAAGGACCGCCCAAATATACTACACTGGAGGCAAACCTGACGACATAACTGTGGTATGTATGCTGGTAAAATCCGACTAGTTTACTGCTCCGTTTACTGACCATTTTTTTATATTTCTTAATTTATGACCGCACTTTGCAAACAATTTCATATGGAATAGCTATGCTATGATCTGAAATCTCTCCAGTTTTGATAATAAAGTTTTTATCTGACCAATCACAGCCACTCCCTATCCAGGGACACGCACAACGCTCGACTCTCTCGGAAACCACCAACTACACTTCAAATCTTCTGATTATAGAAGCATTTTACCTTCTCTCTAAACTTGTTAAATACTATTATCCCCTTTCATAAACGTACAATGTCAGGATCCGTGTTGAATGTAAGTTTTATTCAGTTTTTACGAGTCTCTTTTGGCTTGCTTGAGCACTGTTATATGCTGTGTTTTTTTTTTCTTGGGGTATCGGTTAAGGTCGGGACTCCGAACAAATAGCTGTATATAGAGAATGAGCCGTGAACTCCTCGAGAAAATTGTTCGAAAATGCGTAAAAGTTCTTTTTACTAACACAATCAGACTTTGCGATGGTCCGCTTTAGCTGGTGGTGTAGTGTACGGCGTATTCCACTCGTTTGTTGTCTCTAAGCAGCACCAAGCTTTGGAAGAGAAGCACGCCTATGAGCACAAAGAGAAACTCATTGCTGAGGCCAAGGCCGAGTATGCTAAACTACACCCGAAGCCTGCTACCGCGTCCGTATCTTTTGATCTATCGGACCCAAACTTTGACCTCGAAAAGGCAATTACCGCTGCCCTGGCTTAAACTCATCGAAGAAAAGACAAAACTCTTGTGCAACTTAGCTGACCCGTTCTTATGATCGCGAATTGGATATACTTTTGTTTCCAGTTTCTGGCTTTATCTTCCTTTCTTTTTCCCGATCCTCTTCCATCGTCATATACTTCTAGTAGGTTTACTGTTGTACCACCGTGCAATCATATTTACTAGGTCTTTTTCTTAAGTTAAACTGTATCCTTTTGTATTCTTTCACGTATATTCATAAAAGGCTACCTGTTGGAGTGTGCTGTTAATTTGCTGCACTTTTTGTGGCTCTTCAGATTCTGCAGACTCGACCTTCGATTTCGTGTCTTCGCTGTAGCTCCCAAGATTCCTAGCATTTGCAAGGATTTGCGCAGCATTCGCGATTAGAGTGTCTGCCTTGTCTGCAGGTTCAGAGTCTGATTTTGTAGACTTAATGCTGACGTCTTTGTCACTCGTTTCGGAGTGAGCTTCTGGCGCTGATTGCTGTGCCAGACAACGTTCTCGTAATACCACGATCTGCTGCAATCGCGGTATCCAAGAAACTGCAGCAGATTCGCCAGAGTTCCAAACAAGAGCAAGAATGCTGGCATTCAGAGCCAAATTGCGTACAAACAAAGACAGTGATTTTGCAGAAACGACTTTCAAGTCAGTAGCTACACTCCATTTAGGCAAATTCGGTGACACGCTCACTCTGACCCTGAAGTACTCAGCATTTCCGATCTCCGGTGTATCGTCTGTGCTTTCTGCTTTATTTGCAATAGATTGATCTTGAAAATCTTCTAAAATCAAATTGTCCTCGGTATTAGACAGCACAGAATGCGGCGAGATAATGATATTGATAAAGTTGAACTGGCTCTTAAGTTCAAACTCTGAATTGAAGATCTCTCCGGAATCGTTGTAGTATATATTCACAAAATCATTGCCAATATGCCGCTTCTTGTTAGACGCGGCAGGGTCATGCTCGTAGGAGGGCATCATAGTAGTAATATGGAATACAACCTCTGTGATCTGATCGCGCCACACGTAAGTGTATTTTCCGTCATAATCTGCTTCAATATCTAGCCCACCAGTGTAAATATCTCTGTTGCCTTGAAGTTTTACCAAATCGCCAAGTCCTTGGGTAAATTTGACATAAGACGACGACCCTACGGAGTTCTTAAGGTACTCTCCTTCGTCTTTCTGACCGGGACCGATATAGATAACTCCTATTTTATGTAATGCAATAGCAGGCATTCTTTCTAAAATACCAATAGCACGTTTGCTCTGCGCGTCATTAGGTACCAATATTGGCTTTTCATGTTCATTTAATGTTTCTGGCATAACAAGCTGCATAAGCAGGTGGCTAGGCAGTACCAGTTCAGATGTATCGGAATTTATTGGCACTTCCTCTGGAGTCACAACATAAGAGTTCGCTCCTGTTGCACGTCTCACGGTTATTTCAGAAACACCAGTATTGGCTACCGTCTCAATTTGAACCACACTCGTTCCATATACCCAAGTTTTGGACACGACTTCGGAGTTAGACTGTTTTGCAGCGTAAGTAAGTGTTTCAGAAGGAGAAGATTTACCAACAGACAAAGGCATGTCAGAAAATGCAAACCGTACAATGAAATCCACAAAACACCAGGCAAGATTATCCATGGACTCAATCGACTTATCCATCGTAAGGTTCTTCATAATGAAAGACAACATTGCTTTACGGTCATCAAGTCTGAGAGCCAAAAACCAAACAGAAATGACATTGTACGCCATAACTTCCAAATAATTAATAACCCGAGAATCATACTCTGGTCCGGAATATCGTGAGAGTTGCTCTATATCTTGAGCGCTTTGTAGAAACTTGAAAGAAAGACCAAAAATGCGTTTATAGTCTTCCATTGTACAATTGTTCGTCAGATATGGGACTCGCGATATGGTCGCTAGAAACTCGACAACTTGAGCGCCCGCAACGTAGCTATTGGCTTTCATTTGCAATTGCGTAAAAATCGACGGCAAAAATTTCTTTATAGATAGCGGGATCTCATATGAGCACAATGCCAGAATATTAATTGAAGAAGTTGTTATCTTTTCCCATGAGTTCAGCTGCATCACTACAACTCTGACAATATCGTCCTGTTCCGCCTTGGTGTAGAAATCGTGATAAGAAAGAAGCGAATTGATAGTTTGTAGCAAGCCGAGCTGAATATCTGAGCGAGTAACATTAGAAGGTAGACTGATTTTCATGTCTTTCATGCCAAGTTGGTGACATATAGCTTGGCGAATTCTTCTGACGATATGTATTGAATTCTTGAACATGACCATGTTGTTCATTTGAGGGCTGAAGTGAGTGAGTGCGTATGAGTATGTGTCCCAGTCGAGACTATTCTCCAGTAAATATATCATAGTTTCAAACCAGATGTTCATGTCGATTGAACAGTAGCGGTCTCGGAACATCAATGTCGTACTGTTGTCGGCGGTACCATTAGAGCTCGATGGTGTTTCAATAGTCAAAAATCTGCTGGGCTCTGTAGTATCACCCACATTTATTCCAAACATGTCAGCAATTTTTTGCGGTTCATACCAAGTTACAATTGATTTGAGAATCGTATGTGGGTTTCTTGTCTCAGCAGTCCAGCTGTCAGCAAGATTGGCATTGTATCTCCCTATTACTGTGGAAAATCCCTCTATATCACGAGGATTTATCACGTATACGTTCCCTGAGCTCGTTGAACGCAAGCTAAAAAGAAGCCTGAGTGCATATGTCTTCGACTGAACATCCATATTGTGCGGTTGCACAACCAGAACCAACAGTTTGTAAATCAGTGCAGCTTTCGTGCCATCAACGGGCAGGCAAGTGAGAAATATGCGGCCCAGTGTCCTGACAATCAGCGTAGACCGGCTTAACTGAGAGTAGTCCTTTTCCACAAACTCTTCTGGCTTCTCGTCCGCTGAAGACTCATCGTCCTCTGGATTCACAGCTAAATTCTGTAGGCCTGAAAGAGCACTTGAGAGGTCGCCCTCCAGCAATTCTTGAGTGATACATCGCGCAAGATTGCTGGAAATCAACTCAAACGGGCCTAATGATACTTTAAGTGCAGAATCTTCAGCGAAGTTCAACAGAAACTCGAGTGCCGACTTGTTGACGTGAGTATAGCAATCCTTATACAGCAATTTCAACAAATCAGACAGCATTTTTTCATCGGTTATTTCTGCTGCAACTGCTGCAACCTCGGTGATCAAAGCAAAACATGCGGCCGTGACGTCACGGTCAAAAGAGTTTCGCCGAATGAATATATTGACAAGTGTTTGGAGGTTCTCATTCCAATGGACGGATAGTGGATTACACAAGTTCTCGACAGTGTAGTAGTCTATTATAAGATGACAACATTCCGAGTCCAATAGTTTTGGAAAGGATATAAGGTAACGGACAATTGAGTAGAGCGGTCCTCGAAATTTTGAGTCTGAGTACAGGTCCTTGCACACAGATATTGCCTGGACAAGGATATTTTTAATCTCCGAAGCTTTCTCTGGATCCTGATTTTCTGGTTGCACCTTTTCAGGCGCGTCTGACTCAGACACGTTGAAATGTACCTTGACAGGGCTCTGAAATAAAGGAAACGGATTGCGTTCCACCAAATGAGGCGTTAGCCAAGCGGCGCAGTCAAAGAGAATAGCAAAAGGAGAATGATCTGACGTCCAATCGTTGAAGAGAGTCTTTTGAACTACTTTTGGTTGTGATATCAGTGCCATAGTGCTTCTTGCAATCTGCATGGTTATAGTTGTGCTGCTAAAGTTGCCTGCAGCACGGTACGAGATAAACACGGACGAGAAATCAAGGAGATAGTTCGTGGACGCGTCTGTCTTTTCTAGAAGTCGTTGGAGCAGTTCAACAGCTCCCACAATTGTCTTCAGGTTAGGCTCGCTGTTGTCGGAGGCACTGCATATCTGCATCAACGAGGTTATGACATGGTTACCTAACGGAGAGTCCGCAATATGCCAGACAGTGAGCCACATCTGGTCTTTGAGATGAGGCACAAGACTTGGAACGGCGCATATGACACACAGGATGGTGTGCACCTGAGAGACAGGGAGCGCGCCGTAGATGATCAAGGTGCTGAAGTAGGAGACGCACTTCTCTATATCGTCCGCCGAAGACGTTGAGCGGCAGATATGGTGAACGGCCATGATGATTTTCTGGATGTGTATCTCCTCGAAGAAGCGGGCATTGTACTTGCAACAACTGGACAGGAAGTCGAGGATGGTGTACATTGTCTGGGCGAGGGCGTCCGAGTTGCCATTGGAATGGCGGAGCGCCTGGATCTGTTCGTAAATACGATCAAGCCGAGATACTAGAAAATCTACGAGCGTTACAGTGTCCGTGCAGTCGAGATCGGTGAGGTTGCGGCCGTTAGAGGTGAGAGCTAACAGAGCCTGTAGCTGCAAGTCGAGGAGCTGCGGGTGGTCAACTGTGACGATATCCTTGTAGAAAGCAAGACGAGCTCCGGAAGTGATATTACTGTTGCTCAAAAACGCTATAAGAAGCTCGAGTGCCCCTTTCCGTGCATCGAGCGGGAACGATGGCTGAAGAAGCTCTCTGCAGCGGTACCAGATGGATGCAGTATTGAGCAGCTGTGATTTCGGCAACTGGGTGATGAGCTGAGACATGGCCGCCAAACGGTCGTTCAACGGTGTCTCTGGACCAATAGAGCTCGACAAAGCATCTACTATATCCCTGGCAATCTTGTCCTCGCTAGAGTCCTCCATTGCTTCAGATCGTTGAAGTAGTTGCAAGAGTGTAGTTGCAATTACCCGGGGAATAAGGCCCTCTCCTATTGACTCTCCTCTGTCAATGAATTAGCAGGAATCGCGCTCAACAATGCACTGATGATATGAATATTAGACAACTAAACTGCTATTTTATTTATTACGTCACCGAGTTTTTACTTTTATGAATCTGTGGAGGCTTGTGGCGTCTGTGGATGTTTTGATCTCACGTCCTGATTCAAGTTGACCTCTTACACCTATACCTATCGGCCAGATATCACGTGCATCGACTTGAGCTTTGCAATTATAGATCCCACGGCATTCTAGCAGCATCAGAATTGTTACAATCAGATAGTTCAGAGTAACAGAATTCAGTAAATTATGGATCTCCTGAGATTTCTCTACAACTACAAATATACGCAATTGCCCGATCCATGATGTGAACCCAATACACGGCTTCACCAGTGCTACTCTGATTTTTTGATGTCGTCTTTTCTGCCAGAAATGTCCTGAAACAGACCGCTTCATTGCATAAAAGCTATTAAGTCCATATAGCCTATTTTACTTATGGTTAGCTCAAGTCCTCGTATTGGCCCAGATTTGCCATTCTTCTCACAGAAGGTTATATCCGAAAAAAATCGACCACCAGTACTGGCTTTCCGTACTCCAGAACCGCTCTTTTAAAAGAAAAAGAAAAAGCTTATTAGCTTTTGCATGAGTTTGCTTATTTAGCTGATTAAAGTCATCGATATCTGTGGTCGGTCAACTTGCGGTGGTCGCTGGGCTCGCCCTAACACCACAGCCGATCGCCGTCATGCACACCAGCATCTAATGCATATCCTTGTATTCCATCAAAAAGGACTCATAGAGCTCGCTATCGTGTCATGCAGTATATGTATATGCGCAACAATTGGTCCCAGAATAGAGTGAGCAATTAGCTTAAACTTCTCGATCTGTGAACTTTGTGCAACAATGACACCAGGGGTCATTGTTTCCTTCCTCTTTTGACGATCGATGCTCTGTCAAAAGGCCGAAACCTTACCGGCAACTACATGTTTCACCGAAAGTGCCCCACACTTTATATTCGTCACATCTGCACAAATACGCCTGTAACCGACCGTCAACCATGCACTACGGCCCCTCCACATCGTTAGTGGTCTTCGTGCAGCTGCTTGCGTCGTTTCGTTCCACCTGAAGACCTCCTTCACTGTCCATCCATAATAGCCAAACTGCGCTAAGATAAGCAACAAACCTTTTCTTTATTTGACTTTCCATTTAGGTCGAGGTTTTGTATGCGATAATCTATTCAAAGAAACCCCCATGAGACTACTTATACCTTCCGAGTTTCGTCTTCTTTTCTCAGCTCCGTTTCTTCTATTATGTCTGACCAGGTTTTTGCAGCGTACCCAGACTACATGCCTCCGGGATTCATGTCCGAATGGACTCCCATGAACCAGTCCGTCTACTATGTGCTTGCTGACGGCTCTCTCTCGACATTCTCCTTCCTCGACGCCGACGCTTTTGTCCACCGCCTGCTCTACTACTCTGGCCTGTTTGCCTCACAGATCGGAGCTGGTATTCTCATGGCCATAGTGATGCTCTTCAAGATTAGAAACAAGTTTTCATTTGTGTTCTTCCTTAACGAGTTGGCCCTCGTCCTGCTCGTAATTCATTGCTCGCTCTGGCTGGCTTATCTCACCTCCAACTACCTCACCTTCGGTGTAGCTACTGCAGAATATTATTCAGCTATTACAACGTCCGATAAGGCAACCTCGATTACCAGCTCTATTATGCAGTACCTTCTCGTGCTCACTGTACTCCTATCCCTTCTATTCCAAACAAGGGTAGTCTTTGCTGGATCAAAAAAGCTGCAAGTACAGGTAACAGCTCTCATGGGCGTCATTGCCGTAGTAGTGATGGCATTCTGGACCTATGCTCTAGTCAGAAACATTCAGAGTATTCTCTCCTTATTGGACAGCGACGAGCATGCATGGTACTGGCTTACCGCATCTTCTCTGTACGCTGCAGCTATTTTCTTGTTTTCTTTAATATTCTGTGCGAAGCTTTTCTTTGCTATCAGACAGCGCCGCGTCCTTGGACTCCGTCAATTCAGTGCCATGCACATTCTATTCATAATGTCTTTGCAAACAATGATTATACCAGCTATCTTGACTATCATCGATGTCGCTGTGCCACTCACGAAGGCCGGATCGAGGTCACTGACATCGCTCTTCGTATGTCTTTCTCTTCCGCTATCCGCTCTCTGGGCATCATCGCTCAACACCTCAGCTAACCCAGACTCTTGGGCGAGCACCAATTCCTTCTCTTCCACCGGCTCAGGGTATACCGAAAAGAGCTATGGCACGAGTTCATTAGCGTCTAGACTCAACAACGACGTAGAAAACACCGGCTCGTATTCTGGCGCCAGTGAGACAGTGGTCAGAAACGAATACCGCATTGAGCATTCTTAAGTTATTCAGCACGTAGTTATTCAATATTCCTAAGTAATATGGGACAGTTCAGCTTAGACAAATACAGCAATCTAGTGAATCAGTTCGTCAGGTCCGAGCACCTTCCATCGCTGGCTGGTCCAGTCCGCAGTACGTTTAAAAACACTGTTACCCCACCAATTTATAGTCACTCCCCTATATTGCAAGGTAAAGAAAATTATGATCACGCCAAATGCCACGCCAGTGTCTAAGGCGGCACTCATGACATAGTTGTACTGTCTCCACCACGGCTTAAAATGTCGCTTAATGTAGTAGTTGAATATAAAACCCACAAGAGCCCAGGTAGTGTAGTTTACTCCTGTTCCGGGAGGCATGCCGCTAGCTCCGCTGAACAATATAGGTGTACAAACATATTTCAGCCACCGTATATTCTTGAATCGCCGTCGCAGTAAGTAAAATATGACAGGCACAACTGCACCGATTGCAAAAAAGTACAGCAACGGATGATACATTGATCCTGGCGAGAAAAGCGCTTTTGGGCCAACAACACCCCAGATTATAGACGCATTGAACATCGTACGTGTGGGCATGCAGTTGAAACCGTCCTTCTGGTCGGCGTCGCACAGATCGTTTATATTGACGCGCATCCATGCAAATACAAATACATTGGTGACAGCGGCCAACAAAGATCCGTAGAGTTGTGAGGCAAACAGAACTCTAGGAGGAATCTTCATGTACAACCCCAGCTTCATTTGCGCACAAAACTCCAAACCATGTCGCATGGGTATAAAGCCATAGAGTTTGACCATGAGATTAGCAATTGGTTTGCCAGGAAACAAGTACCCGGCTAAAAACTCCGTTATAACGTTAAGACCAACTTGCTGATTGGTTATTCCTTCGAGAATTCCTTGTGGGATAAAGAAAATAGCAGGTATAAGCAGCGCAACTCCAAGGCCCCATACTGGTAGCTGCACGTCATAAAAAATAGTAAGAACAAAGGCCATTGAGATTGTTGTAACAAGTGGAAAAATGAACCACCACCAGGGAACCTGACGGTACTTTAAGCAAAGCTTATACTGTAGGTCGAAATCGTCTTCTAACCCGTGCTTCAGTTGGCTGTATATTTTTGGCCCATGATACAGAATATAGTGCATTAAAACGGCAACCACGGCTGCAAAAGATAAACCATAGTTGATGCTGTAAGAGAGCGGGAGATACATAGGCGAGTAAGAGGCATATGCAGTTGCGTTCAATGTAAAATCACTATTCAAAATCCTGCTGGCGTTGTATTCTAGTGCCCTGTTGTCAAATGTAGAGCTCGACAACATAGGAAGATATGAAGATCCCCAAACGTTCTTATAATACAGTGCTGGACAGAGTATGAAAAAGAATAGAATCACCGAGGCCAAGGTGTTGGCGATAACCCACCAAGGGCATGCCATTGGGCTCCGATTGATGGTGACGACCTGCTGCCAGTCAAGAGTCAATGGCAACATTCCTAATCCTGATCTGTAGCCAAAGAGCTGATTGACCACCACGTTACGTGGGAATATCCAGCAAACAACAGTGAGGTATGATAGTGCTTGGAATAGGAATCCCGGAAACCAACTCCAAACAAACACACATATAGATACAGATATGTAGAAATTATAGCGAGAAATATGCCATAGTGATCTAAAAAGACGGCGAGAAATAGAAGGGTCATGATTTTCGAACAGAGTCTGAAACAATGCAACGGGGACGAGCATTTCAGGCCAGGCTAGCATACCGGGATAGACTAACCAGCGTCTTGAAAGGCCAGCCACACCAAACCCAATAGTTTGAGAAGATACAACAAGTAATAGCTGATAAATAAAAGAGGTCCGAAACTTGTAAAACATTGATTGCGTTACAACAACATTCATGGCGTAAGCTGAAGAAGCAGTTACGGACACAGCAGCCGTTATAACGGCGTGTTCTTTAGTCGAGAACTTTCCTGGGTTCAACGAAAACAAGCGGTATCCAAACAATTTTACTAGTTTCGCAGGAAGAAACTCCGTGAGTCTGCCGACGGGGTAGGCAAGAAGTTGGGCGACCACGTAGTTGACGCATATTGATGGATAGCGAAGAGCAAAGAACTGATTCACGCCAGAGATGAAAATGACAAAAACAGTCAGTAAGACCCACATGCGAAAAGTATTGCAAAGTTTAGTAGGGTCGTCAGTGTTGCAGCCCAATGCAGCAATAGCGGCAGCTATACCATGCGCTTCTTCTATCTCTTCGGATGGTTGCGCTTCTACAGAGGATTCAATATCTGCAGTGGATTTAGTATTGAGCGAATCGTTAGAACATTCAGGCAATTTCTCATTAGACAACTCGGTAGAAGCAGGCAAAGAGTCTAGTTCCGATGCCTTTGGTCGAAATGACACTGAGTGAGGTTCGCAGGCGAACGGCATGTTGGTGAACAGAGATGCGAATCTCAAGACAATGGAGGGGTTCCAGGCGCATATCGCAACGGTTATAAAGGGATGCGTAGATGATGATAGCATAAAGGGTCCTCAGCATACTTGATCATACTTGATCTGAGCGCATTACGAGATCAGTCACTGAAAATGTTAGTTGTAGTATATTTAGGGACCAGTTAAAGCAAGCTGAGCATCGCAAAATTCAGTCATCCAAGGGCAGCACCAGACGGCGTTCGACCTCTGTTTCCTTGCCCGCATCGTCTTCGCCTTCGAAAATAATTAAGCAGGTGTGTGGTGTGGGCATTGATGAGACTTCACCGCGATAGAATGTTGTCGTTTCCGGGTAGCGTGCCAGGACTGGCGTACCTGGCTCGTATTTTGGCAGATCTGCGCCTAATGGCGCGATCAAAATAACATCCTTCACAGTTGCTTTATACGTGGGCACCTTGTCAACTGTTTCCTCGGGTTCTGGGTCTTGCACCTCATAGCGGTACTTGGCTGTTTCACTGAACACACGTGTGATTACACACTGAATCCAGTCTTCCTGGCCCTTTCTGCGCAGCCTGTATGCGACTTCGCTACCAACCTGTATTGTAAGCGGTGCCGGCAACGAACCGCTCCGTATAGAGTCATTGTCTGTGGCTTCGGCTGCGTCCACGTCTTGCAATATAGAGTCCGTGATGGACAAGGCCTTCTCGATATCGGGCACCAGGACCGCATAGTCTGCAAGTTTGTCGGAATCCACATCCTTTGCCTTGGTTACAAACGTTTCTAGCACATTATAAAGCTTCCCTATATTCGGTCCAGACCGTCCAGGACCTCTTCTGCGGCTCATTTGCGCGTGTTCCTGCGTAATGCTGCGTATTGCTGCTGTTTAGTTATGGTTTGGTAGAGACGTCGGTTGTCAAGGGCCAAAAGCAACCACGGACACAGTTCAAGGAGACAACTGCAACAGCGTAAACAATGGCTGACGGATCCGTTGAATCGCTTATTGAGCAATTCGTCGAGGAGCAAAGACAGATTTTTTGTGAGCCTGTCAGTTCCAGTGCTCTTGGGATCACGCCGGTGGCGGCGCATAAAGTGGACCAGATCGCGACGGTGATCCTCGATTCGCACTTCGATCGCGAGGCGGTCAAAGGCCTAGCACGGCGAGTTGCCAGCCTCACCTTGAAAGCTCCCGTCAATCTGCGCGGAATGGAACTTGTACATTGTGCAAGTGTTCTGCCGAAACATGTGTCGGACGCCGCTTACAATGACAAGCTAGAGCAGCTGAAACACTACCACAGACAGATCAAAGAACTACGTGCACAACTCAGAGCCCTTGAACGAATCAATGGTATGGTTATGCGACTACGGAGAATGCAGCTGACAAGTACTGTGCCGTCTCAGAGACACATCACGCAATTAAAACTTGCCGCTGCAAAAAGGAAAAACTAGCTACTGTGTCTAGCCATAATACTATATCTCATTGCTGGACTCACTCTATCCAGACGCTTATCTCGCAAGTATGGCACTTGACATATGCTGTTTTTTTTTATGGAAGAAGAAGAGAAAATCACGTCTCGTGATCGATCATGAAATACAAAACCATCTAGCATTAATGGTAGAGGCGCGTTCGGCGGCGAACCAGCTTGCCGTCAGATCTGCTAGTAAGTTGTGTACCGTGCTGCTCGCAGAACGGATTGCCTCCTAGTTCAATGTACTCGTTATTCAGTGAATCACCACAAGTAGTGCACCTCATGCATTCAGGATGTACCAGCTGTCGTGTCGAGTTCGTGGTGTCCGCAACAACCTCTAGGCACTTCCCCTCAATCGGTTTCGCACACCTGCTGCAAGCCGAGTTATTCAAAACATGGAAATCTCTCTTGCAGTACGGTAGGTCATTAAACACATAGAAAACGCCATTCTCAAACGGCGACCGGCATTCCTGACACGCCATGCACGCTCGGTGCCAACGTCCAGATACAGCACCATTACTCGCACTCACAGACTTTCCTTTGATGACTTCACCGCATCCGCGACATATCTTTGGAGGCTTTCGCCCTTTCTCTTTCGGCTTGCCTGATAGGGTAGCGGGTGACGGCTCAGCAGACGAAGGCGTACAAGCAGCAGATAGTATGCTGTCTGTTAAGTACTTCTCATCCAGAGCTAATGGTGCAGGTGCAACTAGTGGCCGTACCTTAGGTGGCGAGGGACTAGATTTATTTGACCGCACATATTCGATATCTGGCATATCGAAAGTAGGAATAGTGGGCTCATCGTCCTTATTTGACGTAGATAGCTTAGGATGATGTGCGGCCGATAATATCGAATTCCCGTTCAGTGGATTATCGTTGTACTTCTTGCCATAGATTTCATTCTTGCTGCTTTCAATATACTCTTTGCCGTATACTGGCCGTCCAGAACCGCGCCTAGGTGTACTCGTGAAGGGACAATGCGGCGAATTAGCATCCCCCGAAGCCACAGATATATTCTTGCTCGTATATCCAGAGTCGCGAGCTTCAAAAAGTGCAGGCGAACTGTTCGTCTCTATTCTTGGCAGAGAAGGCTCAATCAACACAGTTTGCGAAATAATAGGGCTATTACCGGCTGTTGATGAACGCATAGTAGGTTCAGCAGTCCAAGGGGAGATGCTTGGAAGCGAAGGCTCATCATCACTCATGCGCTTACACGCGAGAGGCGTGATAGTAGGCAAAGACGGATCGCTGCTGATAGGGGATGAAACCAGTGGAGTGATTATAGGTAAGGAAGGTTCCCTGTTAGCGAGGGACAATTCGCGAGATATTACTGAAGGTTTCTCCACTTTATTTTGCTTAGGCTGAAATATGCCAGCATTAATTGCTGGTAATGAAGGGCCTTCTTGTGGTTTGTCAGAGGTTATAGATGAGATACTAGGGAGCGATGAATCATTTCTGCTGCTATCTGCAGATAGAGGAGAAATAGCAGGTAAGGATGGCTCTTCTTGCTTTATTTGCGGGGCTCTTGAAACCGCGCTATGTGCTGCAGAAAAGTTATAAGCAGGCCGTTCCGGGATTATCTGAGGAATTGTAGGCTCTGGAACTGCCATTCCGACCTTCGGAGATGAATTTTGAAAAGACTTAGCGGCAGTGTTATGCTTATACGGAATATCGTGCGAGATAGCTGTAGCGATGCCCATTGGATTGCGCGAAGGGGATCCTGAAGGAGTGCCGTAAGATCTGCCGGAGTCAGTCGAACTAGTCAAGCTAGCTGGCGGCGATGGTACTGAACCAGCTCGCGGGGCCCCGGATGAAGTGGGTGTCAATGCACTGGCAGCAGAATGCACCGTTGGCAGCGATGCTGCGCGCCCTGGAAGCTGCAGTGCTGGGAGCTCTGCGGTAGATTTTGGTGGTTGCAAGGGGTTAGTATCGGAGCGACGCGCACGCGCGACGGGAGTTGGTGCTTCTTTGCAGACGTCAAATCCAGCGAGTTCCATCACGTTGACCTTTCGGCCTCTGAAAACGGGGAAGTTCGACATAGAATCGAGCTGAAGGGCAGGAGCAGGGATATCTTTCGATGCCGATGGAGTGGGTTTATGAGACCTCTGCGGTCGCTGCATTGACTGCTGCTGGCCGTATGCAGAGTCAAAATTTCTCATAGGAGCGGTATATTTTTGTACAGACATCATAAATGCATCAATTTCTGTATATAGGAGGTTGAAGTGGATCGAAAAAAGTGACAGGAGGCGGGTCGGCAGCCGGAGTCAGGACAAATTCGCGAGCTCGAAAGAAGGTATACAGTTGGGGATGTAGCGTAAATGTCAAGCAACCGAAAACCAATAAGAAGGTCAAAGCCGAGAGTTTCGCCGGTAGGAAAAAAGAAGCGAGTTGTAAACGGTTGATGTGGCTGGTGAACGCGTCTATTTCTTTTCTGTCGCCCTTCTTAAAGCGAACTCAAAGACAGGTTGCCAGTTTAACCTTATTCTTAATATACACCCTATTATTGGACAGGCAAATGCTAAATTTGTATATTATAATCGTATAGGCAATGCGTGCCTTTTTCACTGCAAAAGTTGCCTCATATGTAATCGTAACAGAAAAACCCAGCGTTTCAGATCAAACAGTCCTACACGTCAAACTTGCGTATCCTATCGGCTTCTGTAGTGTCCTGTAAAAGCTACAGTAATCGCGTTAAGATATCGTGATTGAAGCTCGAAGGCAAGTTGGGGCTAGAAGTACCGCCCCACATGGAACCGGCAAACTAGCGCTTTAGACTACGCGCAATTCGATCGCAATGTGGACCAGTAGTGATAGCGAAACGTTTTATTGTGCTGCACAGCGCTGTGCCTGCATCTTGTTTGCAAATCGTTATCGAACTCAATTCTACCGATTTGCTTATTTTCTGTCTTCCCCCAATATCCAGTAGTAGGCCAGGATTCTGTCGCCATAGCCGGCGGAAGTTCCCGCTGTTGTCATGACAGATATGTAATAGCCAATCAGAGCGTACAATCTTGATAGCGTCCACGACCTGCTTAACAACCCAACCGTTACTGGGCACATATAAAGGGCCCCCCACGACAATGACCCCCGTACTTTTGACTCCCTTATCATACAAACACGCGTTTCTGATACACACAGTCGATTTAATTCATCGGCTGTCTTATATAGTTACGTTTTCTAATCTTTTAGCTTCTGCACACCACCCTCACCGACCTTCCGGATCTAAGAGCTGCGGCGACGGAGGAATACGAGTGTATTCTTAAATTCTTACTTGTATCTCTTTATCCAAATTAAGCCAACGCTTACAATTTCGCTTAACTGAAAATGGCTCCTCATTCTTTTGAGCAATCCACCAATTCGGTGGGGGTTGGTCCCTCTTCTTGCGCTACCCCCGGCAGATCGGGATACACTACTGTCCAGGTATTTTCCGACAAGGTTCAAGTCGCTGATGACCAGTCCTACTTGTTGTCTAAATACACCTACGAGAATGCCTTGGTAGAAACAACCGCTGAAGGTAAATACAAGGTTAACCCTGTAAAGGAAGACTACGAGTTTAAACTTGACCTTAAGGTTCCTAAGGTCGGTGTAATGCTCGTAGGTTGGGGCGGAAACAATGGTTCGACATTGACCGCTACCACCATTGCTAACAGGAATGGAATCTCTTTCCACACTAAGAAAGGCAAAGTGGAACCTAACTATTACGGCTCCGTTACCCAGGCTTCTACTTTGAAACTTGGCATCAACGCCCAAGGTGAAGACATTTATTGTCCTTTTAACGAGATTGTCCCTATGCTCCACCCTAACGATTTCGTCATTGGAGGTTGGGATATCTCTTCTCTTAACCTTGCTGATGCGATGGCTCGTTCTGAAGTTTTGGACTATGACCTTCAACGTCAAGTCGCTAAACATATGACGGGCTTGAAGCCATTGCCCTCGGTTTACTACCCTGATTTCATTGCTGCCAACCAGGAAGCGCGTGCTGATAACGTCATTCCAGGCTCTGACAAATGGGCTCATGTTGAACAGCTGCGTAAAGACATCCGCGAATTCAAAACAAGTAATGATCTTGATCGTGTGATCGTCTGCTGGACTGCCAACACTGAACGTTATGCCGAGATTATTCCCGGTGTAAACGACACTGCTAACAACTTGCTTAAAGCTATTCGCGAATCTCACTCAGAGGTTGCTCCCTCTACTATCTTTGCTGTCGCATGTATCCTTGAAGGTGTTCCCTTCATCAATGGTTCTCCTCAGAACACTTTCGTACCCGGGTGCATTGAGCTCGCCGAGAAGCATAAAGCTCTGATCGGCGGAGATGATTTCAAGTCGGGACAGACCAAGCTCAAGTCTGTGCTTGCTCAATTCCTTGTTGATGCTGGTATCCGCCCTGTATCTGTTGCGTCGTACAATCATCTGGGCAACAATGATGGTTACAACTTGTCTGCACCTCAACAGTTTCGCTCTAAGGAGATCTCCAAGGCTTCGGTCATTGATGATATCATCAAATCGAACCAAATTCTCTACAATGAGAAAAATGGCGATAAGGTCGATCACTGTATCGTTATTAAGTACATGAAAGCCGTTGGTGATGACAAGATTGCTATGGACGAGTACCATTCTGAACTCATGATGGGTGGTCACAACACTATTTCCATTCATAATGTCTGTGAGGATTCTCTTTTGGCATCCCCTCTCATTATTGACTTGGTTGTTATTGCTGAATTCTGCTCCCGTATTACTTACCGTAAAGCTGGAGAGGAGGAATTTAAGCCATTCCACTCGGTTCTTTCCTTTTTGTCTTACTGGCTTAAAGCCCCTCTTACTCGCCCTGGTGTTGAGCCTGTTAATGGTCTTAACAAGCAGCGTGCTGCAGTTGAGAACTTGATTCGCGCACTTGTTGGCCTTTCGCCTCAGTCAGAGTTGAAGCTTGAGGAGCGTTGTTGGTAAGCGAACGTGAACTTTTGTGACAACATTGTTTGTCCTGCAGAGCGTTGATAGTACACGAAATCACTGCCTGCCTGTAGTCATTCCAAGTACATGCAAATTAGGAATGCAATCATAGCCATTAACGTGTTTTGTAAGCCTGCTCTAGTAGTTTCTGTGAGTATTCGTTCGCTTCTTTAAAGCCCAAGCACTACTTGTCACTCCGAAAATAATGATAAGGACCAATTGTAATTGCGAAACTAGTAATAAAGTTTGAACCTTAATTCCCATCTAAACAACAACTTGTGTTTACAAACATAAAACCTATCTCTTTCATCATCCTTTGCATAACATCAACAAGCATTTGCTTTACTATCAAAAAATAAGTTTGGAAGTAATATAGGTATACATAGAGTGTGATTTTAGTTTGTGATAAGGGCAGCGATTACATTAGTTTTATTTTGGTTTCTGAACATTCGATCACCAACCAACATTCCTTCCTAGAACGCCATTATCCAAATCCACCTTCTTCATCCCTTGAACCTCTTACAGACTTGCAACAAATATTTGTAACATGGAGATTCCTATTATTGAGTTTCTTAAAGACAGACTCTATTTGGGTGCATTCGATTATGAACCTGAAGATGATGACCGCTATTTTTATTTTACCGTTGATGATTGTTTACTATATAATGCGTTCCATCACGATTTCGGTCCGTTTCATGTAGGCCATTTATACCGCTTTGCCGTTATGCTTCACGATTGCTTGAGTCACGATTCTGTGACAGATAAGGCTATTGTTTTTTATTCAAGAACTGATCCCAAAAGTAGAGCCAATGCCGCTTGCGTTCTATGTTGTTACATGGTACTAATTCAGTCTTGGCCCCCTCATCTCGCTTTGGCTCCTATCTGCCAAGTGAACCCGCCATTCATGCCTTTCCGTGATGCAGGCTATTCAGTTGCTGACTTTGAAATAACTATTCAAGACACTGTATATGGTGTTTGGCGAGCAAAAGAAAAGGGTCTTCTAGACCTTCGAAAGTTCAATCTTGAAGACTATGAACTATATGAAAGCGTCGAAATGGGAGATTTTAATGTTATAACTCCTAATTTCATCGCTTTTGCTTCTCCTCAATCTTCTGATGCTGATTCTCAGCTCCCTCTGCCTTTCAGCATGGTATTGGACTACTTCAAGAGTCACGATGTCGGGATGGTATTCAGATTGAATTCAGAATTGTACAACAAGCGTGAATTCGAAAGAAGAGGTATAAAACACATCGACATGATGTTTGAAGACGGAACCTGTCCTCCTCTCGACATCGTCCGCAAGTTCATTGGAGTCTGCGACAGTTTGATCGCGGAAGGTAAAATGATTGCTGTCCACTGCAAAGCCGGCCTCGGTCGTACTGGATGCCTCATAGGTGCTCACTTGATTTATACATATGGTTTCACAGCCCAGGAGTGCATTGCATTTATGCGTTTCATGCGACCCGGTATGGTAGTTGGACCACAACAGCATTGGCTATACATGAATCAAAACGAATTCAGAGAGTGGAAATTGACAATGTCTTTAGGGGCCCGAGATCCGGATCTTCGTGGCTATTCTAGCCTTGTTCCTTGCAGATTGGCCCAACAAGAACATTTGTCTTCTCAACCGCAAACTCCTGTTCGCCATATTCTAGGCGAGAGATCACTCACCAATACCCCTCCGCCTCAAGATACTGGGTCGCAACCTTTACCTGCACCGACACCTGGCCAGCCTCGCAAGAGCCCTAATAGAGCGATCAGCAGTGTACAAGAGTCTGCTCGAAACCTTGAAAGAGTTCTGTCTCAAGGACATTCAGCAAACGATGCCGATACAACAGAAGAATTATCCAACGATGAGAATTCATATCCTATTGCGGTAGGCAAAAATATCACTGTGGATACAACGTACACTGAAGAGACGGATATCCTGGTGGTGCACAAGACTAGAAGCACATCCACAAGCGTTTCAAATGGGCGTCGAGCAGCTAGCACTGTTTCAGTTTCACCTGCGCGGGTGTCACCAAGACGATCATCGCGACGTATAGGTTCTAATGGGTCTGATATCGGATATGCGGGACTTGTTTCACCTGCTAAGCATGGCGGAGTCAGAAAGGTTTCTACGCCTAGAGTTCGCCGGATCGTCACGGACAGTTAAGCCGTTAAGCCACGGATACTGAGAGTGGAGCAGCCAAACTTTGACGACCATTAAAAGGCATGGTATGTAATAAACACAAGTGAAATAAAAATCGCTTTTTAGGAAAGCTGGCATTTAAGGACATTTCATTGTAGTGCTTCCAGAATGATTCGAGAGTTTTAAGTAATAAAGTTTTCAGCCAGCAGAACTTGTCTCCCTGATTGGCTGAGGAAGCTTTTTTTTCTCCCTTGACCACCGAAAGATCTTACATTTGCCATTAGCGATACCTATTTATTGCGTTTTGGTTATTTATATTCAGTAAAGAGCGACCTTGACGCATCATAATGGGTAAATCAAAAGTAGAGAAGACATCAGAGGAGGTTGTTTCTGGCAAAGAAGACAAAGATTATGAGGTGAAGGCAGCTAGGGTTGTTCCATTTGCATCACCGCTCGCCAACAAAAAAGTGAACAATAAGGCGCTAAAGCTAGTTAAGAAGGCATCAAAGGGTAAACAAACCCGTCGTGGACTTCGTGAAGTGACCAAGGCTTTAAGAAAAGGAACCAAAGGATTGGTAATCATGGCTGGCGATATCAGCCCTATGGATTCCATCACGCACTTGCCGGTTTTATGTGAAGACAATAAGGTACCTTATATATTTGTGCCCAGCAAGGAGGACCTTGGAGCTGCAGTGTTAGGAAGCACTTCTAGCGAAAATGGTACTGTTGCCAAAAGACCGACGAGTGTTGTGATGATTGTTGCGGGATCCGATAAGGGAGACTCGCTGCGTGAGTCTTATGATGAAGTTGTTAAAGCCATCAAGAAAGCCACACCTGTCCAGTCTTAATGAATGTCTAGTCCTGTAGTTATAATAACGTTTGAATTGGTCGTAAAGTAAAGAAAGTCAGTATATTATGTAGATATAAGCAGGTATTTCTATTGAGTTTTCGTTAAGAAGAAAAGCCAGCAGTTCATGTGCCAGAATGCAGTGAGAAGAGGTAAATAAGCGATTGTAAATAGCGGCGTGAAATGCCATTATGGTTGCGGGACAATAAAGGCAAGAATAATAGATCAGAATAGAAAACTAAAGTACCGTTTGACCGTGTTACTGAGCGTGTCGAGTAACTCAAAAAGAAAACGAGTGTAACGCGCGGTAAATGCGCAAGGGTGAGGTCAAATTCTGTAAAAGGGGAGAACATATACGTGTCCACGTATATGTAAAAAACTAGTAGAGTTAAGACCAGCTGGCGTTTCGAAGGCTTAGCAAGTTTTCTATGCATTCGTAATCATCATTCGAAACGGTCGAGGCTGATCGTGAAACAGGTGCGCTCTTTCGATCAACAACTAGCACAGCTTGACCATCTCCAGACATATCTAGCCGGAGGTTGGAGTTAAGAGTTTCGAGTGATTTTCTTTTAGGAGTGGTTGCGTCAGCAAAGCTGCTTGAAGAGAAGCTAGTATCTGCGGAGGACAATTCTGGTGGAGAAGACGGGACATCCGAAGTGTTATCAGAGAGAGAAGGAGGGTTCGAAGGGATAACAGAGTCATATTTAGCATCGCTTAATTGATCTAGTAATGCTGGTTTGCGATTACGACGCCAGGACTGCCGTCTGTTCTGAAACCACACTTGCACGGCGCGATCAGTCATACCGGCTTTACGTGCTATATCTGATCGCATCACCCTGCTTGGTTTCTGGCAGTCCATAAATGCGCGTTCAAGAATTAGCAACTCGTCTGGCGAAGTCCTTCGACGTCTTTTACGGGCTAGAGCTGAATTGTCAATCAGTGGTTCACCGTGTTTGCGGTACGACGAAGGCGAATGTAGAATAAAAGCGTATGATGGAGGCGATGAAGACGACTCTGCATCAGAAGACGTTCGATCTAAGGCGTTCGAATGTCGCCTTAAGTCGAGAGACAGCTCCATTGTGAATGTGAAGGAAAAGTGAATCGATAGCCTAATGAAGTGAAAAGAAGAAACAACAATAAACGCGACACGGTTGAAATGCAATTGTCACGTGATAGACGTGACAACCGAATTAAAGTTTGCATTTGACGAGCGTGTGGTCAATTGATGCTTTTGTCTTTTTTCGCAGCTCCGTGGATGATCTCGCGTGGTTCGGGGGCTTATTATTATTCAACGATGTCGCTAAATGCAGCCATACTGTGTAACAGGATTACTAGCCGCGGTTTATCTATGTAGTTGACGAGACGATCGTCTAACGGGAAGATATGAGGCTTGGTGAGATAGATTCTTGCATTGACGAGAATGCTGGCTATGTGATCATGATCGACAGGTAGCGGCACTAAATACATTGCATTAAAAGACGAAATGGGTCCATTTGAGCTACGAAGTGTGTTTATCTATATACTACGGTGCTCGTTGTGTGAGTTGCGCATAATATACTGTGTCGAAGATATGGCTTTTATGTCTGCTGGAGCCCCTGAGATACGGGTCAAAGAAAGTGCTTAGTCGACTAGTATCGCCAGAACCCCAACCTAACAGTAGTTTGCAAGCTGCGACATCTTATCGTTTAGCGTCTCGAGTCGTCTAATAATTTCAAGATTGAAACAATAATTCAGTACGTTAATTAGATTATTTTAGGATATCTGCAGTTCTAAATCGGACTTTTCTTGAAAGATACGAACGTTATTTCCAGAACTGGAAACAGTTGAGCCTAAATGAAAAGTTAAAATTCCAGTTAGGAAATGTCTTTAGTTAGTACTAGATAAATTTGCATATTGTATCACAGTAACACGAATACCCGTATCAGTATAAGTTCCAAGTATTTATATAAAGAAATGCCATATTTTGCGAGTTTTCAGAGAAATGCTTACGTCGCTAGCCAGAGTTATACGGCCAACTTAGAAAGCCAGGCGCTTTAACCTCACCGTGGAAGAAAAAAATAGACTTTACTTCTAGGATTTTTAGTGCCATACTCATATACGACCTTGAGGTGTCCACTTTAGCAAGAAAGAGATGCAGTAACCTGCGCGTTTAAAGACTACTTTTGCTTAGCAGATTAAATTTTCTTTAAATGTTATATGGGTGAATTAGAGATCTACATATGATGTGCAGTTCGGGCAGAATGACGATTACCCTTTCTAACTATACTAAATGCAAAAAAGGCTAACTTTGAGCAACGCTAATTATGAACACTGCTAATTATATACACCCTTAATAAGAAAAAGCCTTGAACGATAACTGGCGTATTGATATCTCAGGGTTATCAAAACAGCTCACATGATACATATGCACTAGAATACAATAGCATTCTGCATTATGTCTTATTAATTCTAGCAACTCATTTGACTAACAGACATATTTACAGGTGTATCATTTCTGAGTTTTCGGTATTCGGTCTATCTCCTATGAACCTTGTATGGAAACTAGTTCGGTTTTTCACGTTGACGACATATTATGACTTGCGTACTTCTTTTGGAAGTTCAGAACAAATTATTCGCTTTAGGCAACAAACCATTAAATATTTGACAACCGAAATCATTTCTGTAGTATATAATCGTCCATATACGACAGATGAAAAAATATTTCCGTAAATGAGATTATTTCCTATAGAAGTAAATTAAACTTTAAGCAGGAAATCTTTTTAAACCTAATTATCTCTTTACTATTATATTACATCCCAACAACCAAGCTTGCCTACAGACTTGTCGCTTAGCTTATTTTCCCTTTTTTTTACAGCCATAATATTTCGTCTCTTTCTTCATTCATTTGCTTCTGTTGAATTTGTCGTTTTATTTGCATCCGCGTTCTTCCATTTTTATTCTCTTCGAGGTCTTCTCAAAGTTCCAGTGGATATTTGTCCGGCTGCTCTCTGCAACTTCTGTTTACCTTGCCCTGTTATCCGCTTCACTATGTCATTAGTCTCGGAAGTCCTACAGCCTTACCATATCCGGTCGAACTCCTCTTCACCTAGCCGTAAAGGTGGCAAACGTCACTCTCATCGACGCTCCGCTGCCATATCTCTTGACAATATCGATCTGAGCGATCCTGCATTCACCGTTCCGCCGCCAAAATCTATCTCCCCTCCCACTACTCCCATAATGAATGATGCAAATCCCGCTGTCCTCCCTTCAATGGCGCTAGTGCATCCCCATAATGCTAAAAAACCAAAAGTCGCATTCGCTTCAGATATACAGGTGTTCCGCCACTCGCATGAACCCCAGAAACAGCTCCACTGTGCAAACGCCCCTTCCGCCCTTGTGGCACCTGTGGCACCTCCAGAACGCCCCATTGGTTCCGCTGAAACTAGCACAGTCTCTTCGCCTCTCGCCTCTCCTTCAAACTCACCGCGAAAGCACAAGAAAATAAAGTCATGGGCTGACAATTTCATACGCTTTAGCCGAAAAGACAAGATGTCCGAGCACATATCTGAGAGAAGCCACTCACGATCTCCCTCGCGTGCTTCGCTATCTCGTCTCTTTTCACGCTCTCCGTCTCCTTCCAGAAAATCTCACCTACGTGACGCTCATGAACTTGGCAACGAATGCGCAGTCGAGGAATGTGACGACACCTTACAGAGAACCAAAGCAGCTCAGAACTTCGCCTCTCTACCGGTTCCTGTAATCGATCTCGACCTCGCTTCAACGAAAAATGGCGTCTCTGACTTAGGCCTATACAGATCGATGCACAAGCGATCTGATTCAGCACCAGAGATTGCTCAATTTTCGTTTACCGAACAGGATTTCAGTGTGCACACTACCTCACTCAACACAAAATGTTCCGGCAAGCCGAACAGACATTCAATGTCCACCTACCGAGACACAACTATGCACATACTGGCTGAAGTTCCTGAATATGACCATCCTGTGGAGCAGTCTAACGAGCCACAGGTTTATGCGCAATCATATGTGGCCAAACCGAGCTTGTCAGGCAGTATTGGCTCGACTGAAATGTCGAGATCCTATTTGAGCTGGCCTCGAAAGTTCCCCCCATCTCCTCCCGAGACCCCTTGCCTGGATATGGATGACTTTGAAGAGTTCGGTTGCCCTGGTCCAGAACTCCGCGGTGACTACGAATCGTCTTACAGCACGCCATCTGTTTCTTCCGGGTCTATTCATCAGTCGCTCTCGTCGAAAGTTCGTGGATTTTTCCGCAAACGGGTCCAAAACTGACATGCGACGATACACACGCGTAATGCATCCTTTCATTACAACTACACTCATTTTACTGGTCGCTGACTATCCGCTCCTTTCATTTATTCAAGAACTGTTCAGTGCTACCGCACATGTGCAGTTCTCGTTTTTTGGTACATCTTACAAAATATATATCGGCTATTGCCTTTTTCTATCTATTGTTGTAGCGCGAAGCTGTTTGCAAGTGCTGTGGATAAGACACACTTGCAGCGGCAGCTGTAGTACTAACTGTCGCCGCTTTTGTAATTCCAATTTCGACCGCTAAGCCATCTACATCAATTGTGGCGGAATTATAATAGCACAATGGTAATGACATTAAATGAACAATAGAGTTGCGAGCTTAAGGTTCTGCCCACTTCATGCCTAGTTTACCACTTATGATTGGTCAAAACTTTGCAATAAGGTATTCAATTGGTTGATTCGACTTCTTTGGATGGCGGAAAGATCGTCATTTAGTGCGAAGCCTTTCTTTTAACGTTCAAGTCTCGTCTACTGTTTATCGCGTCTTGCCTGCTTGCAATACAAAGCTTTTAAAAGCGCCCCTTTTCGCACATTAAAACGCTACATTCGCCGCAAAACATCGCATATCTCTTGTTACAATATCTAAATGGCCAACCAGACCCACCTCATTGTCCTCGTTCACGGACTTTGGGGTAACGTACATCATCTTGACGCTTTGCACGAAGCTATAACCTCACATCTCTCCAGCATCCCTGCAAACGATGAAATCCAACATATAGTGCATAAATGCAGCTCTAACCAAGGAAACTATACCTACGATGGTATAGTCCTCGGTGGCGAACGTCTAGCCAGTGAGATACGTACCCTGCAAGACGTGTACGCCGACTCTAAAACCCCGGTCACAATGTTGTCCATACTGGGATACTCGCTTGGAGGTCTCATTTCTCGCTACGCGATCGGCTGCCTCTACAAAGACTTTGAGGCCGGACTCAGATTAGTCAACTTCACTACCTTTGGATCGCCGCACGTAGGTATTCGCTTCATCCCCGAGCTCGAGCGTTCGGTCTCGCGGTTTTACAGCGGCGCGCTCAATTTCATCGCTCCTCGCATTCTCTCAGCCACAGGGGCGCAGCTGTTCCTCCACGACAGCAACGACCACATCAGTAAAGAACCACTGCTGCTCCTTATGTCTCAGAAATCGTCAATCTTTTACAAAGCACTGGCAAAAGCAGAACATCTATCGCTGTACAGCAACATCATTGGCGACCGATGTTCCTGGTTCACTGCTGCCATATCGTCTACGGACCCGTACGCACTGTTATATTCCGTACCGCGGACCACCGAACACGACCCGCGGTCTGAAGTGGCTCTTAGCATTCCTTCTGTCAAAGGATACGACCCCGTGGTCATCGACGCCAATGCGCCGGTGCGTTTAGTACACAACGTACGCGGGCGACGTAGAATAGGTAGCCTCGAAGAAGTGAAAGCTGCAGGCTCCAGGGTTGGACACTGGTTCAAGTCGTTGCTCCTCATACTAGTGTTCGCTCCCGTGTTCAGCATATTCCTGATCGCATTGCTCAAAATCAAGAGCATCTTCAGCAGGAACCGACTGACTAAATTCAAGGAAAGTAACATCTCGATACTGACTGAACAGGAGTACATCTGGGTCGAAGACCAAATTCAGGGTACCTTTGACATAGTTGAAGGCACTCCACAAGTCGATATCGAAGATATCGAGACGGTCGCTGAAGGTGATAACAGAGTGCTGCCGCTTAAATTGTCATTGTCGCCAGAACAACACAAAATCATTGACAATCTGAACTCCTTACCTTGGAAAAAGTATGGATGCCACATATCTACCACTGACCATACGCACCGTGCAATGATTATACGCGATAAAGGTATCCGCAGCTACGAAGAAGGAAAGTACTGCATTCAACACTGGGTGGACCACTTTGCCACCGAATAGCTTGTAAATCCTTTTACAGTCTACATTAATGATCATGCATATGTCAACTTATATGGAAATGGACATAGATACTCTACCATATTATGCTGTAATGTCACATGCATGGTGACCCCTACCCCCTGCCTGACGTTCAATCTACCACCCATCTCCACCTAGACCACCACAACCATAAAGACCCGACAAATCTCTCCATGGAGGCAACACACCTCACATTCCGTGCTTTACTAGTTATTCTAGTGGCATGCATGGGATCACTACAGTACGGCTATCATTTGGCTGAACTGAATGCTCCTGGCTCCGTAATGGCGTGTACTTCTGGATCATCCGTCAATTGTCTGCAAATGTCCCCACAGGGCTACGGCTTTGTTACATCGGTGTTCAATGCCGGCGGACTTATCGGAGCTCTCATTGCCGCTAGAATATCAGGGAAATTTGGTAGACGGCATGCCTCGTTCCTTGCGTCTCTCATGTTCCTGGCCGGATCATCTGTCATGGCAGCGGCGCAGTCAGTCGCGGTCCTCGCACTAGGCCGCATCCTCGCAGGACTGGGTGCAGGAACTGCTATTGTTAACACGCCTATATACATTGCTGAAATTGCGCCTGTCGCACATAAAGGCATCCTGGGCACGATGAACCAGGTGTTCATCAACATAGGTATCCTTCTCGCCCAGGTTCTGGGTGTGTTCTGGGCTACCCCTGTGCTTTGGAGAAGAATATTATGGACAGGCGCCGTAGTAGCCGCCCTAAATGCAGTTTTTGTTCTGCTGCTAGCAATTGAATCCCCTCGCTGGTTCGTCCTCAGAGGCCAGATCGCTGAGGCCAAGAAAGCATTCAGTGCCATACACAGCGGCAATGCCCGAAACACAGAATCCTGCGATAGTCTCCTGGAAGCTCAGCCCACTGAACCCAGGTCTTCGGCTACATCGCTTGTATCGCTCAAGACATTTGTCACTGCCTCTATATTCAGAAAACCGCTTGTTGCAGTGGCAGGTCTTAACGCCGTACAACAATTGTCAGGCATAAATGTCATAGTGTTTTACGGTGTCACAGTCCTTGCCACAATAATCCCACGGAATTCTACAGTAATTAACTGTGTTATATCAACGGTGAATCTACTCGTTACTGTCATAGCATCACCGTCTGTCGAGAAATACGGCAGAAAACCACTCCTTCTCAGTTCTATTGCAGGGATGGGAATATGCGCCGCAACTCTTGGTGTGGCTATGATCAATCAGCGAAAAATTGTCTCCTGTGTCTCTTCGATATTGTTCGTCGCGTTTTACGCGATTGGCTTGGGTCCTATTCCGTTTTATCTCGTCTCAGAGATAACACCTCACAATGCGATTGGCGCTGCTCAAAGTGTAGGCATGAGCTTCAACTGGACAGTCACTTTCTTTGTGGCATACCTGTTTCCTCTGCTGGAAGACTTGCTGTCTGGTTACGTCTTCTTTGTCTTTACCGCACTAGGCTTGATCTCCTTGATCTTCGTCTCCCTATTCATCCCAGAAACTAAGGGCAAGAAATCTCCTGAGGAAGTCTGGGGAACTACTCCGGCTGATTAACGGCAATAGTTTATATAATTTTCCGGCATCTATATCTACGGAAATTGCCAGAATCACTACTGTTTGGTATTTCATAATGCCTTCATCGCTATATTCGCCTATACCACCCTAGTGCGGTTAGATTTTAAGGTTTCTGTTACCAACTCCGCTTTGCGCACCTACAAGCTCTCTGTACTGCACTGCCTACTCCCTGTTTTACACGCTAATCGGATCAAAAAAGACGCTCAAGTCGTGCTTTTTATATTTATTCTGTTGAAATTAAAAGCAACCAAGTTGATCTCTAGGTTCTCGGCCTAATGCCTGAACAGTCTCGACCGCGGTACGAAAATTACGAAAATGCCTCCATGGCTGACAACAACGATACTACGCCACGCGAAAATCCCACACCTGAACAAATCGCCGCGAGTGAACGACGAAGATACATATATAGTGGATTAGCGTTATGCACTGCATTATTTGCGTTTGTTTTGCAGACTGAGACTGCCGGTTACATTAGTGCTACACTGGGATATAAAAAGCCCATTTTCATGATGTACATAACACATGGATCTTGGATATGGTTAGAACCGCTTCAGTTTTTCGCTATCGGCTTTAGCAAACAAATAAGGAACAGACCTGGTTTTAGTTGGAAGTACGAATGGAAATCACATCTGAATAATATTCGGGGTACTGCTGCTGTAGTGGCAGATTACAATGAAGTAGTACCTGATCGCGATCCGTCTAAGAAATCTCGCAATTTCAAATACGGACATTTGTCGAAGATTGCCTTATCTTATTCCTTAGGTAATTTGTCATTATATATGATGAAAACCTCATTGAAGTTGGTCTGTGCGCTCACTGTTGCCGGTGCGTCGTGGTACATAGCAGTGAATCTGACAACTCCTAGCGATCTCACAGCCATATACAACACATCTGCCTTTTTCGCTTACGCATTTAGCGTGCCAATTTTAAAGGACAAATTCAGCTGGCTGAAATCAGGAAGTGTGGCTCTCGCTATCATTGGAGTTGTAATAGTGGCATACAGTGGGCCCAACTCTGCGGATGCCGACTTCCCGAATCGAGGGATTGGAAATCTCGTCATTGCTGTGGGTGCTGTTTTATACGGACTTTACGAGGTTCTGTACAAACGATTAGCTTGCCCTCCTGGCGACGAAGTGTCACCGCGGCGACAAGCGCTATTCGCCAACCTTGTAGGCTCGCTCATAGGAATGTGGACGCTCTCCGTTGTGTGGATGCTTCTACTCTTCCTGCATCTCACGGGAATTGAGAAGTTTGAGTTGCCGTCAGGTTCTGCGGTAGGAATTATTATCGCGTCAGTTATTGGAAACGTGCTATTTTCTGCTGCGTTCCTTATCCTTATGGCGCTCACCTCGCCGGTCCTCTCTTCTGTGGCTGCCCTGCTTACGATATTCTTGGTAGCTCTGGTTGACTGGCTGCTGTTTGGCAAACCATTGAGCCCGCAGGCAATTATCGGCGGCGTGATTATCATCGTTGCATTTGTACTGCTGTCATATGCCAGCTGGGCAGAGATATCCGGTACGGGCGAAGACATCTATGACGATCTTGACAACTTCGACGACACCGCCACAGATGAGACCGAGAACGAGGAGCTGGTCTCCTCTAGATCCAGCAACTAATGACTTTATGATCAATTATTTTAGTATTCCCAATCTCGCATTGACTTCCAGTAGCAGCTACGTAAACACTACTACCGCTGCATCTTGTAACCACCCCTCGCCTCCTCTCATGCACTAGTGCAACCCTTACCCATCCACATATCCACACTTCCGACATACAAATCATGGCTGAACAGCCTATAGGTACGTATACAGGAGCGCCCAAGGAGGCCTAATGATTGTTCTTATTATGGAAAGCTAACATATAGTTCTTGACCAAGGTACAGGATTTGTGAAGATTGGCCGCGGTGGGTCCAACTTCCCGGACCATGTGTTTCCGTCGATTGTAGGGCGACCCATTCTCCGAGCAGAAGAGCGGATTGGCGACACGCCAATCAAGGATATTATGGTAGGCGATGAGGCCAATGAGGTGCGAACGATGCTAGACGTCTCATACCCGATGGAGAACGGCATTATTAGGAACTGGGAAGACATGGGTCATCTGTGGAACTACGCTTTCCACGAAAAGATGAAGATTGACCCTAGAGGGCAAAAAATAGTGTTGACGGAGCCACCGATGAATCCGTTATCTAATAGAGAGAAGATGTGCGAGGTGATGTTCGAGCAGTACGGGTTCCATGGAGTCTATGTGGCCATTCAGGCAGTACTGGCACTATACGCGCAGGGTCTTAGTAGCGGCGTAGTCGTCGATTCAGGCGACGGTGTCACCCACATTGTCCCCGTCTACGAGAGCGTTGTTCTGAACCATCTAACTAAACGGCTTGACGTCGCTGGCCGCGATGTCACCCGACACCTTATTAGCTTGCTTCTGCGCCGCGGCTACGCATTCAACAGAACCGCGGATTTCGAAACAATTCGGCAAGTGAAGGAAGCGCTGTGTTACATCTCCTACGACTTGAAATTGGACAAACATTTAGCTGAAGAGACTACTGTGTTGGTAGAGTCCTACGAGCTGCCGGATGGTCGCCTCATCAAGGTCGGCCAAGAGCGGTTTGAGGCGCCTGAGTGCCTATTCCAGCCGGACCTCGTTGACGTCGAGCAGCCAGGCATAGCTGAGATGCTTTTCAATACCATCCAGTCTGCTGATGTTGATGTGCGATCGAGCCTGTTCAAGGCCATTGTGTTGTCGGGCGGCTCTTCAATGTATCCCGGTCTGCCATCGCGACTGGAGAAGGAGTTGAAACAGCTGTGGCTTTCACGCGTGCTGCACGGTGATAAGGAAAGGCTCTCTAAATTCAAAGTGCGCATAGAGGATCCTCCGCGACGCCGACATATGGTGTTCCTGGGCGGCGCTGTTCTTGCCAATATTATGAAGGACAATGACAATCTTTGGGTTACAGCCGACGAGTGGGCGGAACAAGGACCGAGGGTGTTGTCCAAGTTGGGACCCCGATGAGTATTTCTCATGATTTGAATGTTCTCTTTGGAGAAGATCTCTGTGAAATAAATTGAAATCTATAAAGAAAGCTCCAACATATTTATATTACACTAGTCTTGTAGCCGTGATGAGACTCCTGTTACCGTTGCCAGGTGGTTTACCGAGGAGATTGGAGTGGTCCCGACACCATCACCATCCATCCGAGGCGATAGACCGCGACAGTTTGGACACCGGTGCGGCTGGGGAGTTAGAATCACAGACGAACGACATGGAGCAGGAACTGTCTACACCTGCGCGCGGCCGTTCGACGCTTGCGCGGAACGCGATAGGGCTAGAGCCGATGCGGGCAGCAAGTCTAGACCGGATGCTGGGATCGGGATGGTCTAGGAGCCTCTCGCCGATGATGAGTAGCAGCGGGCGGTTATTTGATGCGGCCCAGACGCCGGATCGGTCAATATGGGCTGCAACCATTAACGCGACAGAATTTGAACAAATTGACAGAAAGGGCTATGCGCAGGACTCTGCGTTGCAAAAATCCCCGTTGCTGACCGCCAGCGGGCCGGGCTCTCCGAAGCAACAGAGCGGGCTCATTGCGCCTCAGCCAACGCACCGCCGCATATTTTCAGATTATACGAGTGCGCCCAAACCAGGCGAATCGCTCTGGGGCGCTCCGCCTTCTGCGACCGATTCGGTCGAGTACAATAACCGCATGGTGCGCAAAACGGCAATGGCCAGGCTTATTCAAGGCCGCAACCGGCGGATATCCAGCACGCCGCAGCAGCATACCTGAATGCGACTATATTTGCCCGCGTGATGTATGAACATGACGTCAACTGTCGGTTTTTTCAACCTTTTTCTCGTTTCGGTTTGCAGATTTGCTGCCGCTCAGCCAAGCTGCAGAGTTGGCGTTTCTCCTGCAGGGCGAGTCAGATTAACGCTAATTTAGAATAAGGTTTTATTGTTTTCCTTCTATATCTACCCATATTACTTGTAGCCATACTTGTATTCTGTTTTTTACAGTATCGTTCGCGTTTTATTCAACGTCACATATATCGAGCTGTTTCTTTTTACCGTTTTAAGGCCCACCTGCAACCGTATGCTTTGTGATGGTGAGACTCGAATTTAGCGGCCTACAAGCGTGAAAATAATTAAAGTTATTCTGCTTCTTCGTACCCGTCGTCTCAGGAAGTAGCCTCTGACCTCAGCTTTTAGCAGCGGCGTCTGCCTGTCTAGCTGTCAGTATACCTCTACTTTTATAATTTTTTATTTATTTGCTGCAAAGATATAATATTGCACACTGGATACAACATCTGTGTAGATAATGCAGTGATTACAGTGTGAGGTCAGATGCAAAGAACCCTAACGAAAAGAAGAAACCTTAAAAATAGTAAAGTTATTACTGTGCCTCCTGCACGATATTGTCGTGAGTCATAGTATCGTCAAAATACGCGGATTTAGATTCTTTAAAAACCTACAGTAAAACCAAAGGTAACTGCTCAATTTCGTTATACTCTCTATTTATTTCGGCTCATATAAAGGCACTGGTATACTGGTACATCCACTACTGGCCTTATCCCTTACGATAACTCTATTCGCATTGCGATAACCTTAATATTTAATTTCTTCTTTCCATACTCATGTATGATTGTTCCCTAACCTTTCTTTTTCGTTAAATCAGCAGCTTCTCTTATATTTTCATCTTTCCACTGTTTGATCGCCCGATTATCTGTTGTTAATCTCTTTTATCACTTTTTAGAAGTTTCTCGGACCCTTAATAAGCCATCAGGGTCGTATATTCTTTTCACTCTTTTTCGCCCTGCATAGATCGGCACGAGCTCCAACACTCACTAGGTACCCGCAAAATACAGTGAGCTCGCGCATTATTTAATAAGCACTGGAAATCAGTACATTCATACACACATGCCGACCCCGCCGCATAGAAACTCCCCCGAGGGACGTAGATCGCCTGCTCGTCTATTCTCAGTCGCGTCCGTCTTGCCACGGTCAGTCAGACACTCGCTACCCTCCAATAATTCCTCAAGAGTTGCTTCTCCCGCACCGAGCAGCTCATCTGACGAAGAGAACGACAAACGCTCTTCGCGTCTCGAGCGACCACGCTCATCTGCGCTGCGAGCCTCCAGTTTGCCGCGCTTCCACTCTATAACACCTCTCAACATGTCTCCACCCTCAGAGCCCGTGAATAATAGCGATCTACACACAAATCCCGTGTCCCCTCTAAACTCAGAACCGCAAACGCCGCAGAACGAGAGAAGAACTGGCAGAGGTGAAAAACACGACGCGCAGCGCTCGTCTTCCGCTGTCAGATCTCACTCCTCAGATTCCGTCCAAGGCCGATCCGCTCTCGCCGGCAGCCGTGGCACCATTAACCGCTCGCGCGTCCGGTTCCCAGAAAATAACGACCCTTCTTCAGTTAACGTTGTTTACGCACGAGACAGTGACCGTAAGGGCTCCACAGAAAGCACCAACGGCAGAAGGTCCAAACAGGTAGGCAGCCCCATGGGCGACATCCTTGAAGACCAAGACTATTTTACTGTCCATCCAGCGCCCGGACAAGTATCATTTCCTGTGCCGCCGGAACGTGTTCGCGCAGCACTTGAAAAACTCGAAGATATGGATTCCGAGGAAAGACACCGCAGCAATACGTCTTCCCCAGGGTCAGACAAGATAAAGGCGAACTTCTTCATAGGCGACCTCGATGACAGCGCCGACGAAAAACCCAGAAAAGATTCAGAAAACTCAGATAACTTGAAACCTCCTCAGGTATATATATCGCATATGGACCACGACCAGCCGGCCGACTCCGAACCACAATCTCAGAATATCTCAAGAGACTCAAACTCCTCATACATCGGCCTTGATCCTGATGAACTTGCCAGGAAGCTGGTAGATGCTCACATGAAATCTGAAGAATACCCTGAAGGCAAGAAAACGGTACCTAATATTCGCGAAAACTCAAGGGACGAGAGTTTAGCTGATGATATGGATTTAATTGAATCTACTGATTACGTTCCGCCTCCTAAACACGTCCGTGGTGGCGTCCTCTCAAGTCTTCTAGAGCTTTACAAGAACGATCACCGGGGAATGTCATCCACAACGCTGAATTATATTTCTTCGCCTGGAGCATCTTCCCCAAATTCTGCTGCTCCGTCAGCCCCAGGGTCAGGTGCATCTACACCTCCTGCTATGCGACCTCTCTCGGAAAGACGTCAGTTGTCTTCTACTTCGATGTCATCTAAGTTCCTGAACCACATCCCCCTTCTTGGAAAGGAGAGTAGAAATCTACTCAAGGATGAACGTCGTGAGTCTGAAAGGTTCAAGAGAAAAAAGAAGTTCCGTCGCCGCATCACTGTGCACATCGCCGAGCTGCTCAACCGTCAACAATTTATCATCAAGATGTGCAAAGCTCTCATGCAATTTGGAGCGCCTACACATAGACTTGAGGAATATCTTGTCAAAACTGCCCGCGTACTTGAAGTCGATGCGCAGTTTCTTTACATGCCTGGTTGCATGATTATATCTTTTGGCGATATGTCTACTCACACTTCCGAGATGCGCCTCGTGCGATGCGCGGAAACGCTTAACCTTGGAAAACTGCTTGATGCTCACGACGTATATAAGCACGTCGTGCGCGATCAAATCAGCGTGGATGAAGCCTCTGAGAAACTAGATGAATTATTGACATCAAAAGACCTTTACAATCAGTATACCTGCGTTCTCGTATACGCAGTTGCTTCTGCTACGGTCAGCCCTCTTTTTGGGGCATACTGGCTGGATATGCCTATCGCATTCATTTTAGGATTGGTGGTAGGAACGCTTCGTCATATAGTTGCACCACGACATTCATCCTACCGCCACGTGTTTGAAGTAAGTTCTGCGATTATTTCCAGCTTCTTAGGGCGCGCATTTGGTACGATCAATTCTACCGACCAAAGAGTGCCGCTGTTCTGTTTCTCTTCTATCACACAAGGCTCCCTTGCATTAATCCTGCCAGGATATATTATACTTGCTGGTGCATTAGAATTGCAAACTAAGAATTTAGTGTCTGGTTCGGTTAGAATGTTCTATGCTATCATATACACGATGTTCCTCACGTTTGGTATCACCATTGGGTCTATTGTCTTTGGGTGGATGGACTCGAATGCTACGAGTAATACCACTTGTGCTCGATCTATTAATGTATGGTTCAAATTTCTGTTTGTACCGATGTTTGCGACTTGCTTATCTATAATCAATCAGGCAAAGTTTCGGCAATTGCTAATTATCATACCAGTGACCATGGGTGGGTATGCGGTGAACTTTTTGTTCAATTATTACTTCTCTAATGCCTCTATGGTAGCGTCGGCTTTGTCAGCGTTTGCTATTGGTCTTTTAGGCAACCTTTACAACAGGGTCACACGTGGCCTTGCCATTGCGGTGATGCTTCCGGCGATCTTTGTGATTGTTCCGTCGGGATTGGCCTCGCAAGGCTCGCTGGTCTACGGTGTGCTTGTTGCTGACAGTTTGGGTGGCTACAGCAAGTCTACAGAAGATCTAGGCGCGTCGCTGACCACTATTGTGACAGAAGTCGCTACTACAATAACCACGGTGACGGCCACTACGATCAGTGACGTTGTTCCAACGGTGATTTCCAACGATGTCACCAGCAGTATAACCCGGTTATCCACTGCTTCTATTACCAGAACCATTCAAGGCACGCGCACACGAACGATGATCTCTGCCATTCCAACCACTACGGACAGCGTAACTTCCAGCAGTAGTGCAACGAGTCTGTTCGGTCCTGCCAATGGTGGTATGGTGGAGATTGCTATTGCCATCACTGTTGGCCTGTTCGTTGCATCGCTAGTAGTGTATCCGTTTGGACGTAAGCGAGGAGGTCTGTTTACGTTCTAGACTACATAAAAATCGCCATTATTTATTATACATGCATTATCCAGTACATTGCGTAGTTAAGATTTGGCAAGCGACAACCACTGGCGCTACGAGGTTCTGAAGATGGGTCATCATGCCGATAACAGCAATTTTGCATCGAATATTGATCGCAAGGAGCTTTATGAGCAGATAAACATGTCTATGGAGGCATTAATGACCGACAGCTGGATCAGTAACCTATCTAATGCTGCGGCGCTGTTGTGGCACGGATTCCATAGCCAAAACGAGCCGCTGAACCGGGTGAACTGGGCGGGGTTCTATTACGAGGAAAACGGTAAGTTGCTATTGGGACCTTTTCAGGGCAAAGTGGCGTGCCAGGAAATTGAGATTGGCAAGGGAGTTTGCGGTAAGGCGGCGGCCGAGGTGCAGACCGTGCGGATCGAGGATGTGGACGAGTTCCCTGGCCACATTGCTTGCGACGCGGACTCGAAATCAGAGATAGTCGTCCCTATAGCACGTAACGGAGTCCTATTAGGCGTGCTGGATATAGATTGCACTGTGTTGCGCGGATTTGACACACTAGACCAGCAATACCTCGAAGAGTTGTGTGCGATACTTTCGTCGAGAGGCTGGCGATGATCTACATACTACGGCAGCTGTAGGAATGAATATAATATTATAGTAACAGTAACCGCCTAAACCCAGGTATTATGATAGGAGTGTGAAGAGTGAATGATGTGAGGAATGGAGCAGAGATGCAAGATAAATAGCGCGTCTGTGGCATCTAAGACAAACGATAGAAGCCTCAGCGCAGTGTTTAAGTCTATTGGGATTGAGCATCGCTTTAGCTAGCGAGAATCGAGAAAGAGATAATGAACCGCAGATGCTGCGAGGATAAATGTTAATGCGCAGTCATCATCTCGGATAAGTCATCCGCTAAGCGGTCTATCTGGGCCCTCCTGGCGGCTTCAGCCAACAGGTCGAATGACGGAGCAGCCAGAACGGACGGCGACTGACCACGAACAGGTGTGGGCGCTAGCAGTCGCGACCGGCCTCTGTGCTGATCTTCTGGTGGGAAGGCTGAGACCATAGAAGTAGAGCTAGAGCATGTAGAGGGTGCGAGCGACGAAGCCTCGGAAGGCAAAGAGTCCTGATCTCGAAAAATTGACATTCGCTTCAAAAAAATCTAAGCAAAATATCCTTTTTATTAGCTAGATCTTCTTATAACAACTGTGTTCGGCTTGCACTCAATAGCGAAATGTTGCAGTGATACAAACGAAATAGTTCAGTTGCGGGGAAAGATTTGCATACATGTATATATATATAGATTGCTAAAAAATACCCGTATACGGTGATCGGAGGAAACTGCGGAGTAAGATTATGAGTAGCGAGTATTTAGAGTTATATCACATGTTAGGTTAATATCCGGCGGTGCGTAATACGTGGGGGAGGAAGACCCTCGATATGGAATAAGGTTCACCTCGGTAAGATCAATGCATCAAAGTGTATGCCATAATTTATCAAAAGATGATGGTAGTCAAGATGGTTTAAAACGTAATTAATTACTCCAAGCGGCACGTTACCGAGCAGGTCGTTATCGGTTATTGGAACGATTATAGTATGCACATGCCGAATTCCGAATTCCATTGGAGTATGTTTCAACTTGCGTGCGCGGGGTCTCTCCAATACGAAGTGAATTCCCTAACTTATGCGGAGTTGATGGACCCACAGGCGGTAATGCGTCAAATGGACCACAATTATATGATTCGCTTAACTATGGACAATTTTGACTTGCTGAAAGAGACTTGTGCATGAAGTGGAAAATGTTGGAGAAGGTCGATCGACATTTACGTTCTAGCATGCGATTGAGCGCGTGGGGTATACATTAGCTAGGACGCTAACCCAAAAACAATCATCCTCGTGTACACACAGCTGGACAGAAGGAATACTACTACTACTACTACTACTACTACTACTACGTACAAAATAATCGGGGAGATGGAAATTACACTGCCAATACAATCAATTGCTTTGCTTGTTTCATTTCACTTTTGGGATTCGGATACGATAGTGTGGGGTAACTTCGACTCCTCTATTGCGAAATAAACTCCTTACCGTTTAGTTCCGGCTCACCAACGGAACTATACGGGATCTTCAATCGGTTCAGAATAAGGTTCTTTTTACCCTTGTTTCCGGATAAAATAGCTTTAGGACCTATCAGAGAGTAGCGAACTCGCTCCGACGGTTAAATCTACGACACTTTCCGATACTATGAGGGGGTCTCGAAATAGCATACGGCCACTAAACTTCCTTCAGTGCGACAAAGCAGGGCTATGATCGTATAGCCGTTTGCGCTGGTCCTGACATTGCACTTCGCACAGCCGCCGCTTCGACCCCAAAATGGGGTGCCATACAACTTTGAAATGTACCGCTACAGCAGCCCGGATGACCTCAGTTGCGCCTGCAGGATAGTGTCTGAGATCGCGTTCATAACGAAGTTGATCTGCTTGCTGTCGGTAGCGCATGTGAAGTGCGTGTACACTTCCCGTCCACTGGCGGCCGACTCAGACAGAATGAGGTTCTTAATGTACTGTGCGGCGGCATTAGCATCGTTGGGCGGGCCTGTGTACTGCGGCAGGTACCGCGACAGCGGATGCGATGGGATCATCTGCTCGAACAGATCGGTCTTGTTGAGAAACAGTATGATGCTGGCCTTGGAGAAGAAGTGCGAACTCGTAACGGCTTTGAATAGTGTAATGTCTTCAGACAACCGCCCATATCGTGGGTCTTCTGCGAGTACCTTGGCGTAGTCACAGAGCGACACAACAAACAACACACTTGTTACGTCGTCAAAACACTGAATCCATTTCCGGCGTTCGTTACGCTGACCGCCAACATCTATCATTTTGTACGTTAGCTTGCCCATCTTGAAGTTTTTCTCGACAATGCCTGTGGTGCGAACGCGTACATGCAAAATATCGTCATCTGTGGGGAGGAAATTCGGTGCAAGTATTCGGTCAGGGTTTTTGGCCAAATCGTCCAAGAAATAAGCACCACCATCGTCCAATTGCAACGTTTCAGGTCGTACCTTCAAAAATGCCTGTATTTGAGCATTATCCCACAGCGAAATACAACTGTGCACTATGGTGTTACAAGCGTACAGCGGCGTTCCATGCATGATAACCGATTCGGCCTCGTCGCTGTACAGAAGCGTCCGCAGTTGTTCTATGTTAGGCGAAGGGAGTACTTCTATCACGGCGTCTGCAAGAATGCGTGCACCTAAGATAATATTGGAGTATATGTGCTGTCTGTATGTCAATTTCTGAGGATCAGAGAACCCGCTGCTGTGCAGAATCTCCATTTGCTTCAAGATGGTCGTCTTGCCGGACTCACCTGCGCCCAGTAGCAAGATCTTTGCCACTTGATGCGCCTGACGAGAGTACTCTGACATCTGACTCTGCAGCTTGTCGTTAAGCGCCTTCTCTTCGTCGTAACCCGTAGCACTCGGATCATATTCTGGCTTGGAACCTGTGCAACCCATCTCTTCGGAAGTATTCACTGATTGATATCTCGTTTCTTTGCCACAAGCCCCCTGCAGTGGCTATATAATGCAATATAGCGTGTGATAATAGACAGAAAGAATGATAAGTAGCCCAGTTAAATGGTGATGTATAATCATAGAGCATCTCTTTGATCTCTTGACATAGGCAGATAGACCAATTAGGTCGCTGTATCATAAACTGCCAACCTTGTATAGACCAATCACACAAAGTAATTCAAATTAAGGTTTATTGCTTCACGATTCAAAGAGATTTATCTGAACCAAAAGATCGGAGTTATTAGACGAATTCAACAAAGACATATCTCATATTGGTGCTAATTTTTGTATAAAAGCCGTATCCTAAAAATCAGTTGCCTTGACTATCGTTAATACTACGTATAACTCCAATAGAGGTACTACAATGTCTATAGTGAGAGGCTATCAATGGTAACATGAATGGTACGGTACGCTCTGATTTGAATTTGTCTACTGTCTACTTATAAAGGTCCTTAAATCTAATGTCAGACCATATATATATATATAGATAGATATAATCTGATTAATGGACAAAATGAAGACAAAACAAATAGTAGCTCAAACCATTTCAAGCGCAACAAGATATGGCTGAACGCTAGTAATTAGCGAAATTTCACACCGGCAAGAGCCGATTAGAACGACTATAAAATCGCACAAACCTCACCCTAGGAACAGCTAAAAAAATATCTTCCTTGATAAAGCGCGAAAGTATTATCAAGCCAATGGTATTCACACTATTGAAGTCCGGCATCTTAATACTTCAGAATGATGTAAAGTGCATGGATAATTCTAAAAAAGTCGTTAGCAATATTCTATAGCAAAGCAAATCGAATACTCAGAATAATAAACCGGATCGATATTGTTGCGCACGTTCAACATCATGGTGGCCATGGCGGCCGTTGTTACTGAGAAAGCACATGCATACACAAGGCGGCAACATGGTTGTCAATTAGTGTGCATAGCTGTTCAATGGCGACAATGAGCCCATTGAACGCAGGCATAATCGATCCCTTTCCATATTCAGCCATAAAATAATAAAACTTACCCTGGGATGTATCCGAAACAGCAAAGAATGACGTTGATAAGAAGATCAATACCGCAGCCTCTTTCAAGGAAAACTCCTACGAAGGGAACGATAATTGCTAAAAATTTGGTTAATACTCCTATCGTAGATTGCATAATTGTTAAATATACATACCAATAATAATTTTAACGATGTCTGATGATGTCAAAGCCATTTCAAGTGTGAGTTAAACGTCAAAAATATCTGATGTAGTCGATGTTTAGGTGTGGGAAAGGTGCAGAAGATTTCGGGTTAGCACGCCTTGCCTACTTATAAATAAGGTTACCCTCCTTTATAGGCGTGCCTCTTCCGCCCACGAAGAAGTACCGGCGATGGAAGGCGGAACAGCCGTACACCATATGAACCTTATTTATTGGCAACTACGTAATGACAATTAGTTATTCGACCTGCTGTTTATTACCTGCCTATCACATTGCTCAGCCTGCTGCATCACTGGTTAACATCGCACACACTCTCATAGCTCTGCTCCGATCGCACAACTTCCACCTAGATCTCTCCCTCTGATCAAATCAAGCAGGATCAGATCTGCCCATATCTATCACATCGGCCACTGTAATATGGCTCCCTTTACTCACTATTTAACTGCCAACTGCTCTCAATGCCATTTCAGGCGTCAGTTGCACCGCCCTTGACCTTTGTCTGTGGCTGGAGCTGGGCGTGCGATTGGTCTCGTCGCCTCACAGCCTCCCTTGACCAATACTCAATCATCTGCACCACAACACGTCAGCACGTTGGCACGCTCTCTGACACCGGCAATTCGCCATGGCACACTCAAAAATTAAATTCAATGCCGCACGCTGCACGTAATCAGTCTACAATGCGCCAAAACCACGTTCAGAATCGGCGCTGCATAAGCAACCCTAGACCCGCTTAACTACACTCAAACCTACAAACTCTTTCTCTCCAACCAATCACACTTTCGAGAAATACCGAAAATGGGCCCTAGCGAGTTGCCAGAACAGAGTAAGTAGACATTTTGCGAAGTCGAAATGATCGTTTGAATATTGCCTTGCGCACAATTTACTGACATTCAAGTTTCTCACCAGGAGATGAAGGACGCCAAGCTGCCTTTGGCCTACAGAGACCGATGCGCTGGCTATCTTATTAAACTGAACAAATGCCGACCTGAGGGATGGTATCTGCCCTGGAACTGCGAGCACGAAAGACATGAGTATGAAAAGTGTGAATATCTTGAGTTCAAAAGACGTGTGACTGAAATGCAGAAGCTCAAACAAAAGCAATAGACAGCCTGCTTTTATACTGCTAAATCCAGATCTACTACACTATTTCTACCCTCATTTCACGACTATATAGTATGACAATCCTTATAAGATTCTTTTCTTTTGCACAGTTGTAGCTCGTCTAGGTACTCACTGTGCACTGGTACCGTTGGATTCCTGACAACTCTTTCCACGTTTCTCCTGTATGGTTCCCAGCAGAGACCCTGCAACATCAGGCTCATCCCATCCTTTTTCTTTCGTTATTTCTTCAATGGTCTTCATCAGATCATAATTTATCTGCTCAGACACCACCGAATCGAATTTATACTCAGGATGGCTCCGTACATATTTGCGAATCCACGTAGCGGCAGTGTCCAACTCTCCGGAGGCTCTTTTTGAAATCAGCGTCAAGTAAACTTCCAGCTGCCTGCGAATACCAATCTCAACGTTCATGGTGTCAAGATACTTCTGCACAAGGGTAAGAAGTCCCGGAAATCCATGCATTCCAGACATGCCTCCGCAACGTTCACAAAACGTGGCTTTGCCGTTAATAATCTCGTTAATGCTCATGTATTCGTACTCGTCCTCAATTGGTGTGTTTGCAGAAGAAAAACCGCTAGAAATAGACGGCGCAGGACTATGTATCGGCGACGCCGGTCTGGTCCGGTTAAACGTAAACACGTTTTTTCTAAACCAAAATTTTTCATTTAATACAGCTCCCCGACGATGCGCAACGTTCATGTTCTCGTCAACTTTACTGATAGGCACAAGAAAATTTAGCCCAAATGAAAGAATCGCTCGAGTTACCAGTACAGTAAATATTGAGAAGGCAGCGTTTTCAAAGTCAGTGAACTGCACTTCCATGCTGCGGAATTCAACTCTCCATCCAATAGAAGATTTCTTATAGTCATTACCATTACCATTGCTAGGTTCACCAGGAGGGGGCTTGAATCGCATAGTCTGCCAATTGGTGCTTTGAATATTCTCAAAGTGATCAGTATCGACTTCATCGTTTTGCTCTAGACTGTCGGAAAACACAACAATAGGATCACGGATGAACAGGTGCGCAAAATGGTTAGCCAACGGCGTGGGGAAGTCCGCTTCCAGTAACCTATCACGAATCTTTTCGTCCATTACTAGAGGTATGTCGTTGTATTCGGGTCGCATAAGCGGCGATTCCGATATGTAGGAATCTATAGAATCGTATCGAGATTTTGGTATTCTGAAGCGTGCATTTTTTAGCGGCTTTAGGCCTCTTTCTTCTGGTGTCCGGTCATCAACAGATCCAGCTATAACATTCCAGCGGCAGTCCTGGTCCGAAAGATATCCGCGGTAGGCCGGCGAAGCTGCAGTCAATGCCAGCATGATCGGGCCTAGTGGAGCCAGCTGGTCGTAAAGATTTCTAGCCTCTTCGATATCTGTAGCCTGAAAGGTAATCTGTAAGCAACAACATCCCATGCCAAATCCCATGGAATCCATGTAGATGTGATCGGGCAGCGCAGCGCCATCACGGGCGTTTGCATCCTCGGGGTATAAGTTACGGTCAAACGGAATGTGAGGGTCCATCCAGGGAGACGGCGAAGTCTTAGTATCAAAAAATAGAGGTACATTTATAGCCACCTTCGAGCCCCGCCGTTCTCTGATGTTCGCCGTTAAGGTGGGAAATCGTGGGTGTGGGTTGATGATTTCGTCAGGCAGGAACAAGGACCTCGATGCCGCGCCGTTTGGTTCGTGATAGGGTTCAGTAAACTTTCCAGGAACGCCCAGACGCGGGAATGAAGTCACAGTAAGGGGCACTTCGTTGTTGAGCATGTGCGCACGGGCAAGAACCCTGCGTGACTTCATGTTCGCTTCAACTGTGCAGATATCTTCAATGGTGCCACGGTACGGCTTAGAAGGCGTTGCTTCAAGCATATAGCGGCCGTACTCAGGATGGTAAAATACACCAGGAGTATCGAATTTCGCTAACTCTTCGAGAATCTGCGCTTGGCGAAGTGAGAGATTTGCGGCTCGGTTTTGGTCATCGTAACTGACGACCATGTACTCTACCTCATCGCCCCAGAGCAGGACGTAGCCCTTGCAGTCTTTGTAGTTGTTGTATATATTTATAAGCTGCTCGATGCCATGAGACCGCACATAATCAGCCAGAGGCTTTGCGTCTTTCCAGGGGAGAGGAGTTCCTACGGATCTGAATTGTTAGTGTACGGCTAGTCGGCTTAGTAAGCAGGCATAGTTGTTTACTTACAATAGGCCCATTACAGCTTGACTTGCTACTGACAAAGCTAGTAATTAAGAAACCAAAATGTTCGCTAGTAGCACTTAATGCGCGCTCAAAAATGATGAACTCCAGGGCCTAGCGTGACACAGTCTCGGCAATGTTCAATTTGAGAGTTACGGGCTGGTGGAAGAGAAAGAGTGAAGAAATACGCAATCTATTACCGCTTTCGGCTCCAACGGTCAGCCGCATCGATAAAGTTTAAGATCCAAACTCTAAATTTTCATAAAGGCATAAATAAGTAAAAGAATGAACTTGACTTTCGTCCTGCTCTATGTTCCATCAGCACCATCAAGCTCTAGTCAGATTGATTCATGTAGCCGTTGGCTTTTGCTTTTTTATAGACTTTGCGTAACTCAACCCGCACGCATTACATAATGTTCGTTTCCCGTCGGGCCCTCCTCTCCATTCCGGAGTATCGCGAGCCCCACATCTAATGCATTGCAAGTTTTCGTTTCCTCGTCTTTTCCGTTTTTTATTGCTCATTATAGTCGATAATTTGTCTTTATTCCCCTTATGAACGCGCAATTTGCCTTCTATCTCCGTGTCAAACTGCTCTCTGCCACCACTGGCAGCTAGCGCGTCTTCACCTCTTGTCTGCGATTCGCCTCCGGCCGCTACCGCGTGCATCTCTTGCCTACTCGGTATTATAGGCATAGTCATCATCCCTGGCATCCCCGGTACTCCCGGTGTTACCGCTAACCCTGGTATGCCAGGTCTATTATGTACTCCTGGTACTGAAACAATTGCTGAACTTGCGGGTGGCATTCCTCGGTATCGCCAGTGCATATCGCTTATCACCGGATTTCGTCGAGGTATCATTCCATATGGAACCCCAGGAATATCTTTGTTTGTTATTTCATAGTTTGGTCTCCAGCTATTTAGTGTATTGGCGGCTGTTGTCTCAGATACTTCCAAAGACCTTGTTGGAGTCGCAGGCTGGCTCATCACCCTTTTCATATCCCGTTCAACAAACTGTACTCCTATACCTCGTTTCTCTTTTGGCTGAAAGTCACTCATTAACGTTTGTCTTACCTCGAGTAGATCTGCTATTTGAAGTTCTTCCTTTACACTATGCATCAGCGAATGAACTACCCCAGCAACATGTGGCCTATGTGCCTCCTTTTTTTCCCCATTACTTTCAATGGCATTAGACTCTTCATTCCCTCTGGCTCCTGTTTGAAACATTTGTTCTAACTGTTTGACAATCTCCTGCGTTGTGGCTGCTTGCTTCTTAAGCTGCTGCACAATTGACAAAAGTTCCTCATTGTTCGATTCTTGTCTAGGATGATCGCCAGCACCTTCTGCAAAGCAATGGACTGGCATGGCTGACACTGTCAACGCTCGAAACATGGGTCGTTGGCTTTGAAGAGCCAAGGGTTTCATTCCATCGGCTTTGTCACCAGGCTTTGGCAGTAAAACACTTCTCTCGCCGCTGCACCTCACCTCCTCCGAACTATGTGTCCTCCGTAAGGGAGTACCCATGTTTATGATGGCTGCAGAATGACTATCATTAAGCAAAGAATGCAATGTACTTTTTTTCGGCTTGGATAAATACTCATCGCTCTTCGAACCAGCGAGATATCTATTGTCCGAGTCATCCTTCCCTGCTGCGTTCAGCAATTCTTTAATAGGTGGAATCTGCGTGGAGTATTGCAAAGATGATGCACTATCTGCTGTACTTGGTATGGCAGACTTAACTCTATTGATAGAACACTGGTCACTCTCTGTATGTGTGACTGACGAATCTGATATCTTCTGATTTAAGAACTTCTCAGTTTTTCTATTCTTCATGGTAAGTTCTGTTTCGCAGCGGCGTATTCTAATTAAAATATGTTATTCACGACTCCTAGAATCAGTCTAAGTACGTGAAAGGATAAAGTATGAAAAGAGAGAATTGAGAATTATTTGCTTCTTATCGATCTGGTGACTAAATATCAAGATCGAAAGAGGGTCCTATGACAAGCTTTTTTTCTCAAGCCCGAATGGATAATTAAATCTCAGTTCTATCCTAACCTTTTTTTCGTATTTGTTACTGGCACTAGCTCCTTTAGTCTCCTTGAAACAATCTTGCCTGCTTTTTTTATACTGATACAAACAAATCAGAGTTTCCCTTACCTATGTGTATAGTAAAGAAGGGGAGGATCGCGTTCCGTTAAAGATCCAGCCTATTTCTTTAACGTATTACTGTTTCAGATAAGACGCGGCTTCAAAATTTTTGAGTTCTTAGAGACTTATTCTTGTACTCTTTCTGTTCTGATTGAAATCTTTTGCCTCTTTACGATGACCGTATCTTTTTTTTTTCCTTCAGGCAACTATAATTTTCAGCTCTATATATGACGATCGGATATGTGGAAATATAAGCTGAGTGCGATGATCTGAGTATCTTCTCGTATTTTGTCTTTGCATATATATGCTTTGAGCCTTCCGAGTGACAAGAACCCGAACTGTCTTTTGTCGAGGGCCCTGAGCGTCCACTTAGGCCTGCATTGATTTGAAACATAATTTCTGCGTTATGTCCTGATTTCGTTCATTTTGAATTTTACTGCTCAAAGTTTACAAGTATTCGCCTTCTTGATTGAAAAGAGAATCCTATTGGTTTTGAATTGGCTGTTTGTACCCGTTTCATCTTCTCCAGATATGCTCGTTGCTGAAATTTTCCAAACTGTTCACTTCTTCCGGTTTCTACAATGTTCGGCATATATTTCCTACTTCGGATGCATCGTTTTGAATAGGCTTTATGCCTTTACAGCATTTTGCCTTAGCCTTCTCGTATTTTTTCCTCTCAACGTCACCGAGAATTTAGCTTTTCACCGAAGTTTTATTTATGACTTTTTGCGACTTAAAGGGTCTGAATCAGATATCATTTACCAGTTTTGGTAAGAGCCACTTAGGCCTACTGGCATCCGTGCTAAGACCCTGTATGAAAAAGGAAACTCAAGAAAGTTTCATCTAATCTCTGCATCCGTTTTTATGTAATGGATCTGGACTTATTTCTTTTGGGTTGCTCTTGAATTTTTATTGATCCACCTGCGTTTGATAAAATTCACTTTCCATTAACGTTTTGCCTGTCAACTCTTAATTCACCTATAAGATTTGCTGAAAACTTAAAGTGTATTATTGTTATATAGCGGTTATCATCAATATCTCTCTCCTAGCATATGTTATGCTTACCATGTCTGTGGTAATATATGGCCTAAAGGATCTACAGCTAACCCTGAATATTTATGGTATTGTTTATCTGTGCCATGCATTTCCATATTTTAGCGAACCTGAGGGCCGTGTACATGATATTGGTTTTATTTGAATTTTTTTGCTCTTTTCAAAATAAAACTTAACTGCTTCTTCACAGAAATTAGCTCTTGGATGAGTATAGACGATTCTAAGGCTCCTCTGCAACTTTTCATGGCTACACAATCATACTAACTTGTTTAGCTTGTCTGCTCTCTCTCGTCTATATTTGCCGGACATGCTCTACAACAGTCCACTGCTATTTCAATGATTCTCTAGAAACATGACTACTTTATTTGTTTTTGCAGCTACGCAGAATATACTTAATGCGGAAAGTGGACCATCCAAGTAGCGGAATCTTTTGCGCTGGCCTGGCGATGAGAGTGTATTTGTGTGTGACTTGCTCCATTTGCTGAGCTGCTATTTTTACTTTTCTGTTAACAAGCGCGCTTGTTCTGTCAATATCACCCATTGAAGCACATTGAAAAAATCATTTATTCCAAATTAGGAAATCTTCAGATCTTACTCTCGTATAGAGCTCATTTTTGCTCTATCACCTCATCGATATTGCTCTGAATACGAGCTGTGCAACCCCTTTTGCCGCTTTAGTACAAATCTCAACCGACACATGAAAGCTCCTCGTCTTTTTCTCTAAACGGCAATCAGTGACAAGATTGCAATATTGCGCACTTTTTGCAATTCTATACGCATACCTATACGTAAACCATTTCTACTCCTATTTATTTGAAATGAAAGAATGTCAGGTTAATTAATAATACATCTTACTGTACAGGGTCGTAGACAAGTACTATATATTCGCACTCGTTAAGGAACAAACTGCTCAGTTCTAGAGACAGTTGAGAAACTTGAAATACATAGCAATAGCTAGAAAATATATCAGCGGTACAGTTCAAATGCAGTTAATGTACAGTAAGCATAGTCAATGTAAACTATTTATGCTGAAAAGATGATTGATCTGTATGTTTAAATGACAGAAGAATATCATCTGAAGTAACATTGTGCGATGAGGGGTGTCTAGCATTTCGTTGAGCTTCTGCCAAAATCTGTAGGTCGCGAGTAGCAGCAGTTCTTCCCGTGTCTGCAAGTCCAGAAGCAACTCGACCGAAAGTAGCAGTAAATGACATATGCTCTGGGTATTGTTGACTTGCCTGGTACACATTTGGCATTGTGAGGTTAATAAAACTCTCAGATTTTGATTGAGCGTAATTACGGCGTTCCGGGCAGGGTTCAGTGTCTGGCAATTGATGAGTGTAAGAAGGCCCGGCTGGCTTATTCTGATCATCGTTCAGTATGCAAGCACTGCCTTCAAAAAGCCGAGAGTTGTTATCAATCCATTCCTCAGCAACAGGAGATTTAAGCCATTCTGCACGCTCCTGCTTCAAAGACCGGATTGTATTCCGTATATTTTCTAAACGTGCTCTATTCTGTTGGTTCTGAGGATTTGGCTTCATTGCTTTGTTAGATTGAGGTCGGTTATACCATGAAGAAGGAATTTTTCCGTCTTTAAAATCCATTAAAAACGTTTCAGCGATCAGGCGAGAAACGGATAAATATACCACACTGCTGTGATTACTGGATTCGGCCAATGAGACCCTTAATTTCAAATCGTCTAGGGCCCGTTCTGCGCACCAACTAACAAGCTGCCTCATTCTATGAGGCTCCAGAGCATCGACATCCAGATGTCGATAAAAAATAGAAGGATCAATTTGTGGATGCGTCACAAATTTAAATCCAAGCGAACTGGCGCGTTTCCCACGTATGCCAATGCTACTCCTGCCAGACCGCCTGTTATTATTGGATTTTTCTGATGTTCTTCGCGGATGTATAGGAGTATCTGACATGATTAAAGATCCGACGGCCATGGATATCCGGGATTTGCTTATTGTCGGAGAAGGGGTCGATACTGGTGGCAGGATATTGCTATCTTTAGGTGACTCCGGGTCGTGTGAAGGTGGGGTATCTTTAGCTGCGGTATCAGTTTCTGTAGTAGTATTTAGGTCGCTAGTGGCTATCGGTCGCGCAGTGGATCGTCTTTGTTTCTTTTGCTTGGTAGTGAAAGATGGGCTCGAGGATACGCGCTTAAAAACAAACCCGTTTCGTTCTTCAACATTTGGATCTAAAACAGGATCTGATGTAGCGGCTGAAGCTCGCGTAGATCTGCGCGTCGATTTTGACCGTTGGATCTGTTCCATAATAATTATATAGTTCGTTTGGAATATATTAAGTGGACTAATCCCGTGTGTTTAGATTGAAAAAATAAGTGTATGCTGTGTTTCACCCGGCCAGAAAACATGCAGCAATGGTATCTGGCAATTTATCTCAAAAAAAAAAAATTAATAATAATAAGCAAATCCTAGAAACACTCAATAGAGATAGTTCTGTTCTGATAATAAAAAGTGAGCCTTAAATGACGGTGGTATCGTCAAACTGATGGCAGAGAAAGAACTGCGTGTGTTGCAACAAGACCAATCAGAATCAGAACAGTCGATGCACTAGACCCGACGCTATAATACAACAATGAGTAATCAGATTCCAAGTTATGCTACGTTACTCGATGGCTTAATGAACTAATATAGCAAAGTTGACAAAGAATGAAGTATGGGGGGTGTATGCGTGTGTAGGCCTGGGCGTGTTTATAGCAGCGTTCATAGAGGCCTCTGATTGGCCAATCACTTCTCCGACCGTGTGTCGACGTATGAACAAACACTGACGCTAGTATTCAGGCAAACTGAATATCATCTTCAATGAGTTCATCGGAGAGCAGTTCGTCTTCGATATCAGACTGATCGTCAGCTTCAAGTTCATCAATCAAATAGTCATCATCGTCGCTGGAATCGATAACTGACCTTACGTCAGTCTCTGAGACTTCATTCTGCATTCCAGCCTGAACACGCGCTTGAGTTTTTTCGACATTAGCGTGATGCTCATTGACCTGGAACTCACTATTGCCTGGCGAATAGCCAATACTCATTCCCACTTTCACTAGAGTTTCGAGCTTGCTCATGGAATTCTCGACTAGATCATGGTCAAATTTGATTTGGTTTTCTTCAAACAACACAACAAGAGTGGATCCTCCAAACTTGAAGTAGCCAAGTTCGTCAGTTCGTCTCAGAAATTTTCCTGTCTTTGCTGTGATCACTGTAGAACCTACCATCATAGCGCCCACACACACGACCAGAACCCGTCCGAACTGTTCAGAGTCTATAGCAGTAACAACTCGCGTGTTCTCACCAAAGATATCCAGGCTGCTTCTCACTGCCATCGGATTCACAGTAAAATATTCTCCTGAGATCAATTCAGGTTCAAGCAGCACACCATCAACAGGACTATGGAACCTGTGATAGTCCTGCGGTGCGAGTCGGAATATGCAAACAGACCCGTTTGCGTACCTCTCTACATCGGCCGCATGGGCAGTATTTCCCAAGAGTCGTTTGACAGAAAATAATCGGCCCTTGATCCACAAACTGGTCGCTAAATCAAGTGTTTGAAACACAGAAAGCCGGCAATCTGCAGCGGAGACAGCGATCTTGGAGTTATCTTCAGCATCGCATGGCCGGCTGCCAGGTTTCAGCTCTCTATAGAAAAATTCGTTAAAATTCTGAAACTCTGACAAAGGGCGAAGCACCTCGTTCACGTTCAAACTATAAAATTCCACAAACCTAGGTATATACTGCTTTGACTTCGGATTATCAAATTTACGGCCTTGCCGCTTTGTCAGTGCTGTCAACAGAGCCTTTATTCTGCGGCTCTTCATCTCGTTATTCAGTCCCCTGTACAGTAACCGAATCCCAATTCTCACATATTTGCCCATCTTTTCTTCCACGATCTGACCAGTTTCACGATCTTGGACGAATATATTAGCAGAGTCCGCTCCAAGAGAATACCTGCCCCTTATCACTTTGCCAATGGCTTTGGTGAGAACCTTGCGCTGCGCTTGATTTGCCGTCACATATTGTCTGATGACGAGCTGGTCAACCTGTCTCCAATCTTCAGAAAGGCACGTAACGAGATGCGCTAGAATATCAGCTTGAGAATTCTTGTTTAGTCTAGGACGACGACATACTGGACACGAATGCACGCTTATGAGAACGTTGCTAGCATCAGTTCTGTTCCCCATCCCATAAGCAGCTGCCGCTTCACTGTTTTTGATGAGAAATTCCAAGCTTTTGATTGCCTGCTCAACTGTCAAGTAGCTTTCGTAAACATTCTCAAGTTTAGTTCCAAACTTTGTAACAGCATATGCAACCGTCTCAGAAGGCAAGTCAGCGTGCAAGCTAGCCAGCAACGCTTCAAATGCGCAGTACGACAGGATTTTTCCATTCGCCTGTTGCTTCGCCAGAAATGCCCATAGAATTTGTCTCAATGCATCGTAAGGTAAGTACCGGTACTTTACTGACATCACGGGTGTGTTAGTATACTTCTTGGACTTGTGTGTTAACGTAAGAGGAACTTGCAGAGATTCACCTTCGAACTGTGTAGTGAATTCTAATTCTGAGTTAAACAAGGCCGTCACTATATCATACAATCCAGATTCAGGATCAGGGACTGGCGAAGAATCTATCCACTCGTCTATATTCAGGTATGCGTCAGCGATCTTATGGTTTTTGGACACTTTATCGCGCTCCATGACCGTGACGTGAACAGAATAAAGCATTTCGTGTCTGTTCACAGGGAACACCATCTTCTGGTTGTATATGGGATTCAGGTCGTGGCTGCGTACATTCGTGCGGAATATGGTCTTCCCAAGTGACGCGATAACGAAAGGATCGACGTTAAACCCCGTGCGGGTAGCGTTTCTCAACGGAGGCAGATCTGAAACAGATGTCACTTCAAAAAAAAGAAGCCCAGAAAGATGCGTAGAAGTTGATAGATTATAATGAGAGCTACCGAGCTTGTGGCGGTTCTCAACACGCCGTCGACGCCTTCGACGCCTTCTGTTCTTTTTCTTCTCCTGCTTAGAACTCGAAACTGTTACCATACTTGTGGACGGCGTCGCAGAGATTGAGTCTGATGAGACTGGAAAACCAACTGCTGATTTGTCAGAATCGCTAAGCTCGGAGTCGCTCTCATCTGCGTCTGATCGGGACAAAGAATCCGTAAGCATTGCGGCAGTTTGCAGTTCGCTATCCATAGCGTAAAGTGTTATGAGGGTATTGTATTTTGTGAAGAGGTCTAGCGAGGAAATATCAGGCATTTCAGGAATATTAAGTGAAAAATTAACAATGACCAGAGGTGCGGATGAGTGCTGAGAGTTTTCATGGTATTCCTGCGAAGTCAAAGACCGAGGCCTGCCTCTGATACGGCGAATAATTCTCCGCCGTCTTCTAAACTTGAATGCGTGGTCTACACCGCGCACCTGCGATGGGCCGACAAACAGGTCACCAATATACTGGTGCGCCATTCCGAACAGTTTGTATCTGTTCTTGCGTAGGACGTACAGTCTGATCTCCAGCTGGGTGTCTGGATCAAGCGCGCCGTCTGCCGCCGTTACAACGTCTAGTATCGGCACGTCGAACTCTGCGTCCCATTCGGCATCAGGTGCTAGCTTTTCCGGTTCTGTAGTATACGAGAACTCGCCGACTGTGACCACGACGTAACAAAATTTGTAGCCCATCACAGAAGCGAGGTTCATTGTGCGATCCACCTTGATGCGGAGGCACAAGCCGTCCGGGATCGACCTATCGAGAGGCGCAATAACTGGGCTTGCACCTGCACTGAGCGAAACGGGAGGCGGTGGCAGTGGTGTCGTTGTCGTTGTCGACAGGATGTCTGCCGGCGACGGCAGTGCGGGCGAGGGAGCCCTAGTAGAGTACTGCTTGAACTTTGGGATTTGTAAAGTAGTGTCGCCCATGGGTGTAAGTGCAATTCCTCTAAGGCCCTGCAAAATCTTCAATAGATACCAGAAATCCGGTTAGTTTTTGCCTACCCACTTAATTTGAGGCAATTTCAAGCAGTATGCGCAACTCTTTCTAAGCCACCAATCTTTGACCTGACGGACGAAGCTGTTCAAGTAGTACACGATGTACTCGGCTGAACTGCATCAGCCAATCACAGGCTCCGCCAAGTCCCAATGCACTATCGAGCGAGTGCAGCTGACGTGGTCGCCGTGCCGTACCTCTGGCACCTCTGCAGCACGCAAGAATAATCAAATTGCGTATATGGGCATAAGAAAGCTTTGTTCAGCGTCTGGTAAACATATAGCTCTAGTATTTATGTGTGCAGCGCGTGTCAACTCATGTCAGTTATTCAATTATCACGTGACAAGACCACCTCTTATCCCCACTTTGATATGTGCTGCGCGTTTTCAGTTCCGGAACAGCATTAATCAGCACGCCAGAACGAGGCTGCAATGGCCGATATGATTCTTTATTTAGTCAGATATGCGGCCCGGCGTGAGTGTTCAGGACGCCTTGCGTAACAGACGCTTTACCTCGGGTTAACTACTGGGAGCACACTTGACCCCACACTTGTCACATACATATATAGCGGCAGCAGTCTGGCAGCACTATAGGCTAATCGGACTGTATTCTAGTGAACTACATAATGCTGAAGAAGTCCGGCGTCGTTAAAGGTGCCGCAACACGCACGAAAAAATACGCTACGGTCCACAGAGACGACATCTTTGATCTCGCTTACAATGTGTATTATTCACCTTATGTAGTCAAGAGACCGAGTGAGCCCCATTTGGACACAAGACTACGACTGGTGTTGTGCCATGCAACGGGTGTACAGAAAGAATACTGGGAGCCCATAATCGAGCGATGGTTTGCCGATCCTGCTATTGGCGGTATCATCTCGGAGATCTACGCTTACGATAACTACTCGCACGGCGATTCAGGGCTGCTCAACCGCCACAAAGTCGGAAACGAAAGTAATTGGTTAGACAACTCTAGGGATCTCGTTGCATTCTGTCGCGGACTCGGCCTTAGTTCACGCAATGGCAGTCCGTTGGTGGCCATCGGCCACTCTTTAGGCGGCTCGACCTGTCTGTACGCGGCCATACTGGACCCCGGCTTGTTCACTTCGGTCGTGGCAATCGAGCCTGTCGCGTATGATGGATCAATTTCTAATCCCAAAAACGCTAAAGACCCTCTGCGACTCCTGCACTACATGAAATCCTCCCTCAAAGACGAATTTTCGTCGCGCGAAGACTGGCTCGTATACTTCGAAAAGAAATCTATGTACGCGCCTTTTGACCTGAGAGTAAAATCAGCATTACGCGATACTTTGGTCTATCAGGAAGACGGCAAATACAAAGTCAAAACGCCGACCTGGGCACACGTCCAGTCGTACATCGGATCGCGCCATTCCATTAGAGCTATATACAACGGTCTGCTCAATATCGGTATCCCCACGCTGCATATCGTCGGTGGTAGTGCGCGATGGAACCACCCTGATACAGGCAAGGCAATTAGCCACGCACTTGGCGAAGTCGGCGAGCTCATCGTCGTTCCAAAAGTAGGACATATGCTGGTCGCCGAAAACCCTGTTGAGACTGCCGACAGCGTCAAGGGCTTCCTTGTGAAATCAAGAAAGCACTGGATAGACAATGAGGGCCGCCTTGATCCTGCAACCGGCAAAGTCAGCTCTTTAAACGACTACAACTCGCTTTTCATTCCAGATCCTGAATTCTTCGAGCATGATACCTTGGGACAGAAAATCGAAGCTCATCGCAACAACATTGGTCACGCACTTGACCTCGCGATTAAAGGAGACGCTTCATACCTTCCAGGACCAGATATATTGAGACAAGCCATTGATCTGGCTAATGCCAAGGCCAAACTATGAAAATATTCTAGAAGAAAATATTTCCGATACACAAGATCAATGTCAGTAAAATTCCGATAGGTAGAAAACGACGCACCTTCCAAATCAGGCAAAAGACATCAATTAAACTCGCAGTCAAAACTTAAAAAAAGTATATTTCATTCCAGCATCAGCAGAATATCGACATTTTTTTACTCCACTCTCCACTCCACCTAAGAATGGCTATGCAAGAAAAGCCAAACATGCATTTACGCCACTAACCTTGCTTGGTGCACGTAAATCATAATCAATCAAGTCCTAAGAGAAAGTAGGACCGGAAAATATGCCACGTGCGCTTGTTAAAGCTCAATTAGACTGCAATTACCTAACCGTCCCTTATAATCGATTGCCACATTTCATTTGGCGAGTTTTTCCGATATCCATGGTCGTCTTTGAGCTTATTCCTTATATAGTCTTGTCGAGCAAGCGGCATTACCCGTATATGATAGTCCCAAACTGTTAGACTCTATCCCCCACACTTCCCGAGAACTTAATTATGATATTTGCCAAGTCATCTGCAACAAGAACAACTCGGGACGCTCGCATCCACGACTAGGAAAGCGACCATATTAATTAGCAAAAATGTCATCAGTAGTTGCTTAACAACATTTCTATACCCATTTCGCACCACATAGTAGCATAATCATATTGAAAAGTGATCGGCGTCTCGTTAGATGTGTATTGGCTCAGAATAGAGTTCGTCATACTGCGTTGCAAGACTTTAATAGCAGCACAATGATTGGCTAGTGGACCGGCTAAACTCAATGCGTCCAAATATGGTTTGGACGGCGAGTATCTGAGTAATATTGATGTAAATGCAAAATTCGTTACAGTGTAGTAAGTGTCTTGTCGAACTATATAAAGCCCCCTCCGAACATTAGGTTCTTTAGTCATTTCTATATCAATCCAAGTTCACTCCACCGTTTTCTCGTACTAGTTCCTGACAGAACAAACAGATATGTTAAGAACAAACACGAATCAAGCCGCAACGTACCTGAGGTACCTCGCCCGTCCAAGCATTGTGCTGCGGGCACCATATGCAGAAATGAACAACAACAAACGCTACAATTCCACCGCGCCGCATCCAACTATAACACCAACTATCACAAAGACACAAGGAAAATCTCTCGAGGCAGAAAACGCAGCAGATCTCCCAGAAGGCGACGGCGAAATGTGGGTGCATCCGATCTACACCAAAGAGCAGATCGAGGCTATCGATGTCGCCCATAGAGAAGCTAAAACATTCCGCGATCGCTTCGCACTAACTGCCATTAGAATGATTCGATCCACGTTTGACTTTGCCACCGGTTACAAGCATCCTCCACCTGGACACGAAGCCGACAAGAAGTTCGAAATGACGCCGGAGTTGTGGTTGCGTCGATTCTTATTCCTGGAATCGATCGCCGGTGTACCGGGAATGGTCGGAGGTATGGTTCGTCACCTTCAATCTCTTCGCATACTGCGTAGAGACAACGCATGGATTGAAACACTCTTGGAGGAGGCATACAATGAACGCATGCATTTATTGACATTCATGGAGCTAACGAAACCAGGATGGTTTATGCGTCTCATGTTGCTCGGAGGCCAAGGAGTTTTTTTTAACCTATTTTTTGCTTCGTACCTAATAAGTCCGCGCACATGTCATCGTTTCGTCGGGTACCTTGAAGAAGAAGCAATCATCACCTATACAAGGTGTCTGAAAGACATTGCAGCCGGAAGAATCCCTGAATGGAAAACTGAAGGTGTCCCTAAAATTGCCAAAAAGTACTGGAGGCTCGACGATACCGCGACAATGGAAGACCTGATCTATTATATTCGTGCGGATGAAGCCAAGCACAGAGAAGTCAACCACACTCTCGCAAACTTAAAGCCGAGCGATCCAAATCCCTTCGTTATCCATACTGTTCACAACGACAACCAACCTTCTAAGTCTCTCAAGACTTATAATCCCATTGGCTGGGAACGCAAGGACGTAATTGGTTCCGATAACTAACCTGTTCACCAGAGATATCAGGGCTCTCCTCAACTGACTGCTCTCTGTTTGCACACTAATCATACAGTCATATCACCATTACAAATTTTCACTTTTCTGGTTTTTCGTAGTCGGTTTAAGTATTTTGACCGCGTCCTTAGAAAAGACATAGCTCAATCCAGAAGCAATCGTAGTGCCGGCGACGACATACTCCAGGCCGTGGATAGCGAGCACGGCAGACTCTGGGAAAGTGAATGCAGCCTCCACTATGTATGTTCCGATCAAGCTCATCTGCAGTGCAGTATTGACCTTTGAGATAAACGTCGGTCGCACTTCAGCAGAGGGCAGGCTCATATCCCAGAATCTCTTAAAAGTGACGGGTAGCGGCAGAGATACGTACCTAAAGTAGAGCGCCGACAGAAGCAAAAATGCGTCTCTGCCAAGTATCAAAAATGCAAGTACACCAGGCATTGTGCCTTTAATATATAGCGCGGTTGTCAGCGTTACCATCAATGCTTTGTCGGCGAAAGGGTCAAGTATGGTACCGACCACGGATTTCATCGAATACCGTCTGGCGATGAACCCATCTAGCAGGTCAGTTACGCAGGCAAAGCCAAACAGGCCAAACGCATACATATCGTGTCCGTGCACTAGCAGATACGCAATTGCAGGTGTGGCGCATATCCGGGAGAATGTCAAGATATTAGGAATCGTATATATGTTTTCGTGCTTCTCTGGCTGCTTCGACGGTTCACTCATTGCCGGCCAGCTCCGCGAAAAACTACGTGAAACACTAAACAGAAATACACTGGACCGTGTTACATGCATGAGCGGGCGCACAGTGGACCTGAAGCATGTAGTTCGTATCATCGCTGTCATTAAAAAAGATCAATTAGGCGGTGGGGTTGAGAGGTGAGGTCAGGGCGATAGAGTTTTGTTGGGAAAGAGAAACAAATCCACCGTTTCACGCCTTATATTGGTAAACGCTTGGGTCCTCGTCCGATCGCTCCAAGTAGTCTTTCTCTATAAGAACCTCGACTCTCTTCTTGATTATTATGACGTCAGGCTCAAAGTGACGCGTTAGCTGCCGGATCACCTCCATCACCAGAGCTGTGTGGTGCATGCTCTTGCTGGCTTTCATCACCCGGATAATGGCGGCATCCACTGCCAGCTCTCTGGCGTTGTTCACTTTACTGAGAGTGTTTTCTTGCTCCTCCTCTGTCTCGGCTTGGTTCATAGTCGTCTCATTGCTGCTTTTCGCTCCTGATTTAGGCGTCACAAGCGCAACGCGGATCTTCCGTTGCTTCGACGTAAACTCACGATTCAAAAACACCCGATCAGTCCCAGAAATAGTACTGTTCATCGGCTCTTTTCGCAGGATCCTCGTCCGCGGCGGTAGTATCATCGAAAGAAGGTGCTTAGAAAGATCTTCCTGTCCTATATTCGTCCTCTCCTGTAGTTCATCAATGGTCAAATATCCGTCCTCCTCAATGTCGTTAAACTGCAAAAGAATAACCATACCAAAAGTCGGCGCAATGATGTCGTAGGTTCTTCCGTTGATAACAGTAGAAATTTCCCCCGAACCTAAGCCAGCTACCCAATTAATCACCCTTCCATCGTGCTCATTTCTGTAGAATTCTTCAAATTTATCCATAAGTCCTCTTATTTCGTCAGGAAACCGAATCTGTTCACGCTTCGTCATATCTAACAGATAAGTCGGCCAGAACGGTTCTCTCAAAAGCAGCGGAGACAGACTGAACGCATTAGCAATTGGATTGGAAGTTTGGTACTTCTCAAAATCAGTCTTGTTGATTTCAGATATCAGTACATCATCACACATCTTCAGCATGCTGTGGGCATAAGTCACACCTTGCAAGTCTTTCAATTTCAAAATCAAAAGCTCATCAGCTTCAGTCAATACCCGTTGATTCAGCAGTCGTTTAGCCAGATGCTTTTGATAATAGGTCTGAAAAAGATCCGCGTCCTTTAAGTACTTAAACATACTCAATCCACTTTCAATAATGTTGTTGAGCTCTTCTTTGGGCAATTTCTCAGACCTTCGGATTCCATCATCCAAGTAAAGTGAAACAAACTCAGGTGCACGTTTCGTATTATTAATCACGGAAATAAATGCGTCGTCGATAGTTGCTTGTATATCATTAGAATTGTCAAACGATGCTTCTAACATAGTTTCTAGTTTCCGTTTATAAGTGACAAGCTTCTGAATCCATATGAATGCTTTATGTATCGTTTCCTGGGGTTTTATCTTTGCTCGTACAGTGCCATCATCAACAGGCGGCAAAGGATCTACAAGCACCGACTTGTATGAATCACATTCCGCGTAAACGGCGTTATGAAGATGCTGCTTAAAAATCACTCGATCTAGATCCACTCTGCCAGCAAACTGGTATGCTAGTCGCGCACTAGTATAGTCAAACAGCGAAATAATATGTTGGAGCCCCACTGGAGAGAAATTGAACACGTCTTCTAGATTTTTTTGAAAGAATATCTGATCTTGTGTGACTATCAGCTGAGGATGCGTTGACTCTGCTAATAAACAGAATACGTCATGCTCTTCCTGTTTGAACTTTAAGTCAAGTTCTGCAAAATAAACAGCAGCATTATGTTGTTGCAGAAGGGCGTCTTTTATAGTGCTGTAGTAATCCGCGGATGCTTTCACTACTTCCGGCTCAAACTCATCCTCGTAGTAACTAGATATTTGTGCGGTTCCGCCGGGGTCTATTGATGTGATAGTAAGCGACTGCATAAACTGTATCATTGCATTGAATGTATGCAGGTCAATCGACCTGCCTCGTCGTATCTCATTAATCTGACTCAGAAGACAATTGAAGAGGTACCGCTGCACTTCCGGGACAGACAAAACGTATTTTCGAAGCATGTAGAGGCCCATGTCGCTAATAACCGGCCGTCTAGCTTCCTTCGAATACACTCTATCGCAGTATATCATTATATCGCTGATCATGCCAACAGCTATAGAGAATTCGTTCGCCACTGTCAATATTTCCTGTAAAAACAATGAAGGATCAGAACTGGTGCTCATTAGTGGCATTATACGCGTCTTTATTATAGCAGACAGCAGATCTCTAAGTTTAGCAGCGGTTTTGTCATACAGCTGCGCACCCATTCTCCAGAGAACGAGTACATACTGCGCCCTGTACAGCTGTTCGTACGACAGTTTTGATGAGTTCCGCTTGAATATCTCGTCAATCGCATTAGATAGTGTCTCCCAGGTGGTATTGAAGTCTTTTTCGGTCTTATCGTGCTATAAATGGTTAGTATTACTGTATGGTCACAACCTAGTACCTAATATTATTCACTAACCTTCTTAGGAGGCTTGATTTTCGTCCGCGGTCGAATAGTAGACATGTTTCAAGGTATAGTGGCCGTCCTTGGTGGAGAAGGAAAGGATGATTGACGGGTGGAGGAAAGTCCCATCTGAGAATAGCCACACATCCCTCTCTCCAGCGCCTAATTTTTGCATATCTTAAGACCCTTTAAGAATGCTTCTTTCGCCGTCAAATATGCTAAGTTTTCGAAATATGTATCATATTCCACGCAAAATAAACATATTGACAACCTTGAATGTTTCAAAAGCTTTTTACTCCAGCAAGACCAAGATCGGCCAGATACAACCGAAATACCAGCTGACAATGACTTGCAAACCGTGCAGTCACAGATCCTCCCACGAATTTTCAAAACAGGCTTACCATAATGGAACGGTTCTAATCAAGTGTCCAAAGTGTCATAATCGACATCTAATAGCCGATCATCTAGGTATATTCTCGGACGAGCCTGTAACTGTGGAGGACATACTCGCTGGAAGATCAGAGAAACTCCGAAAAGGTATCAAGCATGATCCCGAGGGCGACATAGAATGGCTTCCTGAATAATCTTTCGAAAAATACCTCTCGAATCCTTTAAAATATCACTTCGCATCCCGTTTTTTCAATAACGGTTCTTTGTAACCTTCTAATCGTCGTGTGCCATAACTGATTACCACATCCTTTCAATAAAATATCGAGCCATTTAACACCATTGATCGCCGTACTCCGGTTACCCTCTATATCGATCAGATCACTTATATATTTGCCAATATCTTTTTCGGTCTCATAGTCTGGTCCAATATCTTTTCTCGCTGCAACCCATCCGCAAAGAAAATTATCAAAATCATCCTCGTTCATCCTCATTCCTTTCAGTTTCGCAAACGTGTCTCGCATTCCCGATCTTTGCCCCACAGCTTTATGTCCTTTTTTCAGCTCGTGATATTCACAGATTGTTTGCACCTGCACACTTTTAGGTAATCTAATAAAAACTTCCCAGCTTATATTTTCTCCGAGCCCTTCTTTTAGGCTTGTCCACTGACTTAGTGTAATCTCGTCATTAACTTCCGTGTCCGCTGCCATTTCATTCTCATTTTCAGTCTCTTTCCCTTCCTGGTCGTATGCATTCATTATTTCTTGCCTTATATGTTCCGGTAAAGCATCAAACACTTCTTGGTCTACCTGGGATAGGCGCGGTAGTACTTCGCATTTCTCTCCTCTTGTAGCGATATCCTTCTCGATAGCCTTTTTGATCCCGTGCGGTAATTGTGCCACAACACGCGGATCAACTTGACTTGGAATTTGAATTGGACTGTTCTCTATCTCTTGGGGCCCTGCATCAACAACTTTGCCAAGTCTGATACGCTTGCGAATTTCCTCCTGCAAACTTGGAGGCAGCTGCGATAAAACAGAAAGGTCTATCTGAGACGGAATATCACAATCATCTGATCCAGATTTCCTTTTCTTATTTTTCTCCTTTTCCTCTAATAGGGCAAAGTTTAGTCTTTGCTGTTTGTCTTCATAATCCTGATGAACTAGTTTAGTTATCTGCAGACCAATGCCTCTGAGTTCTTCTGGAGGAGCATTCACAGCTAGTACCTCTTTCCATGCATATGAAAAAATATATTCGGATTCATCTGTATACATATACAACGGAGTAGACCGCGTAATGCTGTCACATTTGCCGCAACCGAGGTGTTTCGCTGACTCGATAGGAGCGTCTTTTGCGCGAATGAGCAGTTTCACCGTTAAAAAAGAGCCCTTCATGTTAATCTCTTTCAATCTTCGGGATATCTCTTTAGTAAACGATCGCATGAAATTTTCCGTTTCTTGCAAGTTGCTAAATCTTATGCCCCAGGATATATCTGCTGAGACAGATTTTCTATCAGGAATGATCCTTATGTCTGTATCGTCTTCGTTACGGCAGTACTTGAACAAGACTTCGCCCGTTCTGTTCCCTACACATTTTTGTAACTGTTCCAGAGTGTATGTTCGCAAATCGCTAAGTGTATGTGCATTGAGGTTCTGTGATAGTTTTGCGGACAATGACGGGCCAATTCTCGGTAGCGACTTTAGTGAGCATGCACCTAGTTCTTGGTCAATACTGGCAGATTCCAGCAGGACAACATATCCGTTAGGTTTTGCACGACGCAAGGCAACTTTAGCACATAGTACGTTTGGACCTATACCCACACTGATTGTGCACCGCGTACATTCAAAGATATGCTGTCTCATATCCTGGGCAACTTGGTGTGCTGCATCAACGAGAGACACGATTCCATTCGTACGAGCATAACATAAACTGGATATATCAATAAGAGCCTCATCCACAGAGACAGGTAGCACAGCATCTACCCCAATTTTGAGAATATAATCGTAAAGAGCCTTTGAGGCGGTCTCATAAGCTTCGAAATCGTAAGACAAGCACTGGAGGTCTGGGCAGAGTTGTCTGGCTTTGCCTAGCCACATTCCGTTTGTGATGCCGTACTCGCGAGCAATATAGTTACAGCTCGCAATATCAGCGCTTGAGTTTCCAGTTGTAGAGGTAGAATTTGTGACGCAAACGGGTTTCTGTGAGAGATGGGGGAACTTTAGTAATGAGACGGAAGCGAAAAAGCAGTCGAAATCGATATGTGCAATAATCTGACGGTCTTTCTGCAAGGACGAAGTCTTTTGTGCCATATAGTTTGTAACATGGCTCTGGAAGTGGTGTTTCAATTCGGCTTTCCAAGTGCTGAGATGGTGCAGTCGCGAATTTGCGTAGAATTGCAGAATGAAATTGTCAGAGTCTTGGCCAACTTTGTGTGAAGATTGTTTCATCTGGACAGGTTTAGCCAGTGTGAGCGTCATGTTTTTTCCAGCTATATCAATAACCGAATAATCGAATATCGGCAGCAATTTACCTGCGGCTGCGCTGTCGACGACCCATTCTGGTTTGACGACCTTGCATTTACGAAACTCCTCCATTTTGCGCGGGGTGAGTTGTGTTGCAATAATATGCGTGACCGCAGTCTTGCCTTTGAGAAATTGCAAAGAAACGCCACCGCGGCTGCTTATTATTTCAGCGAGTTCGCGTGGATCGGGAAACGTGTAACCGTTGACGTAACAGACGCAGTCCTTGAAGATCTGCGGTAATGTATTATCGACCTTGTCCTTGCAGATCTCGACGAGTTTTGATTGCTTGTGCTGCATATAAATACCGAAATCATCGAATTTCATTGGATGCTTACTTGAATTTGCGCCAGATTTCGCCCTGGTCCAGTCGCTAATCTTCGGTGGCGCCATCTTCGCCAGATCATCGATGCCCTGGGGGGAAGTCTAAAGTTCAATTTTGCACACTTGGCCAGTCTACTCCACCATGCCACGCAAAACACCACTCTGGTGGTTTCCGCACCACTCGCATTTCTTTAAAAGGGATGTATCGTTGCTGTCGCTTGCAAAAAGCCGTGCCGCTCTTTACAATATGGGTGAGCCCGCAGACGTGGTCGTGATAGGCGGTGGTCATGCCGGATGCGAAGCGAGTGCAGCCAGTGCACGTTCAGGCGCCAAAACAACGCTCGTAACGCCAAAAACAGACGGTATCGGCACCTGTTCCTGTAATCCGAGTTTTGGAGGTATTGGAAAGGGTACTTTAGTGCGCGAGGTTGACGCATTAGACGGTCTGGCCGCGCGGATCATCGACAAAGCCGGCGTCCACTTCCGCGTCCTCAACCGCTCACAGGGGCCCGCAGTGAGAGGCCCGCGCGCCCAAATAGACAGATCACTTTATAAAAAGCACATGCAAAACATAATACTTAATTACCAGAATCTCACGGTGCTGGAAGACAGCGTCAAGGATATCATCATTGACGACTCTCAAACCGGCTCAGCAGTCTCATCCGGTACCGTTTGCGGCGTCGTCTTAGAATCTGGCAAAATAGTACCCGCTTCACAAGTCGTCATCACAACTGGTACTTTTCTCAGCGGTGAAATTCACATAGGTCAAACCGTCTACCCGGCAGGCCGTATTGGCGAACCCGCGACATTAGGCATATCTAATACACTCAAACAGGCCGGGTTTCGTCTCGGTCGCCTGAAAACTGGCACGCCTCCAAGACTAGATGGGAAAACTATAGATTTCTCGAATCTTGAAAAGCAGCCTGGAGATATGCCCCCAACGGCCATGAGCTTTATGAACGACAGACCAGACGTTAAGTCGCAACTTACTTGCTACAAAACTTTCACCACCCCCAAATCGCACAAAATTATTCGCGAAAACATGCACAAGAGTATTCATATAAGAGAAACGGTCAACGGTCCAAGGTACTGTCCCTCTATTGAGTCCAAAATTATCCGGTTCCCGGACAAACAATCTCACGTCCTCTGGCTGGAACCTGAAGGATTTGATACGGATGTTATTTATCCTAACGGTATTTCCACTACGCTACCAGAAGAAAACCAGCTACAACTTTTGCGATCTATTCCTGGATTAGAAAATGTCACCATGTTACAGCCAGGTTATGGTGTTGAATACGACTACATAGATCCTAGAGATCTCCGATATTCTCTTGAATCCAAGCTGGTAAATGGTCTCTTCTTTGCCGGCCAAATTAATGGCACAACAGGCTATGAAGAAGCCACCGCTCAGGGAATTATTGCGGGCGCTAATGCTGGACTTGCTGCGCTTGGTAAAGACCCATTGATCCTCACTAGACGAGATGCCTACATTGGAATTCTTATTGATGATCTCATCACCAAGGGCGTCACGGAACCCTACCGCATGTTTACTTCACGCTCAGAATATCGATTAAGTGTACGTGCAGATAATGCCTCGTACCGTCTTACCGAAAGGGCGCGAAATTGCGGCATTGTGCGTGACGAACGCTGGACTTATTTTTGCAATAAGAAAGAGCAGCTTTCCGAGGCTCGTCAGTTACTGCTCAATGTTAGTATGTCGCCAAACAGATGGGAAGCTGAATACGGTATTAAAATGAATAACGACGGAAGGATACGCAATGGCATGGAAATAATGCGCTTCGAAGATGCTAATGGAACGAACATCCATCGGGAGCTGGCTAAGAAAATTCCCGAACTAGCTAAATATCCTGACGACATTATGGAGCAGATTTATATCGAGGCTAAGTACTCAGCTTACCTAGACCGAGAGGCCAAAATGGCAGAAAATTTCTCTGCGCAGGAAAATTTACAACTCCCTATTGACTTCGACTACTCTTCACTTGGTACGGCAATGTGCAACGAAGCAAAGGACGCTCTGAATGCTCTACGCCCTGAAACGCTCGGTCAAGCAAGAAGATTGCAAGGTGTCAATCCCTCTGCATGGATGATACTCTATCAACTTGTGAAAAACGGGGGGATGAGCAAAACTAAAAAATACGACGGGTTCAACATTCAGCGCAAAAGTGACACTAGTGCTACCCTATAGTACTACGAATCTGAGTAGCGTCAATTGAAACAGCGCTATTTTCGTTTCTATTAAATAGCTGTTAGTTTAGCACTTAGTTCAGGAGAAAGCGTGCTTATCAACGAAGAGACAGGTCCACCAGCAGATGACAATTTCTGTTTCACGTATGAGGGAACATCGACCACATCGGGTCTGATAATCAGCGTTGGTTTAGTGGCAAGGACCAACCGAGAATAAGAAGAGGTAAAGGCAAGATCATTTTCAGTTACTTCGACATTTTCGATCTCTTCCTCGGATGGTTGAGCAATGCCAGAGCTGAGTAGCGCCAATATAGCTTCAATGGCACCGGCAAATTGCGTCTCATTGATAGAAGTTGTTTCAGGAAGTCTGGTAGTTACCTCAACAAGACCGATAATAGCAGTTCTCTTTGCTGATTTTTGCAGAATCCTGGAACATGCCGGAATGATAAACTGGGTAAACAAAGTTGTAAATAGACCTGGCTGCACTGCTTCCAAGAATGCGTAAGCACAGGGAAATCCAAGCGATGGCTTATCAGAGGCAGCGAGGAATAAAATGAAGTTTGAGAATAGAATCACAAACTTCTCTGTTCTTGAATTTTGAAGTCTCTGAAGAATGATGACCGCGATCTGTTTGAGGTGCTGTTCGGCGTCAAGTTCAAGAGATAAGATGCAAGCAGTTAGCAGATCAAACGCATAATTGTCATTAGCTTTAGATGCAACTAATTTTTGAAACACACCTAATAAGCGTAGTTTTGTATCTGGCTCGTGAAATAGAACGGGACATTTCTCAACCATATCCGCTAGCAGCCTTGAGATAGCGGGAATATTTCCGCGAGACTCCCACAACGCCGGTGCCAAAAGCGGATCGACCAAATTTCTGTAATGGCTAGACGCCTCTGCGTTTGCAGACACTTCTAATATTTGGGCAAGGATTTGGAAGATGTAAGGTGTAAGTTCAGGGACGTCTTCTCCTAATACAGAGAACAAGGTGGGCATAACAGCTGATTCGAGATTGGACTGGCCAAGGTTGGAGAATCGCACAACAGCCGCTAGAGCTTCAAACAAAAAATGAGTGAACCTTGGATTTGAAGGGTTTTTAGCGACGATCTCGAGAATTTTAGTGATATGACCGAGCAGCTCAACAGAATAAGGGCTAATCGAGGAATGAGCAGCCACAAGCACCCGCATAGCGCATCGCATCAGATATTCATTTTCAGCCAGTTTTTCGGGAGTATTAACACGTTCTATAATCGCAAACAAATGATGAAGTAGATCTTGCGACAGTGGCGCTATATCAGATTTGCTGAATAGCGTAGTACTATTATTGTCCGGATTCTTCAAAGATAACAGTCTTTCGATGGTGATAGCCGCGTATGTGAATACAACGTAGTTGTTGGATGCTAAAAACGACGACAAAACCGGCATAGCCTGTGAAAGTATAGCTTTTGGAAGCTGGTTTCGGAAGACATAAATGTATTTAATAGAGTCGACACGAATAATCGGAGAAACGTCAGTGACGAGGTCATTTGCGACATTAGTAGTAAAGAATTCGTAAACGTCGACGAGCGGGTTGATAGAAGAAACGCCGTTTACTGTATTAGAGCTGTTAACGGCGCAAGCAGAAAAGAGGTACAAGGCACTATCTTTTGCCTTCCAGTTTGACGTGTCGTTTTGATAGTTCTGCAAGAAAGTGGTGACGTGCTGCATGACAACTTTGGTAACCGGTTCGTTGTGCTGTTCGCGAAGCGCAGTAAGTAGATCGGTGGTAGCGCGACGACGAGTGTCTGTATCTGCGCCTTCTAGGTCGCGTCGAATGAACTCGATAGGGTCATCATCGAAGAGCTCTTCGTCTGATTCGCGAAGTAAAGTGTTGGGCAAGATGACGAGCTCGATGATCTGGTTGATGGCAGACTCCTGGCTAAATATACCGGAAGCCTGGGATGGGATTTTCGACACGACCGTGAGAAAATGCATAGCCTTGCTTATAAGAATGTCATATTTTGGCTGGGGGCCAGTAGAAGTGAGCAGGTTCCAGGTGGATTGAACAAAAGGTTCGAGGAGCGGCTCGAACACGTCACTGTAGCGTTGCGCATACAGTGTAAGAAGGTCACATATAGATGATTTGAGCTGCTCAAGGGGCCCAGACTCGTTTTCATCGTCGGATTCGAGAATAGGATTAGAGTAGACGAAGTATTTAAGGACGAGTTCCATGAGCGTTTTGATGTTGTCTTCGAAGAACTCGGGGATATCCTGGCAGTTTAAGTCGAAGTATATTTCCATAATGAGCAGCAAATTTTCCACCAGAAGGGGCAGGTTTTGCGGATCAGATTTTGCGGCGTCTATTTGTGAGTCTGTGTACTGGAACACGGAAAGGAAGGGCACGCAGAACTTGTCTAGTACAAGTTTGATCTCGAGGAAGAGCTCGTTTGAACGGAAAAGAGGTCTCCAACGTCGGAATATAGAGTGTGCGACGTCAAAGACTCCATTTGTGACAGTTGGGTTGTTGGGGTCGAGTCTTGCGACCAGGTCGTCAATGAGACCGGGCCATCTCTCCGGAAAGTCGCTGTTTGCGATGGAGCTGATGCTTTCGCCGATTTGTCGTCTAAGGATCGAAGGGAGGGTGATCATGAAGGGGACAATTTCAGATTTAACGGCTATGATGTCCGGCTCTGTAAGGAGATAGTTTCCATCGTCGTCTGTCCAGCTGCGCCGTATGAAGTTTTTGAAGAAGAGTGAAGCAGCGAGTCGTACGGACATGTTTACATTAGTGTCAGCGACGAGTTGGAGCAGGTTTGTGGCAAACCCGGGTTGCGTTTCAAAGGATCGGAGCGATTTTTCAGCTGCTAGAGCATTATTGGGGTTCAGCGACAGCTCAAAAAGATGGACAAGGTCTGATTGTGAAGCCATTTGATTGGTTGCACTGAAAAGGTGGGAAGGTGGAAGAGAAAAAAAGGGGTATAATAAGGTGGTAAAAGGATCCTCGAAGCTCAGCTCTTTGGGACAAACTGCCAAGGCTTTAATATTAGACGCATATTACACCTACGGCGCTTTGGGGGGAGACCAATTTCACGGTTTCCTTTATATTGTTTTGGTTTTTTTTTTTTCTGAAATCTATGAGTGACGAATCAGAGATCCCGAAAGCGGCAGAGCTGTCGACAATATGGTCGGCGTTTGCAGAACTGTGTGCTCAACTCGAGGATAATCAGGCAAACCTCAACAAAGTGTTCAAAATGACCGAAACAGTACTGAAAGAGGGCGACTTCGAGGGCGACTTTGACGTCGGCGCGCTAAATGCCACTGAAACTGAAAAAATACTTGTCTCAGAGAATGCAGAGCTTAAAATTGAAAACCAAAAGCTCAAGGCACATAATCAGATTCTCAGTACGACAGTCAACGAGTACATAGAGGGTCTCACTACAATCACGTCAACTATACGGTCAAAATCAGAGGATCTGCATCACTACATAGTTACCCAAACTAAACACTACAATGACATAATCGCGAGCGAACGCCAGAAATACGCATCTCTCCAGAACAAACACGAAGAAACGCTCCAGAAAGTCCGCAATCTGAGCTCGCTCCTGCGCACCGCCCTCAATGACTCGTAGCAGACCTAATACGCTCACTGGCATGCTCTATCTTCCCTGCTAGCCGGCCGCCAGCTAGCCGCTTCTATGTTTCACAACCAATTTGTAAAAGCTATCCGTTAGTCGTACAGCTCGCGAACGCATTGTTGTCAACTTACCTCAAAAGCGCCGATCCAAGCCCTAAACTTGCCTGATAGATCGGCGACAACTTCCATTCAAAAACGTCGTGCACTACAAGTGTTAGTTCTCGCTCTCTCCGCTACTGCCAGTTTCCCTTACTTACCACAAAATCCAAAATCACACATCAGCTTTAATATGCTCACTGTGTTCATCTTTAGCGCCTCGTCTCTATTTGTCGACGCTGTCATCTGCAGTATTCCCTGTCTCTTTTCAAACAACAACCGCAGATCGATGCAGATCGTGCCCAGCCATGCGCGGTTAGACTGCACATCCGCAATCTCGCCAATCTGTTTTGACTGAATCACTTTCATCTTGTAAAGGCAGTACACGTCGTCCGCCACAGTGTTTACTAGATCAAACACGCTCCGGCTTAATGCAAGCATGTCTATTTTCCGTTTGTTGCTGCCCGCTGACATCAAATACTCCGTCATGTCATGCAGTGGCTCTACCCAGTCAAATAGCCTGATTATTTTGCGGAACATCGAGAAGTTATCAACCAGCGCACGAACAACCCGCTCGTTCTCAAAGCTCCAATGCTTTTCGCCAGCAGGCCCCGCTCTCATGCCCCACAGAACAACTTTGCCGATATACTGTATGATCTTGACCATCTTGTCCTTCCCCTCCCGGTCTTTCGTCAACCGTACTAAAACATCGATTGCATTTATATTCATGGCGCTCATCCTCCTTGGTCTCGGTTCTTTAGCTCTAAGCTGGCATCAAGTCGGTCCTCACTGTCGATTGGTCGGCTGCTCTCCCTCGGTAGTATGTTGGCCCTTCCTTATAGCTACCAAACTTACCGGTCCCAGTATATCAGGGTTAGGTCTATACGGTCCAATCACGTCACTGACCGTTATATAATCTGATCTCGCTATCCATATCGCTGACTCATTTTTTCTCTCATCCACATAAGTCTCCAATCTTTTCTGCTTGCGCAAATAACAATGGTTCTCTCACTTGATACTCTGGGTATTCATGCTGACGACGAAGTCGTAGACTACCTACCCGATGTGGCACCAGGCATACACTCTTCCACCACTTTTCGCTACTCCGACAACCCCGAGGAACTCAGAACAGTGAAAGAAGCTGGAAACCTCGCAGCCGCTTCTGATAACGGCTACATTTACTCGCGTGTAAGCACTCGTAATACCGATCGTGCCGAGGCGATTCTAGAATCTATAATTGGAAAGCCAACAGTCCTATATGCCAACGGTCTTTCGGCATTCATGGCTGCCTTAGTCCATCTCAACCCGAAACGTGTCGCTATAGGCAAAGGATACCACGGATGTCACGGCGTTCTTGATATATTCCAGCGTCTCTCTGGCAAAGGTACGGGCGCTCCTGCTGTCGAAATCTTACCACTGGACTGTCCCGCCGATCAACTCGGACCGGGCGATGTAGTCCATGTGGAAACTCCTATTAACCCTACGGGTGTCTCTTTTGACCTTGCTCATTATGCTGAAAAAGCACATTCTCGTGGCGCTTTTCTAGTTGTTGATTCTACGTTTGCACCACCTCCTCTACAGGACCCCTTCGCCTTCGGCGCTGATATAGTCATGCACTCCGCTACCAAGTATTTTGGCGGCCATTCTGATTTGTTGGCGGGCGTACTGGCCGTTAAAGATCAAGAAACAAAATCTAAGCTAACAGTCGATCGTCTTCACTTAGGAACTATTCCAGGATCACTGGAAGTCTTCTTGCTCATAAGATCGTTGCGTACATATAACATGCGTATAGAGAAGCAATCGAGCAATGTCCTAAAAGTTGTGAACTGGCTAAATGAAGCTAAAGAGAGTGGTAAATATCCGATCACTAAGGTTCATCATTCTTCTCTGCAAACGGAAGATTTTGTTAAAAAGCAATTGCCGAATGGCTACGGTCCGGTTTTTTCTTTTGAGCTTTCAAAACTGGAACTGGCCAGAGCACTGCCTAGCAAATTGAAGCTATTCCACCATGCAACGTCTCTCGGAGGTGTCGAATCGCTTATTGAATGGCGTGCAATGACTGATCCAAATATCTCACACACATTGCTCAGAGTTTCTGTTGGTGCCGAAGACGCTGATGATTTAATTGCTGATCTCAAGCAAGGCTTAGATGCGATTTGTGCTTAAACTATTCTTTTTCGTACAATAGAGACATAGAAATTCACCATTTTAACTATCATTGTCATTATTTGTATCATACTTAAAAGCGTCTGATTTCTATTTCTTTTCATGCAATCATAATACTCCATCCTTTGCTTTCTACCACGCTTTGCCATTCCCATCCGTCTTCGTGTTGATCCCATCTTCTCCAGCATTCTTTCATGATCTCCAAGCCATATTTGATATTGGCATAGCCACACCAGTTACGCACGTGCTCAAATCTATCCAATATGAACATTCGTTCAGCGCTGTCGATCGTAGAACAGCCAATCGCAAATAGTGGAAATATCAGAAAAGTTTCAGTTTGGCAATATAACGGAAGTCTCTTGAATATATCAATAGCAGCTGTGACTGTAGCACGGGTACGCGGATTCGCCAGCCCATCTTTGTAGTACAGAATCCTGTGCAAACAGATATGAGCACATAGTCTGTGCACGTCAGCAAGCAACACTAATCGCCAGTCCATTTGCGACCCATCTTCAGGCGGAATAGGTTCCCACGCAGCTAGCTTTCCCTCCAGCTCGATGGCACGTAATATAGCATCTGACGAAAAGGATTCGGGCTTTTCACCTCCAAACACTTGGTAATTCTTTTCAGCCTGTCCAACCACGTCAACGTAAAGTCTGCAAATATCATTGATAAGCTCAAACAGATCTCCGCCTACACCAGTAAAAGATGTCGCCAGCGAAGTGGCTGACGAAACAGTTTGCTGTCTTAAAGGAGCAGGCGGCTCGGCTGGACGATTCGATGACGAAGAAGAAATTGAGGCGGCAGAAGAAGAAGTAGAACTTTCCCTTCTTGTAGTACGTCTTCCAAGGAGCGACTGTGTAGAAGCACTTTCGGAATCATGCAAAAAATGGCGGTCAGGCGCCGTGGAAACAGACGTCGTAGTGGGTGAACCTGTTTGCAGCGCTTCTTCATGAACCACCTCGTGCAAATGCTCACTCGCAGCCCATTTATTGTTATCAAGCAATGGCGAAGCGTTTAATAGTGGCGCATAAATATCATCGATAATTTCAACGCTATTATCTAAATAGTTATGACCTTCATTTGAGGTATGACCTTCATTTGAGGTGTGATCTTCATTAGAGGTACCTAGCATGAGGTTCATCGGCGACAAGTCTAAGCCCGTGGTGCTGGAACACGAGTGCGATTCGTAGCCAGAGCTGCAGGATTCTGCGCCTTTGCGCGCCCGCAGGCTCGCCATTGTATTGTAAAATGATCCTGAACGCGGTATATTCTTAGATGAGTGCGCTTTCCAGCTCATCCCCGACATGACATTGCAGTAAAGCCAGAAATCATAAAAGAACAGATCACTAGAAGATGGCATTGGATTCCCAGAGTCGAACTCCATGCCGTCGATATTTCGGGGGTCGATAGTGTCTGAGTGCCTTAAAGCTTCACGCGCGATGAGCAGACGTCGCACGCCCTCTATGTGTCGAAAAGTGTTACCTTGTGTGTCACCAGCGAAGAGCGTCAGCGCAACAAAAAGCAGAACGGAAGCGACAGTTTCATCCCGAACCGCTAGTTCCATGCTGCTCAACATAGAGGTAGTCATTTCCATGGCTATCTGTTGCTGTTTCGTATTCTCTTTCGAGACGTTTTCAAAGTCAGGGTGGTTAGGGCCCAGCTGTTCGCAGAGTACGCCCGCTGACAAGTGAAGAAGTGAATGCATCAGCATTTCGTGTTTCAGGGCAATAGGCAGAATGACTGTCAAAAAGGGGTTCTTGTCGTTCTCCGGTATCAAAGAGAAATGTCTCGAAGAATTATTGATGTAGTACTGCAGCAGTCGGCGATGCAGCTGAGTCTCTACGCCGGCGATGATAGAAGGGATCCTGTACCCAGTCAATACATGCGACGAGTTTCGCGGGTTTTTGTGGGAAATGAGTCGAGATACGGTGTTAAATTTTTCGGAGTACCTGCGAATAGCGTCCGGGTTGGTAGATGAGATGGACACCACCACGTGGTCGCCGGTCTCGGCATCAATCTCGTTCTCAAGAGTGACAGTGAAGTTTGCGGGTCGTAAAGCGCACTGGTCGGCCGAGTCTGTAAGCATTGGTAGTCCCAATGAAGCTGATGGAAGCTCGGTTAGCGGGGTAGTAGATCTAGGTACGGGCGACAAAGAGAGCGACATCGGCATTCCACGCCAGTCGATCCCGTTGAGCGGCTCTTTCCCGTCGCCTTTTGGTGTAAACTCTTGGGGCTTCCAAAATGCTTTTGGCGCGTAGCCCTCGCAGATGAGGTTATTTGATTTGCAGTTCATACACTCAGGTTTACCTTCATCGCACTTCTTTTTGCGTCGGCGGCAGGTGATGCATCCTGTGCGCGTTCTGGTACGTTGGACCTGGTATCTAGAGGATGCGGATGATTTGCCTGCAGATGCGGGGGCCTTAGCGGACTTTTTGCTGCCTTTTTGAGAGGTCTGTCTTCTGTTAGCGGCCGCCTTCAGGCTTGCAGACGAGTCGATAAACACTGGATCGCAGGGCGCTGTTGCATCCATGCCCGGTGCAGTCGCTGAGGTGTCTGCAGGTTGGCTATTGGTTGCGGTCGGCGGGTGCGACGAGAAACGAGATTCAGGATCCGGAGACATCTCAGCAAGCGGCGCGAACGCCATGACGGGGAACGGCAAAGTGGTCGTCGTCGAGCGGTTCTTTGGTTTTGACATCGTTGCTATGCTTGTTCAAACAGAGAGGTACAGTGTACACCGTCCAGTGAGTATATGAGAGCAAAAACCACCGGCGGAAATGCGCTTCCCTTTATAAGACCAGGTAAACGGTAACTTTTTGTTGTCCAGGCATTTGACAGATTTGCACTTGAAGCAACTAAAGCTGGGGCCATCAGTATTTCCTAATTGGCTAGTAAATGCTTCTACGTACAGTATAAAATCCCGAACTGGCCAATCATGTGCAATTACGACAAGTTGCATTGTTTGGCGCTTATCGCGCTTATCTCCCGCGAACTTTATTGGGACTAAGGTTATCGGATTTATTCCCTCCACCAGAGCAAGAGCGGACAGGTCAGGTAGGCTGAGTCTTAGAGTGCGCGCTGGTACTTCATCATGTAGAAGTCATATTTTTGCCTTCAAAACGTATCTATACCTTGCCTTCCCGTTGTGCATGTCTGTGACAGTCTCATTGACCTGCGACATCGGCCGCACAGTCACCCACGGCTCGATGTTCATCCTGCTGGCCAGTTCCAGCATCTCTCGCGCTTCAGCTTTTGATCCGACGTTCGTTCCCCTGATAGCAGCATTGCTGGCCATCAGGACAGGCGCGCTAATAGCCGGCAGCTTGCCCTCTGGCATACCGATAATCACCAGCGTTCCTGAGACTTTCAGCAGGCCAATATACGAATCAAGCGGCATGTCCACCGAGTAGTTGGTGCAAAGCAGCAGATCGATCGACCGCGCATTCGCAGAATCGGTGCTCCAGCTTTTTATATTCGTCGAAATGAACTTATCTGCGCCCATCTTTATCGCATCCGCTTTCTTCGAGTCCGAATGCGAGATCGCAGTCACATGCGCCCCCATCGCCTTCGCAAACATCAGCCCAAAATGGCCTAGGCCGCCAATGCCTATCACACCTACGTTCACGCCAGGGCCTGCGCCCCCACGCTTCAGCGGAGAGTAGAGCGTCAGCCCCGCACACATCATGGGCGCAGCAAGATGTTTAGGGATCGAATCCGGGATCTTGAACACAAACTGCTCGTGGATTCGAATGTAGTCGGCATACCCACCGTACGCGAGCCAGCCTTCCTTGTATTTCCAGTTATATGTTTCTACCAGATCAGGGCAGTACTGTTCGTTGTTTGTGGTGCACGCATGACAATCCCCACACGCCCACGCCGCTGCGCCTACACCAACAACGTCCCCGACTGCGACCTCTCGCACGTCCTTGCCGACCTTCACCGCTTTGCCGATCACTTCGTGGCCTACTACTACAGGGTAATGAGTCGGACCCCAGCCAGATCGCAAAGTGTGTAAATCTGATCCGCACACCCCGCAGTACTCGATCTCAATGTCAATATCTCGGTCTCCAAACTCCTTTGGCTTGTACTCGTACGGCACCATATTGTTCCAATGATCCTTGTCGACAGCCGCATAGCCTTTGTACGTATCAGGATATCCCATGATGTTTCAGCAGTGTATGCAAGTGGAGTTATCAAGCATTCAAGTACACCTTCGAGCTTTCGCCGGTCTCTATATATAATCCTCATATTAAAGTTCTTATCTGTACAGCACACTCTTTTCGAGTTGCCGCGCTAGGTTATCCTTTTTCTACCTCAACTTGTTTATTTAGCATTCTCGGACTATAAAGGAAACTAGTACATGGTAGTCACATCGCTTTACATATTTTGGTACAATTAGTAACAAAAATGTTCCATCTCGATTGGCATTCCACGTACACAAGCTGAACGAACCTCCACCAGTCCTTCGATTGCCGTACTCATAAAATCTTTTATTACACTGGCCAGCAATCTGCAGCCCAATCCTCCCATGACCTGCTCCATTATTCATACACCCAAATAAAGTCCTTCATTGAATGTATACTGTCCCTTGTCGTCCTTATAGCTGCATACCTGGCCGTACTATGCTTTCCTAATTCAGCACAATGTGATTTAAGGTTCTGGACCTCGAAACAATCGTGACCGGACCTCGCTTCAAACAACTGTGCCTTTTCTTGGCCCTATTACATTGATCCAATCGCTCTTGTACGCCCTATTTCTTTGTACGCTCAAAATCTATGTCCTGAAATCTCCAACTTCTCTCACGCAGTAGCCACACATCTCTGCGTGTCCGGCCCGAAAATCTCTCAGAACGCTCTGGAAACCATTCTCAACCAATCACAGTGTAAGGGTTAGGTTATTTGCCTGTGACCCCTGACGGTCTGTATATATACAGAGTTAAGGCTGCGCCGGGAGCTGCTTCTAGTCATTACTTCGCAATAAGGATCCTTTCTGGAAATTGACTACTGTTAGACCGCTTTGTTTAACTTCGAAATAGTTCAATTGGTTTTTATTTTTATTAAGGAGTTTGTTTTTGCTTACTGAACACCTAAAAAACAATGCCTCGTCCCACCGCTACCGAGTTCACCGGCCTTGGCCCCCTTCCCCGCCCCGCCCCGACATTGGCTCCTAATGTCCTGGACCTCTTCTCCTTGAAAGGAAAAGTTGCCTCAGTTACCGGCTCCTCCGCCGGAATTGGCTGGGCTGTTGCCGAGGCTTACGCCCAAGCCGGTGCAGACGTCGCTCTCTGGTACAACTCTCGCAATGCCGACGCAAAGGCAAAGTACCTTACTGAGACCTACGGCGTTCGCTCGAAGGCCTACAAGTGCAACATCAGCGACTCTGAAGAGATCGAAAAGACAATTGAGCAGATCTATGCTGATTTTGGTGGCTTGGATATCCAGGTTGCCAACGCTGGCGCCGCCTGGACTTCTGGTCCCATGCTCGACGTCGCCGATCACAAAGACTGGCACCATATCGTGGACGTAGATCTCAATGGTGTTTACTACACCTCTAAGGCCGTCGGAAAAATCTTTCGCAAGCAAGGGCATGGTTCTTTGATTTTTACTGCTTCCATGTCGGGCCACATCGTCAACTTCCCTCAAATGCAAGCCGCATATAACTGCGCCAAGGCCGCCGTTATCCATCTGGCTAAATCTCTGGCTGTTGAATGGGCAGCATTTGCCCGAGTTAACTCAGTGTCTCCTGGATATATCGGAACTGAACTTTCGAATTTTGTCGATCCAGATATTCGCGCTAAATGGCAGTCGTTCATCCCTCTTGGCCGCGAAGCCGACCCCCGTGAGCTTGTCGGAACGTACCTTTTGCTGGCTTCTGATGCTTCTACCTACACCACTGGATGTGACATCATTGTTGATGGAGGCTATAGCTGCCCTTAGATGAATTCAGCAAAGAGATTGCTTTTAGATCTCTATGCAGCTTTGACTAGGTGCTCGCAACAGCCCTTTTATATCGTGAATTATTCTTACAAAATCAAATCTACACTAATTGTGTCAGAAATAGTTAGAGCGTAAATATTAGTGATTATATCCTCCTTTCGTCTAGTCAGAGCTAACGGCGCCGTCCTCTCCTCTTGCCCCCTCGTCTGGACCTACGTGACTTAGTGGGTTTTTCAGAGATCTCGGTATCGCTTTCAGGAGAATGTGATCGCTTTCTGGGGTTCAGACGATCAGCAAACGACCGCCCTCCATCCTTAGACCCTTCTCGGTCGCGTTCCTGGTCTCTGTCTCGCTCTTTCTCTCGCTCTCGTTCTCGCTCTCGTTCGCGTTCGCGCTCTCTCTGTCTTTGTCTTTCCCGTTCACGTTCGCGATCACGCTCACGGTCTTTCTCTCGCTGCTTTTCTCGTTCTCGTTCCCGCTGTCTTTCACGCTCGCGCTCGCGATCTCGTTCTCGTTCACGTTCTCGTTCTCTGTCAGAATCAGCTTTATCTCCCCGAAATGGAGGCCTGTCACGCGGTCTATCCCGGTACCGATCTCTTCCATACCTAGGAGGAGAACGTTCTCTCCTGTCACTAAACCTATCATGATCCCAGTCCCTATGCCTAGCTCTATCGCGGTCGCGGTCACGGTCACGATCTCGTTCACGATCTCGCTCTCGTTCTCGCTCTCGTTCATAAGGTCGTGAGCGGTCTCTATCATATAAACGCTCTGGACTTTTATCTCTGTCCTTACCGGTAGAGAACTTCCTTTCCGGATCAGAATCCTTGTCGGACTTGTCTTTGGAGCGGTCAGAGCGGCTGTCTTTGGGCTCGTCCTTCATATCTGCAGCCTTAATTATACTTGAGGTATCGATTCCCATCATTTTCATCATTGATAAATAAGGATTATCTTCGTCGGCGGTACCTGGAGCCTTTTCTTTCAGTTTTCCATTCGTAGCGGGGTCAAGAGGCAGTCCAGTGTCTGTTTCATCATTATGATTCGCAAGTTTTTCACGTTCTTCTTGCTCCTGTTGCCGTTTCTTTTCAAGGGCCTTTTCTTCTCGAATACTAACAATAGACCTGAACTTTCTGCGCTCATTCAACGCCATGAAAACGAAAACACTTTGTCTCATTATATCGTCAATAGTTGTTCCTGTGACCTCCTTCTGGCAGACTTTGCATGTGGTGTCGTTCATGAGCAGTTTCTGGCAGTTCGAGCATATTGAAGAATTGCAACAATTTGTTTTCCGGGAATCTACTGCCAGTTCGGAATTATAGGCGCATTTCAGCCGTTCGGGCACTTTAAGGATGTAGGTGGGTTGCGATTTCAGCGCCTTCATGTCGAAACAACCACTCTTTAGTCAATCCTGATATAAATATATCCAAATTCAGGTATAATTGCAAGCCTTAAAAAAATCCTCAAACGCTCGCTATTTGATTATGGTGAGAATTGCAGTAGATAACGGGTGATAGTCGAAAATGTGGTGATAAGCAAATATTCTATATTGAAGTGTATGTCAACTTGCGTAGCGACATACAAACTACCACCAATATCAAAATGTCAATTGTACTACAAAATTGTCATGAATGTAACTTCTCCGACTAATGTTCCAAGCTAAATCGTAGTGGCTGTTACAGCTCGTAAATTAATGAAACGAAATCTGCTGGCGTATTTGAATCACAAATCAAGCGACATAGAAAACCGCTTAAAGCTATGCTCGAAGTCCATGATAGTGACATACTTGCCAGCGGTCACGTCCTTCTTCCAAAACTCGTGGTATTCTATTAGGATATAACCGCAGAGACGATAGAAAGAAGCCAAAGCATTCTCTGTAGAATGTATAAACCCGCACCGGTAGATGAAAGTCTCCATGAACCTGTAATGGGGCAGTCTAAGCAACAGATCGACAGTGTGAATAGCCGCTAGCGCAAACGGATACCAAATATCAGCGCCAATATCTGTTCGCGATTCAAATATAATTAAGTTGGTGTCATCAGGTTGGTACTTAGCCATATGCAAGATGAATCTCAGGCCTACCATGCCTGTGCGACGAAAGTCAGTACTGGGATCCTTGCCTTGAAATCCCACGGCTTGCCACTTCTTTTCACCAGACCCTAGTGGTAACAGAGTCTCTAGCTCTTCGTATATAAGTGAGCAATCGCCGTATACGACGCTAGTTGCAGCGGCCAGCTTCAATTGGTACTCCGCAGACGCGATTCTCACTATTGTCAGTAAACTCTTGCAGATGAACATATAGGCAAGCGACAGCTGCTTGGAGCCGCGAGGAACTGGTATATCTTTCTTCTCACATACTTTCGTAGCCAATCGTGTACATATATCGGCTTCTGTTTTAGAGCCATTTGTCAATTCTATAACAATGTCCTGCACCACCTTGTTCATGTGTGGCAGCTGATCCGAGATTATAAGTTCGCCATACAATTGCCATATCTGACGACGCAACAGTCTCACGCTTTGCGCACTTTTGTTCGACTCGATTTCTGCTAGGAACCCGACGCGCGATATTCTTTCGATTGCGCTGCTGCCGCACATGACATGCATGATTCGTTTCCATACCTTGTACGCCCTCCGAATGACGTCCGCAACCACACTGCCGGCATCTTCCATTTCCGCCTTCACCAAGTACCGAATCAGGCTGTCGTTGAACGCCCTGAGCGTGCTGACTACTACACTCATTGGTTCACACGCGTACAGGTGCTGCCCTAAGTGGTGGTACAGTGTCGAATGCGCAGCTCAGATTGAGTTTGACTAGTGTGCGGCTCAAGCAAATACTCTAATCCCACTCGTAAAAATTTACTTCTCCTATCACCGTTCTGCCTATACAGTGCATGCATGCTACTGGCCCGTCGCGCGCTGAAACTGTGTGAAAATTGCCGATTCTCTACTATGTCTTTAGATCAACTCACCACGAAACTGGAAGCCTTTGGAATCACCGATTTCAAGCCCTATCCAGGTACAAACCCCTGCGCAAACCCGTTCGACGTCTTCCGCGGCCACATCGCGACAGAGCTCTCTCGTCTGACCGGCGCTGATCCGGAGATCTGCTTCTCTGCCCTCGAATGGAGTACTAATCCCGAGCGTCCTGATCTTCTCGTGCCCCTCCGCCGCCTGCGTTTCGACAAGAAGCTCGATGTCAACCAAAAAGCCGTCGAATGGGCCGATCAGTTCGACAAGGCAAACTTGATCGAAAGGGTCTCCCCCGACAAGGCTTTCTTGCAATTTTACTTCAATCCGACTTTGCTCACTAATCTTGTGGTCAAGGATATCTTGAATCGCCGCGAAAAGTACGGATTTAACAACACCGGCGAGGGTAAAACTATCCTCATCGAGTTTAGCTCACCTAACATCGCCAAACCGTTCCATGCTGGTCACCTCCGCTCGACTATCATCGGTGGCTTCTTGTCCAACCTGCACGAGGCTTTGGGCTGGAAAGTAATCCGCATGAACTACCTTGGCGATTGGGGGAAACAGTTCGGTATTCTCGCTGTAGGTTACAAGCGCTACGGCAGCGAGGAACTGCTGAAAACCAACCCAATCCAGCATCTGTTTGATGTCTACGTCAGAGTGAACAACGATATTAAAGAAGAGGAAGAAAAACTGGAAGCTGATGCAAAGGCTGCCGGAAAGGAAGCTGCAGACGAAAAAGCACCTACCGACATAGAAGCCCAGAAATACTTCAGTCTAATGGAGGAAGGCAATGAAGAAGCTTTATCCGTTTGGCGCAGATTTAGAGAACTTAGTATTGAAAAATACATTGAAACGTATAACAGACTGAACATCTCTTATGACGTGTACTCTGGCGAATCGCAGGTCCCTGAAGAGGAAAGTGCACAGGCAGAAAAGATCATTGACCAGAAGGGCATAGCTATTACTGAACCGAATGGTGCTAAACTCATTGATCTAACTAAATTTAAAATGGGTAAGGCTCGTATCAGACGCGCTGACGGTACTACTCTTTATTTAACTCGCGATATTGGCACGGCTCTGGCTCGCTACAATAAGTACCATTTCGACAAATGCATCTATGTCGTCGCCAGTCAGCAGAATCTGTACTTCCAGCAACTGTTTAAGATCTTGCAGTTGATGGAAGTGCCTTTTGCTGACAAGGTTGAGCATATCAACTTTGGTCTTGTTAAAGGAATGTCTACCCGCAAGGGAACTGTCGTGTTTTTGGATAACATCTTAGAGGAAGCCAGAGATGCCATGCATGAGGTTATGAAGAAAAACGAAGAAAAATACGCACAGGTTCAAGATCCTGATAAAGTTGCTGATCTAGTAGGCATATCTGCCGTTATGATCCAAGATATGGCTGCTAAGCGTGTCAACGACTACGAGTTTAATTGGTCAAGAATGCTTTCGTTCGAGGGAGATACCGGCCCATATCTTCAGTACGCTCATTCTCGTCTTAACTCAATTGCAAGAAATGCCAATATCTCAGCAGAGGAACTAGCTAAAGCAGATCTATCTCTCCTTACCGAAAACGAAGCTATCAAGCTGGTTCGCATTCTTGCTAAGTACCCTGACGTTATCTTGCAAGCCGCCAAGAACTCTGAGCCTACTACAATTGTGACGTATTTGTTCAAATTAACTCATGAATTTTCCAGTTGTTACGATAAACTATGGGTTGCCGGCCAAGAACCTGAGATTGCTAAAGCTAGACTCGCTCTCTATACTTCAGTCCGACAAGTTCTCAACAACGGCATGAGACTGCTTGGTCTTACACCAGTCGAACGAATGTAATTTATTTCTGGTTATATAAAATTAGTCATTGAATAGCTCGTAACGTTCATTGCAGGCCTCTTTTCCATAGAATATGGACATCCTTATGTTGCAACTCTTTTTCAAGTAATGTTATTTGATCGTCCAACGGCTGTAATTTATACAAGTTGCGATGTTTCAAGTACAAAGAAGCCACTGCAATAACTCTGTAGCCTGTAAAGAATGTATCAGGGTCGCTTGACCAGAACTGCGGCGCGAGTTTGAGTTCTCGGGTAAACTGAGCAACCACATCCACTGAGGCAAGGCACAATGCTTCAAAAGAAGCCAATTTGGTTTCTTTATCAAGTATGTTGTTCAATATTTCTTTGTACTGTTGCGTTTCAAACACGTCGTTGCGGTACAGGTTTTGCTTTTCTACTGCAAAAAGAGCATTGTCGCTGTTCAGGTCCGCAAAAAGCTCGTTTGCCGCGTATTTACAGCCACTGATCTGCTCAATGCAGAGATTAGCACATTTCACAGAAGACAAATTAGCCAGATGCTCTCTTAAAACGCGTGAAGTAAACACTGGATTGTATGTCATCGAGAATTTCATGAACTTGCACCCCAATATAGCACCTTTATCTCTGATTTCCATGCTGTCATCTACCAAAAACGTCAGTAACATGGCAGCAACTTCAAATGAAGGCGCACATTTCAATGCATAGCAAGCAACAAAGTAAGATTCAACTGATCCTACAGCTGCTAACCGGGTAGGAAACGGCGAATTGTCCTCTGATGCTTTCTTCACTAATTGTAGCCATATATTGGGTTTTGAACTACCCTTTTGTTTTTGTGCAATAGCTGCAAACACGCCTAGCAGCCGTAAAGAGTTCTCAGAGACAGAATTAGAATAGACATTCTCCGCTTCCTGCACCAGCATCTGCCAAAGGCCGTCTGGATCTTGAGCAACTTCAAGGGCTTTGCTTTCGTCAAGTACAAACCCTTTCAGAAACATGTCACAGAAGCACTTCACTTCTTGGCCACGCAAATAGTTCCAGGTTTCTCCTTTAAGGGAACTAAACAGCTGTTTGCAGATGCCAAAAACAGACGCAGCTGATAAGTCCATTTGGGTGACGCTATTGATAACCGCTAGCCTGACTTCGTAGTAGTCACAGTTTATGCCTTTCGTGACCAGATCCATCAACTTGTCTTCGTCTTTTTGTAAATTTGTCCAGTTTAAAAAATGCGACATAAGCTCAGCAATAATCATGCGCAATGTCGGTTCCAGGTCCTTTTGATTGAAAGAAGCGACAAGAGCAGATTCTAAGAACACAAGAAGCTTTTTTTGTAACTCGCTGTTCTCCATTTGGCTAAAAGAGATGCACAGTCGAGCAAACTCTAAACATGTCACCGGACACTGATTGTCAATTATAGAAAACTTGTCAAGTAAAATGGTTTCCCAGTGATTTGGTGTATAGGATTCTTTCTGGATAGATTTCATCAAGAATCGTGCAGCCATAAGATTTCCATGCAGCTGATTCTGGTTATCAATAGACAAAGAAATAAGTAAAGACTCCGTAAATTTTGTTAGATCATTGAGGTATAATGACGAAAGCGTTCGCGCAGCCATTTCTCTGACTTTCCATATCTTACTGTCTAGGCACTTGAGAATGAACGGTTTGAAGTCATCTAGTCCGTCATAGCTATCAGAAACTTCTAGCCTTGATATGAGCGAAAGAACAGGATATATAGCTTCAATAATTGCTTTGTCGCTAGCATTAGTCTGAGTTTCCAGGAACTTCAATAACACGCCACGTGACGACTTGTACTGCGAGAAGAACTTTTTAGCGGGCATACATGTTTGCGAAAACCGCGATACCTGGAACCGACTGTTTCCGAACATGCGCGTTTGCAATGAAGTGTACAGCATAACCGCACAGTTGCGAAGCGCCCATATTTCAGAATCAAAATGCGAAATAGCAATCACAAGTGCCTTGTCTGCAAGGAACCCACAATACTCTGCAAGCCTGGCTTCTATGAATATGAAGCGAATGCAGTTGAGCGCATGCACTTGAGGCAGCTCAAAATCGCTGTCTGTAATCACTGTTTTTCCCGGTAGCGGGTAGTGGCATATATCCTCAAGCTTACTGTATGTTTGGTCAAGTAATTGTAGAGTCTTTTCTCCGCTGTATCCCGCTGCTAGCACAGCCGTAATCAGAAACGGCAGCCCGCCAGACCTCCTTGTAATAAATTGAGTAGCTGAAGTCAAAGTTTCGATGTTTTTAGCAAGCCATTCTTCCGGCAAACCGTTCATGTACGGACTTGGCAGACGCAAACAGCGTTTACAGCATGCAATGTAGGCAGGGTACACTGACGAGAAAGCGCCGCGGTGTCTGATTGCAAGCAGCTCCTCAGAGAGAAGAAAACCAACTCTCTCCACGTCATTATCTTCTACCAGATCATCAGGAACAACAGACATAATGATCTCTTGAAGGTAGCTTGCTTCCTTGATCGATCTCCATGCGAAACTGAGAATAACTTGTGCTTGTAAGTGTTCCGGGTTTTCGAGGTTGCCGTTATCCTGTAGGTCCGGCTCAAAATCAAGCGGTAAGTTGCCTTCAGGCGAGTCATGAGAAAGTATGTCTTTAACTAACAGCCATGTGTCGTTAGTAAGGTTAAGTAGCATGTGTAGTTTCTCCTTCATAAGAGGGTAATGACGGGGTACCGGAGCCTTCAAGCCTTTCTGCAGAGGTTTGTGATATATGCGGCTAATAATAAGCTGCAATGCTATAAACACACCATGGATAGGAACATTTTTCACAGAATTAGCGATATTAGCCTGCGCCTGACGAATACGGTCTTCGGCTTCTTCTATTAATGACATAAAGAGGTCGAATTCAGGACGTGCAGGGTCATCTGATCGATATAGCAGCAGAAAACACAGGTCAAGCAATCGAGCAGCAGCATCGGCCTCCCGGAAACGCAAACCAGAGAGCATAGACATGGCTCTTTCCTTGAGTTCACGCACAGACTGTTGAGAGTATATATCTGAACTCAAAGGAGCCATTTCAAGAAGTTTCACCGCATTAGACCGAATCTCGTCGTAGTTGTTGAACACTAGATCCACGAGAAGATCTAAACATTCTTCATCAAAAATGCAAATAGAAAACGGGAAATCCATCTGCCGTTTCTCGAAAAGTTTCGGATCAAGTGTATGGTCAACTGATGACGCTACGAGAAGGGAAAGGATCTGTGTGCCGCACGTCACCCAAGGGTACTGGCAGCCAGGCCGGATAAGTGATTTGCCAAATGTAACCAGATTCTCACAAAATCGTTTAGCCGACTCAAACACAGCTTTCTCCTTCAATGTCTCTTCTTGCGAAAGCCTAGAGTTCTTTCGCAACGCTCTATCCGCGGCATAAGAGCTCGTACGAAGCCTGCATATGAGGTGTCTGAGGTTACTAAAGAATATGTCGCGAAATTCAGCGTCAGACTCAAATGCAAACTCATACAGACTGGTCTGGATCAGGTTTAAGATCTTGTCGGAGACTGGGCGCGACGTTTGGGGTGATGACACAAGCAATGAGAACGTGTCGAGACGAATTGGCGCAGATAAATGGTGCAAGAGCTGTGTAAGAAGTTCGTCAGTTATCACATCGGCTAATGGATGTTCGTCCTCGCTGATGTTATACTGGCCGTTAGACTGCCCTACTTGGATACAGGCAATGAAAGCGGCGATCTCGTCCTCGGTGCTTGTAGGACCTACAGCCAGCGACTTGACAAATGACAAGTATGCTGGTGTTGACACTTTGAAGAGACCTGGTAACAGATAATTGGCGAGATTCTTTCTGTTCTGTGGTATCACTAGCGCTTTCTGCAGTGGCTGGCGCCAATACTCAAGCCATTTCTCTGCAGCCAGTTCTGTACGGGATTCGTTAGTCCTCAGCTCGACATACGCCGAGTTTAATATACGCAGCAGCGACCTTGCGAGCGGATTCGCAAGTGTAGGGGTAGACATAAGCATAAGCGTATTCTCGACAAAGGCACCAGAGTGCGTAAGTATACACAGTCCGCCTAGAGGCTTGGTAAGGTACGACAGCGCGGTGTACACGACTCTTCTAGTTGGTGCAAGCTGCAGAAGATCGACCAGCCATGTTTTGAGCATAGCTTCCTGTGCCTCGCGGCCTAATACAAGTTCTGAAAACGTCAAAGTCTTTAGAAGCACTTCCTTTATAGCGTTGGCGACTGGCGCGTTTGATTCGTTCCAGAAGTCAATCACCGCTGCAAGCACCCGCAAAAACTGCGCTTCGTTAAACTCCTCCCGTGCTTCACTAAGCATTGTACCATCTATATTGCACAACTGCGTGATTCTGAATATCGACAGAGCAAGACAGTCCGCTGAAAGAACGCGCGAGGGACCAAATCCTTCAGACCGCTCAAGATTCGCTATAGCATCATCATACCAGCTTTTCACGAGCTTAAAGTCACGTGGTATATCAGCAGGCCTTAGATCTATAAGTTTTCGATTTTCTTTAATAAGTAATTCGATGTGAGCATCGTCGTTCTGAGGATTCGCAGGGCCGACAGCTGCCATTTGCCTGGTTAAGGTTGGCTGACTTTTTCGGAATGCTAAATTTTCGCGGAACTCCATTCACAAGGACGCCAATAGCGCTGCCAGTATGATCCTTTCCATGCTATGCACTGCTATAAATACACTTATTTTAGCGTCTAAATTCGTATAAATCTTTAGCACTATAACAAGCCACTTTTCGCAGTAATCAGACAGATATTTGTCATTTACAGTATAAGCCGCATTACCCAACTAGGAACTTTTTTCCCCCCAAACCTGCGCTCGCCCGTCTTCTCCTTATAAACACGCGCGCTTCCTCGCAGCTGTCCTTTTTCACTAAAACCATGTCTGAACAGAATAAAGACTACCTTCTGAGTACACCATTGCACGGATACATCATCCCCTCGTTTCTGCTGATCTTCGGCGCATTCATCGTCAAGAAGGAGTGGGTGGGCTACGCTGCTGCGCTGGCTGCTGCTCTGGCCGGTGCCAAGTACACTCTCAGTAGACCACGAAAAGTGCTGCACCGCACAGAATTTCAGGAGTTCGAGCTCATAGAGAAATTTATCGTGTCACATAACTCCGCGATTTACAGGTTCAAGCTCCCTAACCCGAACGATATCCTCGGCCTTCCAATCGGTCAACATGTAGTACTCGCTGCCGAGTGCGACGGCGCCGAGATAATGCGCTCCTACACCCCGATCACCTCGGACGATGACACCAGAGGATACGTCGATATTTTGATCAAGTCTTATCCGCAGGGTAACATCTCCAAGAAAGTCGCGTCTATGGCTATCGGCGAGACTATCAAGATGCGCGGTCCTAAGGGCCAGTTCACCTACCAGCCCAATATTGTCAAAACTTTAGATATGATCGCTGGAGGATCAGGTATTACTCCTATGCTTCAGATTATCAAGGCCATTCTCAAGAATCCTAAGGATAAGACTAAAATTACCCTTATCTATGCTAACGTCAACCACGACGACATCTTGCTCAAGGACGACCTCGACGCTTTGGCCGCAAAACACCCCGATAGATTCAAAGTCAAGTACGTCCTCAACAACCCACCTGAAGTTTGGGAAGGATACGTTGGTTTCGTCACTACTGATATTTTAAAAGAACACTTGAACGCTCCGAGCGATGACACTAAAGTCCTCATTTGCGGGCCTCCTCCTATGGTCTCTGCAATGAAGAAAGCAGTGCAAGAACTGGGCTTTGAAAAGCCAAAACCAGTCTCAAAAATGGACCATCAAGTTTTTGTTTTCTAGTTGCGTCCTTTATAAGTACTTTTTGAAGTGCCTGTACACAGTAATGTAATCATAGGAAATATGACAATGATGAGGTCAACTTAATAAATTACAGATCACTAAATAAATAGTAAATAAACAGAGCGCTTATATCTCGGTATAGGTATCCATAACACGAGTCAAGGTCTGCACAAAGAAAACAAAGTTGATATGCTCTTTCATGTCAACTCTTTCATCAACGGCATGAATTTTCGTCTCCCACATACCAGTCATTGCTGCAAATCTGTAAATATTTTTGCACAGATTCCAGTAGTATTTGGTATCGGTGTTGGCCGGCATAAGCGAGGGCGTGACAATGATTGGCGGGTATGATTGGAACTCCTCGAAAGTCAAACGAACAGCACCAGCAAGTTTGCCAAAAACATCGTTCTTAGGAGAGATAGGAGCAGGGCTCAATTGGGGCTGGAGGTTGGTCACGTTGAAGTAACCGGCCTCGGTTGCAGCAATAAGTTGCTCTCCAAAGGCATAAAGGCCTACACCATGCTTCTTAGCAACATCGGAAACAACTTTGAGATAACGTTCATTGAGAGCTTCCAAGGTATCCCCGTTTGCAACGCGATAATTGGTAATAAGATAAGAATACTCAGGAAGAGCATTGGCTTTAGCACCACCGACAATAACATCATTGGCCTGAGTAGTACTCATCAAGCAAGCAATAGGAGCATATAGCTCTTTCATTTTACTGCGAAGGAATAGTTTAACAGGTTTAAGATCCAAATGAAGTAAAATACCTTTCACAATAGAGGAGAGAGACTTGGCGTGCTTACCAGCGCACTGCAGATGAGAAACCATGGGCGAATCCATGTCTATAACAGGTTTCTGGAGGTTTTTGTTTTCTAGGTCGGTAACAACCTCAGACAAGATCCCGACACCAGTGTGGTCAGGCGGGACAGATGAGTGGCCACCAGGAGTATGTAGTTCAAGTTTGATATTGGCAAAGCCCTTTTCAGAAGTTGCCACATGAGCAAAGAAGGTACCTGCAATCTCGTGAATACCGTCACCTTCGTCGAGGATCAACGCCATGGAGTCCGGACCGTATCTCTCTTCGATAAAGGGAGCAAGATGAGATGCACCATAGATACCGGAGATCTCTTCATCGAAACCGAAAGCAAGGAGCACAGTTCTTTGCGGCTTGAAGTCAAGTTCCTCGATCAAATAAGTGAGAGCTTCGAGTATGCCGATGAGGTTGTTCTTGCAGTCAAGAGAACCACGTCCGTGCAGGAAGGTACCATCAAAGTGACCCGAAAAGGGAGGATGTGTCCATTGGTTCCATGTGTCTGGCGGAACGGTAACGACATCTTGATGAGACATGTAGAGAATAGGTTTGAGGTCCTTGTTAGAGCCTTCCCAAGTCAGCAGCAAGTTGTATGTATTCACAGTTTCGACTTTGAACTTCGAGTAGATACTCGGGAAAGAATCTTTCAAGTATTTGTGAAACTCGTCAAAAACTGCCCATCGCGAATCTTCTCCTACAGGCGCCATGTCGTCGTGTGTCTCAGTAGGGATACGGACAGCACCACCAAGCAGCTCGACGGACCTTTGCAGGTACTTCGTGTCGTTGAAGTAGTCGAACTCAGAGTCCTTGAACCCTTCAGGCTTGACAATAGGGTATTGGTCGCACACACCTGAGTACCCAGAAAGAGCTAAAGTGATACCGTTTACGATCGGTTCTATGCCCACCCAGTACAGGCCGACAGCCAGTGCACCTAAAACAACTGCGACAGTGCTCATTGACTTACTGCCCTTTTCCGTGGGCGTCCGCTTTTTCGAGGATGAAGCCTTTTTACCCATATTATTGAATAATGACTATGATTATGAACGTCTCTGGGAGCACTGCGTTATTTATAGTGTTATATCAGTTTGTGTACACTAAGCGCTACGTACAAACTCTATATTAAGCTTTTAGTCGTTTGTGCTGCATACTTTCTTATCCACGAGGACACAGTCGCCATCGGGTGCGCAAGCGAAATGCCCTGTGGGAAAACAGCTCCAGCTACATAACCCCGATACAAGGAAAATCGCGCACAAATATAGCTCAAACACCTGATAGACCGCATATTTCTGTTGAAGGTGCTCACCCGCATGCGAGCATAGCTAATTAGAAAGCTGCAGGAATATGTCCATCAAAACCTTGTCTTAGCTGCTATTCCCGTGGTGATCTCTGTCGACTCGAACACCAACCCCCCTATACATAGGCAATCGCTGCACAATGTTGCCTATTTTATAACAGTACCGCTTATAACTTATCATCAGTCTCCACTCACTGATGAATTCAAAGCTATACAGCCGAGTATAATGGCTCTTTTTGACGTACTCAGAAGCTTATTATAAGCCTTTACCCTCGACCCTCGATCTGCAACCCCGCCAGCGAGATCCGTGCGCTGCATCCATATTGACTATTGTATGACTATAAAAGGCTCAGAAAAGCTACCCGATAGCTCGTCGAGCAGCAAGGAGAAGAAACCGTCAAAAAGCCATGAAGATGTAGCTGGCGTGTGGTTTAAGTCCAAGTCTCTAGCTCGTCCCAAATCGCTGTTCAAGAAGCCTGCGAAACTGTCAACCGCCTCGAACAAGACGGCGCAAATGGAAAAATCAATCCAGGAACTCACCGATATGGGGTTCCCCGCTGAAGAAAGTCACCAGGCGCTGCTCAAAGCGAACAACAGCGTCAACACAGCCATCACCTACCTGCTCGAGTCCAGCTCCGACTCCATACAGGTGGATTCACCCACGCCGTTAGATGATCCGCCCAGTTATAACGATGCGCTGGACGATGATCCACAGTCCGGCTCATCTGCGTCAGATGCTAAGTTCCGTCCCGCAAAAGACAGTGTCACCTACGATGCTTCGCAATGGGGAATGGTTCTAGCGAAACCTAGTCACGTAGAGGCACAAGCCCATGGCTCGAACGACGCTGTGGACGGTATCAATGTCGACAAAGCCAGTTTAGTCGAAAGCAGTCGGAGCACATCCAGTGATAGACTTAACATGTATCCCGTCATTAGTACAACAGAGGTAGACGATACCACTGAATTCAGTACTGTCAGCGAGGATAAGCCAATGCCATTATATAGAGAGCCGCATTCCATTCCGGTATTTCTGCCTTACAAAGGACCATCTTTCGAGCTCCTGGGTCAGATCATGAATGTGCTCTACGCAATACCTGGAGTTCGATATGGTTTAGCCTCAAAATATGCAGATTTGGTTGCTGATTATGAGTCGCCAGACACGTGGTTCAATGCTGATCTTTCTCAGCCTGCTTTTAAGCGTAACCCAGACGCTAAAGAAAGCTATATAGAAATCCAACAACTTTTCATTGCTGCACAGTTATCTCATTGTGCACACTTTTATGTGAATCGACTTGCATTTACTTTGAGTAAAGACACATTTGGTTCACCCGCTAACAGGACCAGTATCGACCTGATGATACTATTTAAGCGGTTCCCAGAGCTGTTTGAAACGACTGTTTTTGCGGCAGACGAATATTCTAAATTTGTAAGCTTGGTGTTGGACTTGAATTCCTTGCAACCTCCAACTAAGTCGCTGTCTATTATACTCGAAAGCTATTTTCTCGAATTAGATTGGAGACCTATTATCACGCAACTGGCACATTGTTTTCTATTTACTATCCACACAAATACTGATCCTGACACACTTGACATACCGTCAGACTGGTATCCCGACAGGTACATGGAACATTGTCAAGATTACTTAAATAAATTACAGGAGAAATATGAAAATTTCCTAAAAGAGCAAAAAACATATACTAGAGAGCTCGAAATGCTTAGGTTTTATGACGGATTTGAAGTGAATCAGTTGATTGAAGTATCAATAAAAGTCCTTGATGAACTTGCTGCGCAAAAAGATACTTCTGAGGTGACATTCAAAGGAATGGCTGTGGCTTCCGATGCAGCTAAAGAAAGTAATCGTTCGTCTTTGGCACTTGAACTCCAAATGATACAAGAGCGCACAACTATGCGGATATCGGAAATAGAAAAGTGTCTTGAAGTCCTATCGAATGAGATTGAGCGCATTAGAATGCGACAATTTGCTCCTTTGCTTGATGATCCTCCAGATACACCTTGGTTGCATAGGTACTTGCTGTCAGGAGTTTTAATAGATAATGACACGGTTTATACTCTTTCTTCTTCAACGAAACTTGGCTCAACTTGGAACAAGATCAAATTTAGCGGTCTAGAACGAGATGATGGACCAATATACTCAGTGTCTGAAGTTTCTTCGGACGACGTCCTTCAGGCCTGTCGAATTGCCGGCGGTCATACTGTTCAAGTGATGTATACGTCAGAGAAAATGTGGGAACAGCCTACTGAATGTGCCTTAGGTCCGAGTTTGAAGAAATTTGCTGACCAATTCAGTGAATACGACGCCGAAACTCACGATGAGCCTCAGCTTATTTACTTTGACGATTGAATGATAAAGACCGCGTACAAATGGATCCTACTGCAAATATACGGGTAATGTTTAGTTTCCTATTTTATATACTTGAAACTGCAAGAGCATATTATAGACGACTTGTGTGCCATATTTTTTAAAAATCTCAGATCTTAGCCACGATGTTATGTTGCTTGCGAAGACGCTCTACCTCGGCACTCTGTGCCTTGAGAAGAGCAGTAGTGCGTTCAGCGCGCTTCAATTCACGGCGGCCGAGTTGATCGCGATGAACTTCATCTGGGCCGTCTGCTATACGCAGAGTACGTTGATTGGCATAGGAATAAGCCAATGGGAAATCTTGAGAGACACCGCCAGCTCCATGAAGCTGAATTGCACGGTCGATAACTCGTAGGGCCATTGAAGGGACGTAAATCTTAGCAGCAGAAATGAGTCCTTGAGCTTCTTTAGCACTGCTAACGTCGATTGCATGGGCGGCCTGGAGTACAAGTAGGCGGCCAGCGTCGATGTCAATGCGAGCGTCAGCAATGAAAGCCTTAACAGTAGCATGATCAGCAAGCACTTTTCCAAAAGTGCGTCTTTCCGGGCTAGTGACGCGTGCAAGAATATAGCGTAGAGCCTCTTCGGCAGCACCAATAGAGCGCATGCAGTGGTGGATCCGGCCGGGGCCTAGTCTGCCCTGTATGATCTCAAAGCCACGTCCTTCGCCAAGGACAATGTTTTTGGCAGGAACACGACAGTTGGTAAATTCGATCTCGCAATGACCGTGAGGAGCATCGTCATAGCCGAAAATTTTAGTAGGACGAATGACCTTGGATCCGGGGTGGTGTGCAGGAACTATGATTACTGACTGCTGCTGGTACCGATTGGGGTTACTAGCATCGGTCTTACCCATTACGAGCCAAACCTTGCATCGAGGATCACCAGCACCTGACGCCCACCATTTGCGACCATTGAGAACGTACTCATCGCCTTCACGACGCATAGACAACTGAATGTTGGTAGCGTCAGAAGAAGCGGTGAAGCGCTCGGTCATGCAGAAGGCAGAACGGATGCGACCTTCGAGCAATGGAACTAGCCATTCGCGTTTCTGCTCCTCGTTGGCGTACTTGGCAAACACTTCCATGTTTCCAGTGTCAGGGGCGGCGCAGTTTACAGCCTCAGAGGCAACAAGGCAGCGACCAAGCTGTTCAGCCATGAGACCGTACTCAAGGTTAGTGAAGCCGGGGCCTTCCTTGTAGTGTGCATGCAAGAACATGTTCCACAATCCAAGTTTCTTAGCCTTAACCTTCAATTCTTCGATGATTGGAGGAACGCTGGCCCATCTCTTGGAAGGATCGTGAGAAACCTGCTCATGATAAATAGTATCAGCGGGGATGCATTCCTCGTCCACAAACTTCTTCACCTTTACAAGGGTTTCGTGGGCACGCTTGCTAACCAAAGGCGCGACAACAGCTGGGTACAGTCCGTCAGACATTAATCGTAGTTCTTGGAGATATATCTGAGTGAACAAAGGTTTACGTATCCAGATTACCCCCAACTTATATATGTACTAATCGGCTCTATCAGCTGATGGGGAAACTCTAAAATTGCGGGGGTAAACGCATATTAGGGTTGCATTTTTAGTGAGCATACCGAGGTAGCGACACCGTGCAACCGAGGAGATGTACAGAGAAGCTAGTTTAACCCTGAGATATTTCTTTTGCTAATTGGGTTACCGTTTAGTCCTACTAACCGGCAATGAGGTAATTTACGCGTGGATCGGCGCAGCCTGTGTGGTCAATAATCGTTTACCGCCCCCACGCCCGGGTGGAGAACTCCGCAGGCTACCTGTAGACTGGCCGATCTTTAATGGCGCCACAAGGATACATTTAATCATGTGACGTGGAAATACTGTGCAATCGACAAACCAATCGATTGATCTCTGATTAGTTGATACCGGCACAGTCATATGTGCACGCGGCTGCACCGGGAGTAACAATACACAGTCTATAAGGGGATGACGGAGAAACGAGAAATTGCATATATAATCCAATGAAGTTTTTAATAAACTAAATAGAGAAATGAAGTGGTATCTGAGGAAATGCGCGAACTAATGGACGTATGCATTCTTTCACCTCACTCATTAGTCTTGCCCGCTCCGAGGTCCTTGAAGGTAAGAGTCACGGGCTTTCCCTTGGCGTATCTGCCTAACTTGTGGTTCTGCAGTTTTTTGGAGCACGGCGAAAGGATGGTATCTGTTGGTGAAGGGAATGTGAAGCTGGACTAATTAGTATACAGTGGCACTGCAAGCGGTGATGCAGACGTACGTACCTTTTAAGAATGTTTCTGTTCAGAAAGCTCTTCTGCAAACTGGAATGCGTGTTCAAATCAGTCTGATGTAGCGGCTCAATCTTTGAACTAACTGGCGATGTCATTTTTAGATAATCACTTGTAACGAAATAGTAAATGAAGAGGAAAAAAGAAAGGATAAGTGCTATAAATGGGTCTGGCATATTTATTCATTTCCTAATTGGGATATAAATTAAAACTATAGCCGGAACACCATATGGGCCGCAAAACGTCTACTACACCAAGCGGCGATAGATTTCCACCTGTTAGTACTGTAATTTGCATAATTGCATTCGAGTTCTTTTGTTCATTCGGTGTAATTTGGCCCGTCCTTGTCCTGCACTATCCGCCTACTGCAATCTGCAGTGTCAAGCTTAAGGTACTGCTTGCGTTGCTAGGGGCAGGCCAAAGCGAAGCTTTTTCTTTCTCTATGTAGGCCTTTTTTCAAGCCCATCCATCATCTACGACTTGATCTTTCGACAATGCCTCCTACTGTGCCTCCGCGAAATAGCGGACTCGGCAGGACGCTGATAAATTCTCAGCAGAAGCGCACATATGATCCTTTTTTTACGAATCAGGCTAAACCGGCTACGTGGACTAAATTGGCGTCAGTGACTCAAGAAAAGGATCTTGACGAGTTCCTCGCGACTGCAGAACTCGCAGGCACGGATTTCACAGCTGAGCGTCTTAACACTAAGATTATTAACCCTAACGAACAGTCAGCATACATCCCTTCAGAGGATGAAGTGAAGAAATTGAAAACTAAACACACAGCTAACAAGGATCAGCTCATTGTTCCCCGAAGACCGCACTGGGATAAAACTACTACACCGCAGGAACTCGAAGCACTGGAAAAGGAAAACTTTCTAGAGTGGCGACGACTGCTGGCTAATCTCCAGGAGAAACAGGATTTACTGTTGACCCCGTTTGAACGTAACTTAGAAGTCTGGCGCCAACTATGGCGTGTCCTGGAACGTTCAGATATAGTCATCCAAATCGTTGATGCAAGAAACCCTCTTATGTTCCGCTCAGAAGACCTCGAAGCATATGTCAAAGAAATAAACCCCAACAAGAAGAACTTGCTGCTGGTAAACAAAGCCGATCTACTCACTGACAAGCAAAGAAAAATCTGGGCTGACTATTTCACAGCTAATAGCATCTCTTTTGCATTTTTCTCCGCTGCTCTATCCTCGGCCGATCTTGAAGGCGACGATCTATCGCATCTTTCCTCTTTGGCTCTAAAAGACGAGGTAACTCTTCCTTCCAATCCTGTCACGGTCCTCAACACCGAACAGCTTGAGCTGCTCTGCTTGAAGGATGCCCATCTGGAGGAAGGTTCTAAGCTGCAAATCGGTCTTGTCGGATATCCGAACGTCGGAAAATCCTCGACAATTAATGCACTCACCAAAGCTAAAAAGGTTTCAGTCTCTGCCACTCCTGGAAAGACGAAGCACTTTCAAACTATTCATTTAACTGATCAGATCATTCTTTGCGACTGTCCTGGTCTAGTCTTCCCTAATTTTGCACTATCCAGAGCCGAACTAGTGTGCAATGGTGTACTTCCTATCGACCAGCTGCGCGACTACGCTAGCCCCGCTGCCCTAGTCGCTCAACGTATACCTAAAGAAGTGATCGAAGCAATTTACGGCATTAAAATTCATGTGAAATCTGAGGCTGAAGGTGGCCAAGGCCAGCCAACCGGCAGAGATATTCTTGCGTCATACGCTGCTGCTCGCGGTTTTATGACCTCCGGAAAAGGTATTCCTGATGGATCCAGGGCTGCCAGATATATTCTTAAAGATTATGTCAATGGTGTACTGCTTTTCATTCACCCTCCGCCAAATTATCCCGATTTCCGAGAATTTAATGCTGAAATACATCAAATTGAGAATCTTCCCGTGACAAGGAAACAGCAAACTGCAAGCAGGGACAAATCTCAAGCCCCTCCGGCTTCTCTGACGTCCAAAGTTGACGGTGAGTTCTTCAATAATGATGGTGTAAAGAATGACATGAAACTTCCTTTTCACAAGAAGAATACTTTCCGCTCTTCTTCTAAGAAGCATCACAAAGGAAAGAAATGATTTTAATGATTTAAGAGAAGCTCAAGGTTTTTCTCTCGGGTTTTAGTATATGTACGTCTTGGTTTTTTTTTCTTAATAAAAAAAAGTACAAATAATAAATCAGTAATGACTTCTAGTCGTTACGTTTACTACATTGACATAAAAATGACACTAGAAAATATATCAGCTTTTGCTCCTGTAGAAGGGTGCGCTATTAGTTCGCTTTATAGTCATATATCTTCGGCGTATTGCAGCGGCACTGATAATGAATTTTGGCAAAATTCAGAACTGAAAATATCTGCAGCTTTTAACCGAGAGTCTCGACGACATAGGCAGCTCTCAACTATTCTCTTCGCGTCATCCCATATATGATCTTGTTGATCAGGATACTTCAGACGTACCCAAGACCACTCGATTCGAGCAATTCTATGAGCAACCTTCGATTTAGAAACTCTACCTCCAGTAAACTCAGGGGGTAGTGGATCAAATGGAAGTCTTCTTTCTAGTAATGCATATAATAGTACGCCAATTGACCATACATCTGTTTGGCGACCATCGTATAGTCGCCCCATCAATAACTCAGGCGCAGCATAATCTTCCGAACCGCACCGCGTTGAAAGTAAGGGGTCCTGGGGATCAATTCGACGTGCCAGCCCTAAATCTGTGAGCATAATAAGAGGGAAAGGATATTTAGATAGTTCGCCTGCAGTATAAGACGCTAAAGACTCCAACTCTCCCAGGGATTTGCTAACTAGAACATTTTCTAGTTTTATATCTCTATGCACCACATTCGAGCGATGTAAAAAGTCAACGACACTGGCTAGTTCAGCAGTTATGCGCCCAATTATTAAAGGAGTAAGTAAGTTATAGTTATTTGAAGCCAGTTCAAATAAATCACCGCCAGAAGCGAAAGGGAACGCCAGTATCATAGAGTCGTCGAGGTTCCTGTAGCCTAGCAAAATGGTCAGACCAGGAGTCCGCAGTTCGCTTAGTATATCTATCTCTCTGAATATAGCCTTTTTCATCCTTGACCTGCTACATTCATCTATGTCCTTCAATCGTGTTATCTTCACAGCCCTTAGATGTGATGAGTCATCTTCTGCTAGGACTACAACACTGAATGCACCCCTACCGATGAGCTTTTTTGTTTTTAGATGGATTTCCTCAGTCGAAGACCCCACTTTTCTCGCTGAAATAGCTTTTCCAATCAGGCTACCTTCAGTGTTTAGCTCTAAAGTGGAATCAGAAGAAGGAATGACGTTAGGTGATTCACGCTTCATGCCGTCGTACCTTTGGCTAATGAGTGATTCCGCATTCTTTGTGGTAGATATAGATATAGATCTCGTAACTGATGGATTTTGTGTATTTACTGGAGTGTCTGACTGTGATTGTGGTTGCAGGAACCTGTTGACGGCTATGGGCCGGTACTCTGAGACGGACCGCAGGGAATCAGATGAGGCATAAGAAGCCGAGAGCGGAGGTACATCTTCTCGTCCTCTTTTTGGTAAAACAACCTGAAAAGCACGCCGAGGTGGAGCTACTGCGTTTGTAAGTCCATATACCAGTCCTCCTGGCGGAGAGCCGACATCAGCGATTGGTGACCTGACCTCATCGCTCTGTGTTATGATGGGAGAAGGGAGCGGAGTGAGGCTCGATATGGAAACACTGTCGCTAACCCCTGTAGAGGATACAGATGCTGATCGCTCACCCCTGTTGACGAAGTAGCCATGATTATTAGGAGACATAGGAGTGAGGTTGTAATAGGGAGAAGTTAGAGGTGGCTGCAACGCTGGAGAAGTGTCTATAGCGAGACCAAGGCTGCGGCACCGTTCCGATATTTTCTGGCTTCTTTCGCTTGGAGATTTCCATTCAGTAGTTGCATTATTATCGCTGAGGTCAGGAGTTTTAGGGACACTAGTAGCTCCGGTCAAGCCAGAGATGACCGGTCGCTGGTTGTGTGACATTTGCCTAGTGTTTGGCTTGGTTAACTGAACCACGTAATTGCTGTCCTATTAAAGAGCAGTACAATCGCTAAAGAAATAAATGCGTTCTGAATAGGAAGTTGATCGTGCTTTTGAGATAGCAAGCCAGCAGCTACGGAGGCGGTACAGTTCAGGAGTCGTACAAATAAGGGCAAAGGATGCGATACAGGTCATGCAAATCCATCTGGGAACGAGGAGTGTTTATAATTGTCACGTGACGAATATGACGGTTTTTTTTCACGCAACAGTGCGGGACTTGTGCGGTGCAGAGCCGTCTAGTCTCTTTTAGAAGCTATTTTGCGTCAGTAGAAAACAAATCGCAGCTGCAAGATAGTTTTATATTCAAGCTAAGCGGGTATATGTAGTGTTGCTGGCGCCGCTACGATCGCTATGGCGTCGATCCATGTGTCTCAAAGGCCACTGCGGCTCATGCTATAGCGAAGCAACTACGAGAAGATTTGACTCGGCTTGCACGGTAGACGGTCTTTCGGGATTTTTAACGCGATCGATGTTAATGACCGATCTCTATTCGTAGCTTTTAGTGTCTGTTTAGCTTGATTGCCGGCGGTGGGAGAACTGGGCAATATAGGTGTCATTATTGGTTGGTCCCAATTGGGACTATACCCACCGAGGAACAGCGATCACGCATCTGCTGGTGTATGTGGTCAAACGGTTGGTTCCACCGTGTGTACGAGCATGGTCGCAGTAAGTAAAGACAGCTACACATAAATTTGCTTTAAGGACAGCGCTTTGCATTTTCTGATAAATTTTTCAGCGTACATGCTAGCAGAAGCCTCAGAAAGTGGACAAACTGGTCAAAACTGAGATACCACCGGGGGAGGAGAATAACCCTGATGCGACTCCCAAACGGGGTGCCCCTTTCCCCGATAGCACAACGCACATTTAGTCAAAAAAAATAAAGCCGGAAGGAACTTACAAAAACCCTAACGAGAGCATTGTGGCGCATTCACCCTTCGACTTATCAGTAAGTCTCTGTATTGTGCTCAGTTAACACCACAGCGTACACATCTCAATACCAGTTTTGCGGTTTAAACCCTGCCTGCCTGCCGCCTAACCTGTCTGTCTTCTAGTCTGCCCGCGTGAAAAATTCCTACCTGAGACCATGTCCTCCTCCAATGGTCTCGCCTCGTCAGCGGCAAATGGTGTCCATGCAGGCAATACCGCCAATCCCTCTACAGCAGAACCAGGCCCGACTTCAACGCCTTCAAAGTCTTCTGTTCTCTCCATTTCCTCCATGCTGTCTCCCGCGCCGGCGCAGAACGACCCACCAGAGTCTTTCAACTCCGTCTTCGCCCACCCCGAGACCTCCGACGCTCTTCCGCTCAGCCCATCTGGCGCACACAATCATGCGCTTCACAATGGCTTCACTACCGCTCTCACTAAGTTTTCTCTCCCCCACGATCACGAAAAGCTGCTTTTGCGGGCAGAGGACCGTCTCGCCCTCTATCGCAAGAAAATCACTCTGGGCGCTTTAATCAGAAGCCTCGAGTCTCAGCACGAACAATCACTCGCTTCAACCTGCAAAACCACGCGCTCTCTGGCACTTAAACACGCTATTGCCCAGGAGAACGCCCTCTCTAAGCTCTATCGCGCGATTACTCTCGTCCCTTCAGCGCGCGCCGCTAAGCAGGATGACCGCAAATCTCGCCCGGCCTCCAAACCCACAAAGTCAGCAAAGGACAGATCCGCCATAAAATCGAAACGCGCTCGCAGCTCTTTAGCATCTGTTGACCTCGACAATAATGGCGCCGACGATGAAGACGACGATAATGACGATAACGACTCTCTACGCTCGGACGACAAACGCGACACCGGCTCGCCCAACACTGACGCCCCCTCGGACGCAGAAGACTGGTTGAATACTGAAAGCGCCTCTGCAAAAACCCCTGCAAAACGATCAAAATCCGCTCGCGTTACCAGAGCCAAAGAGAAACTGGCCTCAGCTAAACCCGCGCCGCCAGTGCCTGTGTTTGTCCATCCGGCCCTGTCTACCGACCCTTATGTCATAAAAGCATATAACAACGTCTACGAGTCGATCTGGAAAGACATGGCAAGGAAAGATGCTCCAAAAGTCTCAAGGATCATGTCCAGCTCGCTGAATATAAAGCAGCTGAATGCTAAGAAAACCGCACAGCTCGCCAGTAAGGAAGCTAGAAGATGGCAGATCCGTGCAAACCGTTCTGTCAAAGAAGTGCAGGTCAAGGCCAGGCGCGGAATGAAAGAAATGATGACCTATTGGAAACGCAGCGAAAAATCTGAAAGAGATAAGCGCAAAAAGGCAGAACGCGAATCTATCGACCGTGCTAAGAAGGAGGAAGAAGAGCGGGAAGCCCGTCGCCAGGCTCGTAAGCTCAACTTCCTTATTTCTCAAACAGAATTGTACTCGCATTTCATTGGAAACAAGATCCAGAATAATGGTACTACTGATGTCGGCAAAAAGGCTGCGGTCGCAGATGTCGATTTCGACAATACCGACGATAATGACCTTGAAGAATTGGCTAGAAAGAACGCACAGTCGGCTGTTAAAGCTGCGCAGGATCGCGCCAAACAGTTCTCTGAAAATAAAGACACTGAAGACGTCGATATGGCCGATGGTGAACTAAATTTCCAAAACCCTACAACGCTTGGAGAAATAGAAATTAAACAACCAAAGATGCTGAGATGCCAATTGAAAGAATACCAAATAAAAGGCTTGAATTGGCTGGTTAACCTCTATGAGCAAGGAATCAATGGAATTCTGGCAGACGAAATGGGTCTTGGTAAAACTGTTCAGTCTATGTCTGTGATGGCTTATCTGGCAGAGACGCACAACATATGGGGACCTTTCTTGGTAATTGCGCCCGCATCTACCTTACACAACTGGCAGCAGGAAATTAGTCGTTTTATTCCTGACTTTCGCGTACTTCCCTACTGGGGTAACACAAAAGATCGAAAAATTCTTCGAAAGTTCTGGGACAGAAAACGACTCACTTACGACAAGAACTCAGATTTTCACGTCCTGGTTACATCTTACCAATTAGTCGTGGCAGATGCTCAGTACTTCCAAAGAGTTAAGTGGCAGTACATGATATTAGATGAAGCCCAGGCTATTAAATCAAGCTCTTCTGCTCGCTGGAAATCATTACTCGGGTTCCATTGCCGAAACAGACTGCTGCTCACCGGTACACCAATTCAGAATTCTATGCAGGAATTATGGGCTCTTTTGCATTTTATTATGCCTACACTGTTTGATTCTCATGACGAGTTCTCAGATTGGTTTTCGCGAGATATCGAGTCTCACGCGCAATCGAATACTCAACTAAACGAACAACAACTTAGAAGATTGCATATGATCTTAAAGCCATTCATGTTGCGCAGAGTGAAGAAGAATGTTCAGAGTGAACTCGGCGACAAAATCGAGATTGACGTCTATTGCAACCTTACGCACAGACAACGTGCAATGTATGATCTTCTGAAACGGCAAGTGAGTGTGGTCGACCTCCTCAGAAAGGCCGTTAGTGGAGGTGATGACGGCTCGCAGACTTTGATGAATCTTGTTATGCAGTTCAGAAAAGTTTGCAATCATCCTGACTTATTCGAGAGGTCCGATACGAAATCTCCTTTGTCTTTAGCTGAGTTTGCTGAAACTGGTTCCTTCTTACGCGAAAATAACTTACTCATGGTTCCATATTCTGCTACGAACCTGATAAAATTGCAATTGCCCCGGTTATTTTATACTGATGGTGGTAAACTAGACATCCCCAGTAATAATAATACGCGTGCTGGGTTTGAGAAGAAATACACGCGAAACCTCATGAGTATATGGGCTTCAGACCATCTTCACGAGTCTCGAAAATCAAGAATCGATGGCAATATGTCGTTCTTGGGACTAATTGGCTATTCTGAGGCTGAAATATCAGCCACTGCTCTAGGAAGTATTTCTATTCCTGAACAACTGAAAAATATTATTGAAGACGTCGGCAAAAACGATGTACTTTCTCGAGGAAATGTTGTGTATGACGAGGACTTCGAGTCTACTCCTGTACCTGTGTCACGCATTCTTCAGATCATACCTGCTAATTCCAGCAAAGTTCTTGCTTCAACCACTCATGAAGGAATTTTGGACGATATGTGTAACGTCTGGCGCAGTTCACTGCTTTATCAGGATAAACTACATCGCTTAGAACCTATGGGAGACCCGCGAGCTACTGCACCACCAATTGCTATTGACTGTCACTCGTCTGTTGCAGTAAGAGAGTTTTCTGATATGTTATTTAACCAATCTTTGCGCGAAAGCCTGTTCAAGGATTTGAGGCCATGGACACCTAGAGAGCTCGTGGAAAATAAAGTTGAAAGAATGTACTGGCCGATTTCTAGTGAAATTCTTCCACAGCCCACCAGTGAGCGCGCAGGTTATTCACCTATTCGTGTTCCCAGTATGGCAAAGTTTGTGGCTGAATCTGGTAAACTGTCACGTCTCGATCAGCTGCTGGCAGAACTGAAGCAGAATGACCATAGGGTACTGATTTACTTTCAGATGACAAAGATGATGGATATGATGGAAGAATATCTGACTTATCGTCAATACAGGTACGTGCGCTTGGATGGTTCCTCGAAACTCGGAGACAGACGGGATTTGGTACATGCCTGGCAAACACAACCTGAACTGTTTGTGTTCTTACTATCTACGCGTGCTGGTGGTCTAGGAATTAACTTGACCGCTGCTGACACTGTTATTTTCTACGACTCAGATTGGAACCCAACTATTGATTCTCAGGCTATGGATCGTGCGCATCGTCTAGGACAAACGAAGCAAGTAACTGTATACCGCTTGCTTGTCAAAGGTACTATTGAGGAACGCATGCGTGACCGTGCTAAGCAAAAGATGCATGTCCAAGAAGTGGTAATGGAAGGCAAAACCAATACCAATGAAACTAATGGCGCTGCCAAAGGCGACGATGTCGGTACAGAATCTGCTTTCCTTGAATCTTCTTCATTTCAGAAACCTGGAAGGGATGTTGCTTTCTGGTTATTGGATGACGATGCTCAGGCTGAGGCTATGCTCAAAGATTCCAAACTGAATGGAACTCCAGACCGCAAAGTTGGCAAACGGAAGCGTGAAAATATTGAAGCTGAACTGGAAAACATGTATCACGAAGGAGAAGGATTCTTCGAAAGTGAACAGCAGTCAGAAGTAGCAACACCAGTACCCTATTCGGCTCCAAAACGTGCCAAAGTACGTAAATGAAGCGACTACTAGCGACTACAGAATAATACAGAATACTATAAATTGTATTCATCTATTTATTCTTCCATACTCGTAGAATCCGGTTATTTCAATACAATATGCTTGCCAATAACGTCATACTGGTTTAAGAACGAATCAAGGACATTCTCAAAGTCAGAACGTTCTTCTGATAAATCAAATCCTTTTTCTGGGTCGTAGTTGCTGTGTTCTTCATCTGATTCTGAATCGTATTGTTTTTGTATGTGCTCAAATCGTTTGTCTAAGTCATGCATGTTCCCTCGACCAACCACCTTCTTCTTTCTCGGTTGGATTGTTATTTTTGCAGATTTTTTCGATACTATTGTCTTTTTGGGTAATGACTTCATTGCAGCCTTTATAGGTTCTACTGTGCATTCTTCACTGTCCTGGACTTCATCAATAGTGAGTTTTGTGATAGTGTCCGTGACTTCTTGCAGCGCATTATCCTTTAACAGTTGATTATTTAGATCAGATATTCCAGATGGGGCCTGCTCAAGTATACCATAATACTCTGCTTCATACTGGTCCATTAGTTGCTCTCGTTTCTCGCTGTCCTTGATGTATGTGATAGCACGCCAATCTGCAGGCCCCGAATTTAAGATCTCGTCAAAGAACTTATCTGACTCATCTTTGGCATCCAAAAAAGCATCCAAACGCACTAACGCCTGCTGGTCGTTCTCTTCCGGTTCAGGAATCTCAAACGTCTGCGCAAGGTATCGGTCATCGTCGAGCGCTTCAAGGATTTCCAGCAGATCGGGGTTGTCAGTGTATGCCAGCTCATCTGGGATTTCCTTCATGTTTTCATAGTCCATATAGGTGTTCGCTGTAGACGGAAACGCTTCTGTCAGGTCCTTTATTGGCATTCTACTAATGACTTGTCTAAAATGTGCCTCTCCCGCCGATCCACCACCTGGCATCAGCAAACCTCCGTCATCGTAAGTTGCTAGCTGCAATTCGTTCTGAGAGTCCATAAATTCTTTCATTTCAAGATCGTCTATATCGGCAGGCTTGTCCAGGTCTCGGTCGTACTTCAGATTCCATTCGTGGTAGAACTTCTGTCTCTGTCGTCGAGCCTTTCGGGCATTAGGGTCATCATACGTAGCAGGTCGATACTGCGGCATCAGGACATTAGGCACAGCTTCCTCATCATGATATAAAACATCATCTCTCCTTCGTGGAACCAGATCAAACGTTAAAGACTCTTTTTTGTTAATAAATGGGCGAGATTTTGGCATTTCTGATGTATCGTGAAGTGGTTCCGTTGGGAGGATTTTTTTGCAGGGATGGTATCGAAACTCTAAACAGATTAAAGTTTCTATTACGACTGTACTTTGGTGCATCAAACATACCGCGAGAAGCTATGCATTTGATTTATTCGCATTCTCGTATGGATAAGTCGCCTATATTAACAGCTCCTAGATTCTTTTGGTAACACTATTCTATTTATTAAATGTAACAGAGTTGATATCGCTACATTGCAGGTGTTAGAGTGGTGTGTAACTATAGTAACTACCTTACGTTTCAAACCATTGAGAAGTCATTATCTTCCCTCGTTGAGCAATTCAACCCGTTTAACCTAAGTAATATGACCAGATTTTTCTTTTAGAACAGTAGAAGGTGTTTGAATGTAGATATTGTCTCTCTGCTACCGTTGCTCCCCTACAGGCACAAGGTCTGGCCACAGTCTATAAAAGGCTGTGCTAATTTGGAAAGTATTAATATTCTTAAAGCGTAAAAACTTGAATATTTGAATGTCTTTCAATCACATGCACACTAAAGCATCTCAAAGCGCATACAGTGCGCATTAGTATACATTCTAGAGACGACCGATCGATTTTTAATAACGCAAAACTTTATCTTATTTAAAGTTAGCACTCTCAAACATATCAAGGTATCATGTGAGCCACCACCATGATCCTTCTTTACTTACTCACTTTTCCAGTATCAGTGCTGTGTGGTTTTACTTCCTTTTACTTCTAAATTCAACTGGTTTCCTGGTGTGCATGCCTCGTTTATTTCCACTCCATTTAAATACTTGCGTGTCACGTTTTACAGGCCCGTAATTGAGCATATACCTGCAGCACATCTCATCAGATCAGTTATTTTCTTTTGCATGTATGTCAAGTTCCCTCCTCGCCCAAATAATCACTGCTTGCTCACAAACTCCTATGCCGTATTCTTCTCCTGCAAAAAATACGTGCTCCTTAGAAGCTACATCTCCTAGCTTTTCAAAGGATGCATACTCCAATTCCAACACTAACCTTTCAGCCCACCGTAATAGTTTGACTGATTTGAATGTCATATTCCGTCGCCTCTCGCCACGTCGCGCTAGTGTCTCCGAAACAGGTAAGTACCATTAGCCTCTGTTGTTTAGAGCGCTCTTTCTGGCTATTGCCTTCGCCCTCTGTCATCCTGTCTGCTTTCATTCCTTTGATATCTATATCCTATCCGGGTCACACATCATATTTTTCCTCGTTTGGCTGTAAGGGAGGGGGACCGGTATAACTCTGTCTCACAGCCGAGCTATCCATCCCTTCCGGTCGCTTAACAGACCATACGCAATTAATACTTTGATGTCATTTGTTTAAGTTCTCCAAAGAAAGTCTAAATAATGAGAGAGAAATACAAAACGCACATAGCCGACAGGCTAAAAGTGAACCGTCCTGGAACTGCTGTTCTTCCTGCATATGCCGCCCCTTCGAGTCTTCACATCTCGTTGTTTTTCGTACTTTATTTGCTGGTACCGCTGAGTGCTATCTCGAACAATGGCTTTATGTTCCATCACAATCTTGCTGCTGTTCATTATTCGCTCTTATCGCGCCACATTATACCTCGAAAGTCGTTCAGTTTTAAAGTTTTCCTCCACTTTTGAGTTATCGAACGTCAAGGCCGGAGTACACTATCTATATTCCTAGCCTTAACCAGTTTGAGTGACTTTCCTACCGGGTACTCAAATAGACTGACTATATGCTTGATCAACAGCTCTTCCGCAGGCGATAAATGTCATGCACCTTTCCTTGTATGTCCTGTTTTTCTTTCTTTACTCTTTTGACCTTTGATATACCTTTGTCTAATTTCATATTATAGACTATTCTCGACTTCACTACTCCATCAAATACCCCTGTGACATTCCGGACTTCCGGACCTTCACCATAATTTCGCATCATAAAAAACAAAGGAGATATTTACTTCAGATCACTCCACCTTATGATGACTCGCGGTGTTTGACATTTCGTACTTTTATGCCTGGATAAAAAGGTTTACTTTACAATGTCGGAAAACGGCGTCTCAAGCCCTTCCTTATTCGGATCTTTAGGTTTTGATCAGCGACTCTTTTTTTTTTTGTATTACGGGAGGCTATTATTAATCAATCCTTCAACCCAATAATGTTAATTGTGGGTCGATTCTTTTCGAAACGGTGATAGAATTCTAACTAACCTTATAGATCCTCAACTATCATTGGCTAAATCGCCAGATGCATCTGAGTTTACTGCTTCTGGAAACTTAACTCATCAGGTCTCTGAGCATGATCATTCGCGCCAGCCGCTTTCGATTCCTTGCACAACTCCCTTCACAGATTTCTCTCCAACCTCCGACCAAAGCAGCGCAGAATCAAGCCCATTGTCGAACACTTCTAATAGTCAATTTTTGGACGCATTCGACCCTATAACTACACTTTCAATCGGACATGCGTCTAGCACCTTATCTAAAGATTCGGAAAATGAAAACTCTAAATCTTTTCCAGGGTCAGGGGAACCACGCCATACTACTGCGATCTCCTCTTCAATTGACTCCTCTACTTTTCAGCATCGCAGTCCAGCAGATTTTCACATTCCGTCTGATAATCACTCTTTTGAGGCCATAAAGGAAGTTTCCTCTCCTTCTTTGGATCCTCCCGCTGAAGATTTTTCTTCTCCAAAGGGTTCTCTTTCTCCTACAGTGTCGACCGCATCCTTTATTTCTCATCCCCTGAATCTATCTGATTCTTTGACGCCTTGTAACATCTCAGCATCCCCGTCCTCCAGTGTTCCTCCGTTTATTTGCCCTGTTGTTTCGGATTCTGTTCCTACTGATAAATTTCTTTCTGTAATGTCACAACTATCGACCGCTCTTCCTCAACGATCCGAATCTTCCCTCGCATCAGCACCTTACACTACTAGAAGACATCATCGCTCCTCTGATAATCCTATTCATGGTAACAGCTTCTCAGTTACCAATATAAGAGAAGTCATGGAATCTTCAACAAGTCCTACTATTAGTGAATCGACTGCCAATTCAGCACTTCCGGAAACGCAAATCTCTATTTCGCATCCTCCTTCCACTATTCTTTCTACGTCTTCTGCAGGCCAGTCTGCGGATTCATTGCCTGAACTTTCTCTGCATGAACACTCATCACTCATTTTCTCTACGCCTATGATTAGCTACAAACATGGCGAACACAATATATCCTCAAACTCTAGTGATTCTTCGGCTAATTCTGTCGGTACAGAAGATTCTGTAACATATGATCCGACTTTATCACCGGCTATATCTCCTGATCTAACCGGCCTTCAGAAGTTGCATGATGCTATAAAATCTATGCCGCATATGTCTAAGCTGCAGGCAGGTTCTCCTGAGCATTCTAGAAAATCATCTTTTCAAGCTAACTATCAATTAACCTCTTCTAAAATTGAACACATGGAGCCGGCTGGAGCTCATATAGATATATCTGATAATTCCGCCAAAGGTTATTCTGAACCTGCATCTGAAACTGAATCCGAAACTGAAACCTTACACGGATCATCGTCTAGAGCTACTATAACTCGATCGCAGTCTGCTCTGAACCTTGACCAGAACGATGATACTATAGGCGGATACCCATTACACAGAACTGAATCTGCGCCGCATATAATTCGAAAGAAATCCGGTGAGCTAGTACGACCATCATTGAAAAGTAATAGCCGTCCCGTTTCAGTGCCGTCCACTCCAACATTTCCGAAGAATGTTCACTTTGATCCTGCACTTGTTCATGTTAGACACTTTCTTAATTCTGAAAAGCCAAATGCCGTATCTGCGGATTCTTCTCCCGTACGCGAAAAGGATGAGTCTGAGCTATGGGCTGACGGACCATCTATGGATGATGAAAACTATGAAGCTGAAGAGGAGGATGATTATTTTATATCGCCACGTTTTTCTCGTTTCCGCCGTGCCAGTGCATCATATAGGCCGACTAGGAATTCTGCATATTCCCCTCGTCGAAGACGTAACAGTCTAGCACGTTTTACTATTCTGACTCCTAACTGGCCTAGCGAATCTCAGCAGATGGATAAGCGATGCACGGCTAATGTATTCATGGAGAAGGTCTACTTGTCCAATGACAAGAAGAACCTCATAGGGCATGTAGCGGTGAGGAATATTGCGTTCGCGAAAACTGTTGTTGCGAAGTTTACATTTGACTATTGGAAAACTATCTCTGAAGTATATGCGCATTACAATGCCGATATAAGGGACCGAAACTTTACTGACTCGTTTGATCGTTTCACTTTCATCATTGCTTTAGATGGTATTAAGCAGCTAACCTCTAAATCATTGTTTTTTTGCATAAGATACAGCGCTGGTGGAAACGATTTCTGGGACAATAATGACAGTCTGAATTACGAGGTGGATTTTCGGCCTTCAGGACCTAAATCACCGAATGTGGCGGATTCGGATTGCGACTATAGTGAAGGAGCTAGCGTTGTCATGAGTGATGACGACAATAGCTCTGTGGTTAGCGTTCCTGGAAGACGGGTTGCTGGACTTCGTACTATATTGCATACACCAAGTACGGATGTTCTATTCAATGCTCTTGGAAAAGCTGAACATATACCCCGAAACTTGCCGGAAGAAGCCTGTAATACATTGGATGGCTTGAAGAAATCTTCAGGGCACTCATCTGGAGATGTTATTGATAACACGCTTGGCAGAACACGCGAGAGCAACTTGAATTCTCGGTACTCTTTTGGCAATAGTCTTAAACGAACACTTGGTCTAGAAACTGATAATAATCATGCTATGGACTCTAACAATGCGACTATTTCTCCAAGGTCCGACTATTCGATTACTGAATTGGCTGATGTGGAAGCTGGAAAGTATTCCGAGTCCAAATCTTCTAAAGCAGCTGCTCTCCCCGATAAAGTTAGAGAGAAGGTTGCGCACCTCACTAAGATGAGTCGCAGCGGAATACCAGATATCAGTTCCAACTCTTACAAAGATTTGATTGACTCCTTTTGTTTTTTTCAAACTCCATCTTCGACTAATTCTGATGCCCAATCTGCAGGAAACAATTTGCCGAAAGACAGCATTGAAAGCCTTCACAAATCTCTTGGTAATTTCAGCATAGATAATGGTGATGCAACAGCCACAGATACTGTCACTTTTGGTTCTGGTTCTGATTCCAAAGACTTAAATGAAGCTGAAACAGTTTTTGATGTATCTTCTCCTATGAAAGTTAGTCCTACTGCATCTAATGGTTCAAGTGATGATGATATTTTGACATCAAGAGCTGGTGATGGTGCGAGTTCAAGCAGCCGATCGTTACAGGCCACCTTTCAAAAGACAATGCAGACTACTGCTTAATGGTTTTCTAATCCTGTACAGTGGAGTCCCTTTTTTACTATAACATGGGGATTATACTCTACTTATGAGTAATAGAATTATCTCATATGAATTCTAACTCGATACATTAACTTACAAATACATTTGCATTCTGTTAACTGACTTTCATGCAGTTCAGTTGATATAGGCGCTATATCTTACAGTATATATGAAGAAGTACACTCAGCCGGTAAAACTTAAACTGCAGTAAAGTTTAGACAGGAGGTAAATTGGGACTTTTTTTCGCCTAACATATATACCAACCTTGGAAGATCACAGAATTGCACGTCTATAATGCGATCTTTAACAGAAGAAGAGGCGAAGACTGTGTTTGAAAAACTAGCGGTATATGTTGGAAGAAATATTTCTCTTATAGTGGACGACGCTGAGGATCCTCACAGCTTTGTTGTGCAGAAGAATCGAGTTTTTTATGCTCGAAGGAGACTAGAAAAACTGTCGACTAATTTTGCTAGAAAGAACTTGTTGTCGGTAGGAACCTGTATTGGCAAATTCACGAATCATGGAAAGTTTATATTGCATATTACAGCACTTGATCTGATATCTAAATACGCAAAATACAAGTTGTGGGTGAAACCGAATGGAGAAATGCCGTTTCTGTACGGGAACAACATAGTAAAAGCTCACATTGGTAAAATGAGTGATGACATACCTGAACATACAGGTGTTGTCATATATTCAATGAACGACACTCCGCTAGGGTTTGGATTAACAGCGAGAGCGACTGCCGAAGTAAGAGTTTTGGATCCTACGACTCTAGTGGCTTTAAGACAGGCCGATATTGGCGAGTACCTCAGATCCGAAGAAACGCTTTTTGTTACGTAAAATAATACATATTATGTTAGGAACATCAATCTCTGTTGGTTCATGTAGACTTTAACGCTTTCCTTTCTTTTTCTTCTTGGACACAGAAGCAATCGACGCTTTTGCTTTAGGAACAGCACTCACAGCCAGATCTTCGGATACTTTACCGGCACCTTGCGTAGCGCCCAAAGTTTTCTTCCTATCTTTACGTTTCGGCTTGTAGTAGCTTCTATCGCGCATAGGGAGCCATCTCTCTGGGTCAGGATGTCGACTGGGGTCGTAGTTTTTAGGTAATTTACCTTTCACCTTCGTGCCACAGTCGGGCTTGATAACAGACGGCTCGGTCTGGATATCCGCAGCAGTAGCAACTGGTTTAGCTAACCCGGCAGATAGAAGGCTAGTGACATCAATATTACTCGTTAGCTCTTTAACAGAAGGAAGAGTAGAACTCATTTCTTCCGCCTTGTCAATACTTTGCCACACAGATGTCGCAACAATACCCATGGGTGTCGCGGGGAAGGATTTAGGGCAGCTTTCAGAGAGCACTTTAGTCATCTTTGCTTCGTTGTCGCACAATGCAAACAGATTATATAAATTCTCATCAAGGAAAAAGAGTGTGTTATCGGCCTGTCCATACATCCAGGACCGTATTTTCGTATGGCATTTGTCCGAGATTTGGCCGAGGATGTCGTATACAGATGCAATCGATTCAAAAGACGAACCAGCAAGAGCTCGAAACTGTCTTCTTGCCTGCGTCCAGTTGCTCTTGTTGATGTAGTACTGCATCTTCAACAGCGTAATATCTTTTCTGAGGTCACAGCCATGCAAATCTTTGTGTTCTTTGACATAAGTCTTTAGGAAATGAAGCAGGTCGTCGTCGTCCGATTGCTCAAAAGCATCAAGGATCCTTACTACTGCTGATATTGGGCTGGTACTATTCACAGAAAGCTTTTGGCGAGGAGAATAAGTCATCTTGCTAAGTCCACCATACTGTCCACACCGAGCAAGATACAATGCCTTGTTTCTGTTGATTAGCGAATTATGGGTGTACAACACCTGAGACTTGATGCGCGATTGGAGCATCTCCAGTGACTGAAACGGGTTTTTTGGCTGGTCTATGGCCAGTTTCATCGTGTTGACAGAGAGCTTCAGAAATTCGTCATGGTTCTGAGTAATAGTATCGAGCACAGCAGCGCACTGATCTTTATCGTCCTTTATGAGTTGCACGTACGCCAGTTGCACGTACATGGGGTTCAACTCAGAATTCATTTGCTCAATAGTCATGTCCGAGGTCATTTTGCATACCGAAATAGCTTCTTTAAGCAGTTTCACACAGTCGTCGTACTCTTTCTTGTGCAAGTAGGCAAATGACAAGTTGAACAGTAAATCGTAAGACTGTTCACATCCAGTTATGTCGACAGTTTCTCCTACCATAGCCTTGGCAGCAACATAGTTAACAAATATATCAGCCTTATCTTGCTCATTTGCGTCATTCGATCGCAGAAGCTGTTCGTAGATGTAAATGCATTTGTCGAACTCTTCGAGGAAGAAATATGTTTGCGCAGCTATAAGCTTCAAAGCGTATCCGTCAAACTTCTCAGCAACTTTAAGCACAGAATAGAAGTTTCTCCGCCTATAACTAATATATGCTACCTCTAAAGGAAACTTATCGGCAATACCTGGCGTACTTTTAATGATCTTGCTGGCCGTACTGATATGGTCGTCCTGTATAAGACGCAGTAGTTCTTCTCTTTGCACGTCCTTGCGCTCAGACTTGCCGCGTTTAGATTTCTTAGCAATTCTCTTCCTTTTATGTTTTTCCGAAGTTATTTTCAGTTTAGATAACTGTCCGTCAAGCGACATTTTCGTTGTCAAAATGAGAATGTTAGTAACGTAAAAGTTGGTGAGGTCGAGAAAGTAAAAACCCCTCTAACCCTAGCTTTTCACATTTCTAAGAACTGTTTATATTGGCTCCAATCTGTTGCATATACAATTAAAACACTCTAGTAAACCGTTAAAAGCAATAAATATCATAAAAAAGTCATTATAACTGTCTTTAATAGGTTTCTCTAGATACCAGATTCGCAGTGCTGCGTACACGCATGTAGGGTTTGCAAAGTATCCAACTATGCGGGCCTCGATCGAAACGCCTCTTATGACTTATGGCAGGCTTAGTGGACTATAGCTCTGATGAATCCGACCATGAAACAAAAAAAACAACTGAAAACTCGGTAAAATCAAATAATGTATCGTCGTCATTGTTCAAGAATTTACCGCAATCAGGAATTCGCAAGAAAAATAAGCGTAAACATAGGAAATACCTAAACTTGCCTGATCCATCAACTCTCTTAAACGATACAGCAGAATCCGCAACACTGCTGCAAAACCCAACTGACAGCCATTCTATCCTCAAATCTCTGTTCAAAGCAAGTTCACGGCCTGTTGAACAAGTCCAAAGCCAAATTAGTGCTGAGCACTTCACCACTGTGGACAATACTTATTACGGTAGCAATACTGACCTCAATGTTCCTGAGCACCAACAAAGCGACCCCAGCTCTCCTGTATCCATCTCCGATATCCCTGATGATGATATACCGTCTTTTAACGTTGATGAAGTTATCAGACAAGGAAATATAGATGCAGCAGTAGAATCCACGGAAACCACCAATATACAGACGATAGGATCGGGCAAACACCAATTATCATCGCTTTTACTATCCGCCACAGCACAGCGCGATGCATTTCAGAAATCGTTTGAGGATTCTAGGAGGTCTCGCAAAACTGCAAAACAGAAATATGCAATGTGAAACTTGTGCTAACTATCACCTATAACACTGCCGACTTCACTATCTCCGCTAGACGACAATAGCCTCCTTACTTCACGATGAGTAGTGCGCTGAGAAATTATATCGTCCTCATCGTCACTTTGATACTCGTCCACAAGCATCCATATATCGCTCCTGCTCACTATCCCTAACAAGACGGACTTGCTCACTATTAGTGTATATTTCAAGCCCATCGATCTCGTGATTTCTTCCAGAACGCTGAAATGCGTCGTCGGCTCAAATGTTAATGGGCTCGCATCTAGGTATTTCCACGCATTGAAGACCCGCGGCTCGTCATTTTGACAAATGTTGTTTGAGAAACTCACTGCACAATCATCGTCCAGCCCCATCAGCTCCGCATCGAAAATAATCTTTGAAATCATCTTCCGGTTAATGTATCCTTGAAACACCTTGTCCCGGTAATTGTTCACTATAGGAAATCCAGAGAATGTGTGCGTGTCAATAACTGTCTTCAGACTATTGATAGTCGTTCCCTCCTCAGTAAGTTTCACTAAATCATCATAAGAAGTCATGACATTTTCAGCAACCTTATCTGGGACAGAATCTCCTCTATTAGGCAACACCATGTATCCCAAAAAGGTGATATACTGGTCATAAATGCTTCTTTTATCGAATGCATCGGCTACCCATTTGGCAATTAGCACCCCGATCATAATAGGCAACACGAAAGTCAGTGCTCCTGTTAGTTCAAACATGATGACAATAATGCAGACCGTCATTCTAGTGATGCCGCTCAATGCTGCAGAAGCGCCAACTAATGCGTAAACGGCGGGATTTATGCACTTCCCATCGGCTGCGCAGGACGTAAAAAGGAAAAATCTCGGAAATTTATTCTGCCAGACTTCCATGATAATCCCTATTAGTCTGCCCATGGCTGCTCCGATGGTCATTGAAGGCAGAATAACGCCAGCAGGTACTCCTGATCCAAAGCTGTAAACCGAAAGTGTAAATGCGATCACTATGGTTAAAAACAGCAGAAAAATTGTCGAGACATGTCTGTCGGCAACACAAAGGGGTGAAGTGTCAGTTGTAGTGCATTCTTTGAAAAGTTTTGAAAGAAGCACGAAATTTTCCATCCTTAGAAAAACAATTGGGTAGCTCACTATTGCTGTAATTAGTCCTAGTACAGCTATTTCACGAATTGGATTCTGGGCTATATGGCTTGATCGTCTCCACAAATTGACTCTAACGTTGTACCTTATGAAGAGTGTGCCGAACAAGCCTCCAAGGACTCCTAGAAGAATAAATGGGCCTATTTCAAACCCGTGCCATAACGTATCTGTAAAAGAAGCCTGAAACAGCACGAGTTTTCCTGTCCGGTAAGAATTCATTGCTTGTAGAGACAAAGAGGCTATCATAGCTGCAACAAAGCTGTTCCATAGTGCGCTTTCCGGGGAGTAGTAAGCTATTTGCTCAAGACTGAAAAGCACGCCGCCTATGGGAGCTCCAAACGCCGCTGATATTCCGGCAGCTGAAGCTGCTATGAAGACATTTCTCCTTCGTATCTCACTAGTATAGAAATAGGGCATGATATTCATGAACGCATTGGCGGCGCAACAGGCTATGTGCACTAGAGGGCCCTCTTTGCCCACCCAAAGCCCCGATGAGACAGCCAGAATCAGGCCGATCCATTTAGTCATGAATGTAGAGATGCTCATGAAATCGGGGATAACGTAGCCACTTACAACAGTTTTCGTTTCACTGATTCCGCTCCCTCGTGCGGCAGGGGCGTAGTAGCTGACGAATAATGCGGATGTTGTCGACAGAGCGATTGTGAACAAGATGTAAAGGAAGTAGTCTATTATGTAGGCAGGAAATGCAGAACTAGCGCCAATTATCTGATTCCACTGGATCCAGCTGGGACACGCGTCTGAAGGCTCGTACCAGCAGCAATAGGTTTTGGCAAGGTAGAATCCTGAGTTACATGTGCCGGTCTTGATGTCGCCTAGCCAGTTCACAACAATGTCAATAGTGCTTTCGACGAACCCGGTCAGCAGGCCCGCTGCTATTATGACAATCAGTACCGCTGCATAATCAAGCAAATATCGCAGCTTCCCAGAGAATGATGTATCCTCAGACAGCTCCATGCTGCGTTTCCGATCTTTCGCATACTCGTTAGTCCAATCTATAGATTCGTGCTCGATAGTTGACCGTATACCGTATGCGGGGCCGCTAGGAATTGGCTGAAACGGGTTCCCCAGAACATCCTGTAGCGCGATATTAGAAAAAGAGCTCCCTCTATTCCGGAACTTCGTCCAATATCGAATACTTCTCCACATAACACCGGTATACAAAAGCAGGTTAGAGAACGCAAGTGCCGTTGAGTGTGAACTTTATTTATGTCAATTAAGATTTGGCAAAACAGCCTGCACGTTACACCCCATGCATAACTAACCCCAGAATCGTTGTTCTCTAATATCACGTGTACCACTAAATGTCGCTGTATCACGATGAGCAATACGTCATTGCGACATTAAGGGGACGATATCTGTGGGAATTCCCTCACGATCAAGGCGCGAGGACGGTTCTCAACCATGCCATAACCTCAGACACACAAGCCAAAGTCCTCGCTTCTCTTGAACCACGAGACTTACAGTGGGATCAAATAAACCCTTCTACTTCACCTCCAATACCCGTCGTTTTTGAAGAGTCGCGGTCTCAATCATCTCCTACATCAGGTACCGAAAGGGATCGGCCCAACTCCGCAGTCGAACGGCCTACATTGACCTCAGACGATCTTGATATCACCGCACTCAGGAAACGCGCCTCCACTTTGCCTGCACTAAATCAGCCCACTTTTATCTCCGACGCGATACAGGAAGAGCCCGAAGATATACAGCGCATTCGGTCTCGCGAACTCTTTACCGGCAATGGCCAGCTCGAGCCCTCTAGTCGCGGCACCTCGGCTCCTGCATCCCCACAAATGGCCTCCGACACGAACGCTCCATACACCTGTGACCAAGGGAGCCCCCGCTACTCTATTGAAAGCTCTGCAAATTTGCATCAATCATACCTAGAAACCGCTTCGACTAGCGAAATCGAAGACGATCTCAGCATTGAAAATCTAAGCAAGATCGATTCATCTTCTGTAGCTGCATTGGTCTCAGACATGGGCACAGACTACAACTTCGGTGCTTACCCTCCTTATGAAGCTTCTTTTTCGAACTATTCAAATGACAATTTCAGAAGCCCTGAATCAGACGCCTCCTCTTCTACGTTGCCACGATTTAAGCCTATACATCCAAACATCGAACCGTCTTCTCCTTCGCAAACTTCTCGTGCCCGCTCCTTGGTCTCCCCGTCTCCTATCGCCTCTGCCAAACCCAGCCCGCCGAGCCGTATATTTGTTGCTGCAAATATGTCACGACGCTCATCAGTTTCAGCATCCTTTTCTGCGCGCAATCCATTGAATGCTGGGCTTGTTATGACCTCTTCTATGTTCTCTATCCCGTCTCGCGAACCCTCTAGAACATACTTATCGAAGTATCAAAAGAAACAACTTATGTCGCCGGTAGAACATTCCTCAGCGCTGAGTAGTTTACTTTCTAAACAGGACTCGCACGCAGAAAACCCTCTGGAAAAGTTCCATGTAATATCTGGCAAAAACAATCCTAAGGCACTGAAACTAAAAATTTTCCGTCCTACAGGTAAGAATTCTTCAAAATACTTTGAAGTGTCTGTTGTTCCTGATGCCACAGTAGCAGATATCATTGGGTATATTCTGCTCTCGTATACTGAACTAAAACAGGAACCCGAACTCACTGAAGCTGAGCAAAACCCTGATGCATGGACTCTCAGAATTGTAGAAGATGATGGTGAGCCTGATGAAGACTTTCCAGCACTCGACCGGTCGAGAGTTATTAAAGCTTTTGGATTTGACGAATTTGCGTTAGTCGAAGCCACTCCACAACAGCTTAGGGAAAACGAAGCCATCTCTGGGCTTTCCAATACGCAAATCACAAAGACTGCTAAACAGTCTAACAATTTAAGGCTGACTGGCTCGTCTAAAATTGACTCAATTGATCAGGACGGCGATACAGCAATACTCAAGATATACCCGGATCTGTTGTACGATTCACTTTCCTCTCTCAAAATTACCACATCTAAGTCTACGTTTATGGGTGATGTCATGGAGACCGTCTGCAAGACAAAATCGTTAGATCCGAAGAGATATCTTTTCAGGGTGATTGGAACGAGAACTATTGTGCCTCTCGAAAGAACTGTGCGGGCATTGAATGGACACCATGATCTTGAATTGCTTTCACGCGGTCTAACTAGCGACTTGATAGTAGCTGCTCAAACCGATAATCCTAGCGCACCTCTTTCTCTTGAGTTCACAACAGCGGACAGGAAATTTGGATTTGACAGTCCTTCAAACTACGTTCCTGAAGGTCCTCCTTCAAGTATGACGGAGAGTTCAAAGCAGGGTGATTTACAAGAAGTGACATCCACATATGTGAAGTACAATATATGGAGACGCCAGCAGATGTCGTTCAACCTCAGGCAAGAAAGAGTTCTTGCCATTGACGGCGAATATATACATATCATGCCTGCAGAAGACCGGACAGCGCTTGAAAACCAGAAAACCAGCTCTTACCACGTTAGTTTGCTGCGGGTATATAAGCAATCGCGCAAGATACCGAAGAATTTCAAGCTAATATTTCAGCGATCGCGAGAACTGAAAAGATACGACTTTGAAACTGAGTCAGCTGCTAAGACACAGGAAATAATCGGCCGTATAAACAGACTCGTAAACGCTTACAACACCTACCGTAAACGTCGCCAGTCCGCTAAGTGACCGCGAACTTTCTACTTCCCTACTAATAACCTCATTAAATAACATACATATTAAACTACATAGCAGCAGGTCTTACATCAGAAATGAATACCCGCATTAACAGAACAAGGCTGCAACGCGAGATCTACCATTCCACAGGTCGAACTACTGCGTTCTTCCCTTGACTCCGCAAGCAGAGCAGGGAAGGAAAGAAATCAAAAATTATAAGGCCCATACTGTCCGAAGACAGCTGGTGATCTCGGGAAGCGTGCGAAGTGCAGTGCAAGCCCCGATTTCAGCCGTCACGACTACTTGATCTCGAACGGCACCCTTAGGTAAGTATGAAGAAAAAAAAGAGTGGGAGCAAATCATGCTTTATATAGTTGCTTCTACCCTAACCCCTGTTTATAATTGTGGAGCCACAATAGTTTTATCTATAGTATATTGAGTGAATAATTCGATTTAATTCGATAAAAGATGATATATAAAAGTTATTAAAAAATGCAGAAATGAATCTAGCCTAATTGAGTCTGTTCAGGCAGGTAAAGAGTCGTTCCCAAGACGATATGAATGTCTGTATCTATTTGAGTCATGAATAGTTAGGAGTTAGGCGTTAGGCGATAGCCGCTGTCTTTTGCTTGATTGGGATCCTCTTTCAAGAATTATGCAGAGCGTTTTGCGCCTGTTTCTTGGCCATTCCACCAGCATTTGTAGTTCTCTCCAAGTAGTCCGACAGTTATCGGCGTCTCTGAATGAATGTAGTGAGGATCACGTGTATATATACTTTCATACACAGGATCTTCGTCGTCGTAGCATTCGTCGTCCGAGATCGTAGACATAGATGTGGCAGAAGAGATTGACGGCGATCTTGTCATGACACTAGCCGGTATAACCAGATCGATGGAACGAGTTCTTGTGGAATAATGCTGAACCGAACCTGAACGAGATACACTGAAGGAGTTACGTCCAAATGAATCCTTTGGATGGCAATGCACTAGGCACCTCTTATGTGAATCAGACTCAAAAGGCGAGCAAGTACAGGTTTCTGACTTAGACTCGAGAGCATATGGAGAGTAGTACTCAGGAGGCACTCGTCTAGGAGTGCACAGAGATGTACCGAAATCCATTGTTAAAAGCGGGGCGGGGTTGCAAATACTCCTTGGCTTTGTATCCATTTTGCGGCATTTTTCAGAACAGTATATTTCGTGAGATCCGACTATTTGAGTGTCACACACCGTACAGTATGATAAAAACGACATCTCGTCCAATTCAGCTGGCTGTTTCTCGAAATCGACTTTAGTACGAATTTTGGATCGGATAGAATGTATGTCCCTCTAAATAGCGTGTATAAAAGCTCAATGAAAGAAGGAGAAAAAAAGCTATTCTTTCTCTTCCAAATAACTTATTTCAGGCTCAATTAGTGGCACAAGTAAAACAAAGAGTCTCGGCAAGTATACCCAAAACGAAGAATCTATCTTCTCGTGATTTGTAGAATCAATGAGTTTGGATGCGCAATCTTTGTTAAGCTACGCTGACCAGATCCAAAATGTTCTTATTTGAATGTGGGCTTAGTATTTATAAGCTGAAGAACCACTGTCAGAAATACTATGGAAAAATGTGAAATGCAGAATAGTCGAGGTCTGTTCTTTCAGCAAATAGGAGGGAGACTTTTCGAAATTGAAAGTCTCTTACAGTCTCGCTATTCCTCGTTTGGTATGTCTTTGCGGCGGCTTTCTAAAACTACCTTTAGCCCCTACTTCTCGTTTTATCTGCAGTGTTCGATGGACCCTCTAAACCTTGTACAATAGCAGTCTAGATCGCGCTGCAGAGGGTTTCTGGAACGAAAATGTATAGCCGGGACCTAGAAGTTATTGGTTCAGGTTCCCTAGAATTTCAGAAGTTCTATAAAGAAGTTTTGATTGTGCTGTGTCAGACCCTTAAGTTATCTAAACCAAAACAAAATAATAATAAAAAAGATGTCTAAGGGATATGCACTGTTGCAGATTAAGAACTGGTGTTGTTATTGCGACTTCAGTTAGTTGTTTGTGAGAGATTCCTTCTACTTTGAAAGAATATAACTAATCTGTCCAAATTAAAGGATACAGCAAGAATCGAAGACATTATATACTAGTGCTAAAAGACTTGTTTCGATTTCACCTTGCAGGTATGAGTTGTGACTCTATTCGGAAAAATTGCGCAATTAACCTATCGTGAATCGAGAATCTCCCAAAACGGAAACTTTATTTCTCTATGAGTCACGTACTCCAGGGAGAAGTATAAGGCACTAAAAAGCTTAATCAAACAACGTTTGATAATTGCTGGAGCGAGGAGTTGCGTGATAGCACTTTGGAGCCAAAGACGTCCGCTTAGTGTTCCACAGAACGTTCAGGATCGCATCTGAACTTTTTATTTTCTTATTATACGTTACGTGCGAGAAAAAAAAAGTCCAAGAAGCAGTGTGCTCGTTAAAAGCGAGCGGTTTGCCAGAACTCGTAGAATTGTTTGGATGATACATTTAAAATTTAGAGTTTTACATAAGATTTGCACGTACTTTAGGATCGTCATCTCGAAATGACACCATCGCTATAGCACCACAACCAGTCTGAACAAGAGGCAGAACCTGAAATGGAAACCTCAGCGATTGTGCCGTTCAGTTGCAATATGAGCGATATTGATTATTTGCTAAAATATTAGCATATATTGTGTCATTTCACAACGCTAAAATCAGTGAGGGGTATGGTCACGCCTCATGCCCCTTTTTCCGATAGTAGTGACGAGATCTGCAACTCACAATATCACCTATACGTATATTATTATAAACATATATTGCTTATTATAAGAGGGTGACTGAGCTTAATTTGCATTTGAAACATCATTAGATCATGGGTGATAATAGGAAGTTCTGTGGGGTAACTGATATAAGTGGGTTGATTACTTAATCGAGTAACTCTTGTTGCTCATATCACATAATAGCGAGCGATATTTGCATCGCTCTGTACGCAATAAAATTCAATAAAGTTACATGTTTCTCTATTTTCCGATTCGACGTATTCTATCAGGATTCGCGGACCAATCGCGTAACCAAATAGAAGCAAACGGCATCCGCTTCTGTTACAGTAGTGTCAAAACTCCGAGATCAGTGCCACATATTCTCCGCTTTATGTCTCAATTTTTTCGCTATTCTCCGTTTGATCTGTCTCAATCTTAACATTCTCAGTGCTCATGTAGCATTCTAGAAACCGCCTCGGAACCTGGCTCGCCGGTCTCGTATGCGCATTCCAAAATCCTCCTTTCTCAGCGATATCCCACGACCAGCGCAGTTCTTTCGTATGTAGCTCCTGTAATCGTCTATAAGAACTGATTCCAGAATATCCAATCTCAGTATGTGGATCTCTGAATTTCGCAGGCAGTCCGTTGATTGGATCAGTAGAATTAGCGTATTTCTTCTTCGTGTTCTGCTTCACAGGGAGCACTGGATTAACAACATCAACGGCTCCAAATAAAACCTTGTTCACCGTATAATCATCTAACTCGTTCGGAAACTCATGCAACGAAATAGTAGTCACTTGATATGGAACCTTCGGCTCATCGTCTGTGTTGACTTTTTTCACAGTATCATCTTCAGCAGTAGATGATTCGGCGTCAAGCTCTTGCTTGACTTCTGAAATCGTTACTTTCCCATAATCCTTTTCTGCAGGTGTATCTTCGGAGTTTTCAGGTGCTATGTCATCGGGCGGGACTAATTCTTTCGTTACTGTATCGTCTTGAGAATCCAAAGAGGGGTTGGATTCGGCCTGCACGCTGATAACAGGTTCAGGATCTACATTAGCAATGTTGCTAGCGGCTCTTTCTTCTTGTTGCTCAGCTGCCTCATTCTCCTTGCGTATTTCTTCGGGTGTATGATGCTCTTTAGGCTCTTCAGCTGCTCTTTCTTGTGACGTTTCCGATTTTCGTGGAGCTTCTGGTATATTTGAATTCGCCCCTTGCGGCGTATGACTTCGCCGTAAATCTTGCGGGTCTTCGATATTGTCAGCAGCAGTAGCATTAGACTGCGCTGATGATGTCGCCAAATCTAATTGGTTCCTTGCAACGTCATTATATGCGGTTTCCCCTGCTTGATCAACAACTTCGGTCTTCGACTCACTTGACTTGAGTTTACCAGCCTCTTCGGCAGCTTCTTTCTCGGCCTTTTCACGAGCAAGGCGCTCTAGTTTGCGCCGCTTGTACCGCGATAGCTGTTGTTTCTCTTCGACTTCAACGACTCTTAGAACGTACGGAGAAACTGCAAGTGCAGATTTAGGTATCTCCGCGATGTGCGAACGAAACCTGATGTATTCCGTAAGACGTTTCCTCTTGAAAAGAAACGAGTCTCGTTGACGCTTTTTGCGCTCAAATTCTTGTTTGTAAAAATCTTCTAAATATTGAGTGTTTAATTTCTCTGTCTCTTCGGCTTCCTTCAGGCGCTCTTCTTGCGTCATTTCCTTATACTCCGGACGGTTCGTCTTGGCTATGCGCTTCATATTTTCCTTATGCCTTTCTTCAGATATTTTCAGCCGCTCGAGCACCTCCTGCTTGTTCTTAATAGTAGTGGCTCTTCCTGAAGACCTCCGCGTCTCTCCAAGCGACTTCAGCGTAGACACCCGTGGGTTTGTAGGTTTTGTTGCATATGCAACTTTGCGTACTACTGGGGCCACGTTGCGCTGCTTGCGGGCTTTGAGTCGTCGCTCTTTAGCTGCCTCCTTTTCTCGTCTTTGCAGCTCCTTTTCACCACTCTCGTCATCGCTCTGAGCACCATCTTCTGGGTCTGACTCTGAATCCGATATGTTTTCGTCGTCGTTCGGATCAGTGTCGCCAGGAGTATCCGTCTCTTCGGCCCCACCAGCGGCATTTGCGTCTTCATCTACATCATCCATGACCATATCTTCCTGTTCGCTTTCTCCTGCGCTTTCGCTCGACGATGACGACGGGAAATCATCGTCGTCTTCTATCTCCATGAATATCTCATCGTCGTCTAACGGGTCATGGGCATCGAGAAGCGTTCTCAGTCGATTGCCTGCAGTGGATCTCCTCTCGCGCCCGGAAACCAGCAATTGTACAACCGGCCGGTCGCTACCGCTATCGCTATCAGACATCAGTGGGGTCGCACTCACTCTTTTGGAGGTCCAACTGCCGCAAGTGTAAGTGGGAAAGTGTGAAAAAGACGAGGTGCACAAAATAGAGTTCAAATAGAACAATCGCATGCTACTCCACGCATACCCCGCTCTACGAAACGTACTCGCTACTCGTGGCCGCGTAGATGCAAACTTACTGCTATGCATATTAACATCTCTGCAATCTGTGCCGTCTAATTTCGTATAAACGCGTCCTACGCGTTTTTTGCACCTGGACAATACAAGATTCAGTGTTGAACTTTATTTCAGTTGAACGGGTTTTAATTGGTCAAAGTCTTTATCCTCTACGCGGGCTCCAATTTGCAGCCTACCCTTGTCAATTCCTCAGCCAGTTGAAGAAGAAAAACACCAAAAAGACTAGCATACCGAAGCATTACACCATATAAATTTAGTATAATTAATTCCTTTATAATTCTTTTTTTTGGCTTCCTCATAGATACCGCGCTGAAAGTATTACTCTCTGCTATTCCGGCTTCCTCTTGTCTTAAGATCTCATTAATCCCTTCCCTCTCCGCTTTTACACCATCTATTACTAGCCCTTCTCCGTACTAACTCCGCAGCTGTTCATTCCGTTTATAATGCTGAACGAAGTTAGAGTCGGTGATCATCATGATACTGTCCATTCTTTAGCCAGAAGCCATCTCCCAGGCTCAGCTGCCGCAGCAAGATCTCCAAGTATACATAGTCCCTCGGACTTCAACGACCCGTTAGCGTAAGTAATTCTTCATTCTTTTTTTTTCTCTCGGAGCAGGACCTGCACGATTGTACTGGTGATTGCTCCTAGTTCCCTGTTTTTCTCATTTTCCAGCTATTTTTTTTTTTTTTTTTTTTTTGAAAGAAAATGGCTCCTTTGCTATAATTTACTAACACCCAAAAGCAACACTGCTCTGTCGTCCGTTGTACCTAATGGAACAGGTCCCTTGTTCCCTAACGTCACCCAGTCCCCCTCCAGATGGAGAACAAACTCGGTCTCCTCTCAGCTCCTATCTTCGAAAGGCTTAACTAGCAGGTCAGAATCTCATCATTTTTCGTCCTTACTTTCCATTACAAACTCAGACGTTGCCTCTTCTGCATCTGCATTCAGTGATTCATCGCTTAATTCTCTTCAATCTGATTTCCCTGTGCACCCTGCTGTCAGACGTGCCCGTGCTGGAACCCTTCCCTCTCGTCTTCCTGCGCAACAGCTCACCTCTAATAACCAGCAGATTCCTCCTCGCTCTCCTTCCTCCTCCACTATTGTCCCTTCTGATTCTCCTCCAAGCAGACCATACCTTTCGACGAGACTATCTCAAAGCCAAATCGGTTTGCCTTCCTCAAGAGTAGCATCTGGTGCTTCTTCCCCTAATCATCATTTGCCTAAGTACTCGTCTGAACTTCGTACGAGAGCTATGTCCTCTTCTCCAAACAACTCCCCATTCAACTCGCCCCATCTCAATTCTAACCCTTGGGCAGATCAGAGAGAATCTCGTCCTCGCACTATATCTAGACTCTCCCAGGTTGACTCCGATTTGTCCGATTCAGTTCACTCGGCCTCGCTTTCCGGTGAGTCACGTTTATTTACCAATTCTCCAGGCCCAGATTACCAGTCAAGCTCTCATCGGGATTCTGACCAGAGCTTCTTCAAGTCTCCCCCCTCGTCTATGTTTGGTACTGCTCTAAACTACTCACCTCCGCGTCATTCTCTTTCCAATAACGATCTTTATTTCTCTTCCTACAACAGCAGGGAAAGATCTCACTCAGAGACGGTTCACACTTCTGACTACGACCAGCTCCGTATGCATATGGAAGCAAACAAAAAGGATATGTCATTCAGTTCTTTACTGGACAAAACCTTTCCAGTTCGCCCGAGATCTTATACCGATATGTTTGATAGGCAGCCTAGTCATCTTGCACTGGATTCCCATCAGTCTTTAGGATCTTCGTTGCTTAACCAACCAAGTCACTCTGCTCAAATGGAAAACATTCGCGAGGGTGATAGGCATGAATACTCTATACGAGATGAAACTATTGATGATCCAACTGCCAACTTCCATCAAGATACTCACTCTCTACAAGCTTCCAACTATTCAAACGCTGATAATATGACTCAATCTATGGAAAGACTTACATTGACTGCCTCTTATCATGACAATGCTATTCGTGAACCGTTCTCCGTGGTCCTAGGAGTGCCGGACTCTAGAATTTATTCTCAATACCCTTCTTCTTATCTACCCCCAGCACCAGGAAATGGCTTCATTGGCGATGATGTATTGTATTCTCAAAACGCCTACCATCGCTCGAATTATGGCTTATTTGAACCAATCGCTGACGATCAGGTTCAAACTGCTACAAGTTCCCTTTGGATTGGTAATATACCTGGAAATATAACGTCGTCTACTCTCTCCACGCTATTTGCTCCGTTTGGTGCTATTGAATCGGCTCGTGTTTTGTCGCACAAATCGTGTGGCTTCGTTAATTACGAACTATTGGACTCCGCTATTCAGGCTCGCTCTGCGATATTATCTGGTTATCAGGTTTTCCCTGGGAACCCTCCTCCTCGAGTAGGATTTGCTAAAGTAATGTGCAAAGGCCCGGGATATAGCCAGCCCGGTTATGCTGCTGATCCAGTCACTCCCCCTGTGGTCTCTGGCTTGGACACGTTTTCGTCATCCAATGCTAGCACATTAGCACCTGAGAGTGAATTCAATATGAGCGCTGCCCCTCCTTTCGCTGAAATAGCCGATTCAGTTAAGGCCTCTTGTAAATTACTTGGTGCCTCAGGAGTTTCTTATATGAACTGTTGCAAGTTGATCGATTCTGCATCAAACGAAACGGCCTATGAGTCTGATATCTCCAAGTCTATCCCGCCTGGTATGCCTCAAAGATTCGATGCAAACAAGCTTAAGGAATATCGCAAATCACTGGACCATGATAGCTCTGCCGCGGGTGTGAAGGCGGTATTTGACGAATGCTCCTCGGACTTGGCTCTTCTTGCTTGTGATCATGTTGGTAATATGATCGTGCAGAAACTGTATGAATGTGGCGACGCTCATTTACGAAGCACGATTTTACAAATGCTTCTTCCTTACCTCGCCTATATGGGTGTTCATAAAAATGGAACCTGGGCTGCTCAAAAGATTATCTCTTTGTCCTCTAACCCCACGGATCTGACTATGATATCTCAAGCCTTGAGACCTTACATTGTTCCGTTGCTACTTGACCAGTACGGGAACTATGTTATCCAAGGATGTTTGAGATTTGGATCGCCTTTTATTGATTTTACATCTGAGGCGATCATGTCGGAGTTTCTTGTGGTATGTCGAAGCAGATTCGGATCACGTGCGGTACGTGCCTGTCTAGAAAGCTCGTATATTTCGGAACCATTGGAAATAGCTATAGCGGCTACAATTGCAGAATACGTTTGTCCACTATCTGTTAATGCAAATGGGTCCTTGCTTCTGACTTGGTACGTTGAGACTTGTCAACTACCAAATAGATGTCTTCTTCTGGCAGAGAAAGCCCTTCCTGGACTGGTTTCGATTTGCTGCCACAGATTTGCACCGAATGCCATTCTCAAAGCCCTGCAATTTGCTAAAGAGCCGGAAGCCCGGTATATCTTTTTGAAGGCGCTGTTTGACAGCGAAAATACTAAGAATCTGGAGGAAATTCTATCAGATCCTGTTCACGGACCGGCGCTTATATACAAAGTGATTACTATGCCGGTGATTGATAGGAAGTCTCAAGTCGAAGCGTGCGAGGTTGTTCTCAGAGTCCTCAATAAAATGCGTGTACTCAGATCTGAGGCTTATCGAAAACTTGTGGACGAGCTGAACGCTTTAGGGAATTTTGGTTCACCTGTGTTCACTGCTTTGAACTGATCCATTTTCTTCTACTGATACAACCTCACAATTCATTTAATACATTATTTTTTATTTATCAACTAGAACACACCGGACTGTATGGTGTGTTACACTTGGCCCACGTCCCGCGTTAGCTAAAAGTAAGGTCGTCTTTAAATAATCACGCTTCTGTTGATTTATCTGCACTGTACTTTCCTTGGGTGCATGTGTATCCTGTTGGATATATAGCAAGGCAATTCAGCCCGTCACTTGACCGAGGATTAAACCGCTTGGATATACACCAGGGTTAAGCGCCAGATAATCAAAGCGCGGCTCGGGTCGCATAAAATGAGCAAATGTATCATCTATATAAAGGCACCTCACACCGACTTTGAAAGATAGGTATGTTCAGTAGTCATATTCAAAAGCATCGAGTGTAACTCATGGACCACCCAGTCCGCTTTAACTCTAACTCTAATTATTTTAGGAAAACATGCAAATAAGCTACTTGTAATTATTGCTAAATTATAGGTCACCTAAATCTTATTTTGATTATTTAATATACATATCAATATGATAAATTCTTGCATGTTGTATATTGTGATATATGGGTAAATTTTTTTTAAGGTTGGCGTACACAAAAGTGGCGAACTTGACACTAATAACCCTCAAAACGTTCGGACCCGTTCCATCAACTAACCGTTGATGAAACGTTATCTTAATTATTAGTATACATTCGTACAACCTTAAATCATCGGTTCGATCTAACTTAATGGCTAAATCGCAACGGCTATTTGCACTTTTTAAATCCTCTTTTCTTCTTCAGAGATGAAAACAATCACGCAAATCGAGACTTACCTGTGTGAGCCTCCGGTAGACACTACCACAGTATATGCTCGTTCTTTCTCCTCGACTAAGGGACTAGCTACGGTCTATGGTGATGACTGCCTAAGCACCACCACTCACGTAGATGGCTGGTATTGTTATGAGTGCCATCCTGTGGTTGTCACTTATGTACCGAAACCTCCACTTGTTAGCGATGACCACACATTTGTTTGGGGCTATTACGAACAAGTTGATGTTTCCATTTCTATAGACGCAACTGTTAGTGTCCAAGTGCCGATCGTCGTTACGATTCCTACTACTGTTCCTGCTGCTTCCACTACTGATAATGTTGCTCCAATATATCGATCCATTTTGCTTCCATCTAATGAGCCTGCATCTTTAGCGACGGGTACTGTGGCCCCTAGATTCCAGTCGTCTTTGCCTGCTTCTTCGTCTCTTTTCCTTGATTCATCTTCAGAGAGTTCGAGTGCAGCATCAGTAATGCCGCTCACTCAAATATCTAGCGAGTACGATTCGTCCTCGGTGTTACCTTCATCTGTTTTCCATTATTCGAACAACTCTTTCTCCACTTCTAGTATTTCTGCTAGTGTTAGCTCTAGCACGGTATCGAGTTTGGAATCAAGCTCCACACCTGAACCCAGCTCATCTGCTGAATCTAGTTCCTCTATCTACATTAGCTCGTCTGTTGACCCTAGTTCTCCTATTGACTCTATTTCATCTAACGAGCCTAGTTCCTCTATTGAGCCAAGTTCTTCTTTCGAGTCTGGCTCTTCTATCAAATCAAAGTCTAGGTCGATCACTCGTCCTTCATCAAGTACTGTTAGTGCGACTGACGTTAGTTCTTCTTTCGCAGCTTCGAGCTCGAGTGTCTACGGACCGTCTTCTTCTTCTTTATTCTATTCCCCTGTCCCCGAGACTACGTGCAGCTCACTAGACTACACTGAAAACATAGGTTTTTTAGCGGCTTATTACGCAACAAACTCGGAATGGGACGATACGTATTTCGCTAACGGAAAATACAGGGAATTAGGTACTGGTGCTTTTCAAAAGTTTCTTGACGTTTATTCCAATAAGCTGGAATTTCTCGGTATATTTCCACACTTTGGAGCTCAAATATATGAAACATTGGTCTATGTCAAAGTTGATGCGGAAATCAACACTATTACGGTGGTTAGCAGTAGCGAAACTACTTCGTTTATATCGCCACTACTATGTGTGGACATTTACCTATATCTAGGAGGTTCAGCTATGTCGTGCAAGAATATGAACAAAATAGGAGAAGGTGGTAGAAATGCGACGGCAAGTATGAGCTATTATAAATCTGGTTTACTGGGACCCCCTGAGACTTCAGCGCTCGATATCAATTTGGAAGCCGATGTATGGTATCCTTTACGTTTTGTGTCAGTGCAGTATTTGGGGAGTAGTGTTTTAACTGCTTCTGCTACTTCTGTAATTACTCTTACCTTTAATACCAGTATAAGTATTCAGGGGTCTCTTGCTGTTATACCGGTACCAAGAAAAGTTTAGTAATGGATATGTCTGTCACTCTTTGAACTTGCTACTGAATAATGTGGCTTCGTTCATATATTATTTTCAAATACATAACAAATATTATTAAGTATATGGTATACCGCATTTACTTGCAAATTCCTGATTGTTAAGCCCAAGTAAATTTGTTTATGGTAGGCAATTCAGCCCGTCACTTGACCTAGGATTAGACCGCTAGGGTCGTATAAGAGAATGACCTATACGAGCATGAGCAAATGTATCATCTATATAAAGGCACTTCACACTAACCTTGAAAGATAGCAATGTTTAGTAGTCATATTCATAAGCATCGAATGTAACTCATAGACCACCCAGTCTGCATATTACTGTAACTCTAAAATCTCACGAAAGCAGGCATATAAGCTTTTGCACAAAAAGATAATTACCTCTGTCAGTTTAAGGTTATTTAGGTTGTTCCAAATATAGACCAGAATGCTACGTTCTTGCTGAATTTCGTGAACTATAATATTCGTAAGCATCAAGTGTAACACATAGACCACACCTAGTCTGCACATTACTATAACTCTAAAATCTCATGAAAACAGGTAAATAAGCTATTTACGCAAACCAATATTTATGTATGTCATTCATTTTAAGGTGATTTTTGGTTATTTCCAAATATAGACCAGGATGCTACATTCTTACCGAATTCCGTGAACTATGTTATCTGTGTGTACTGTCGAAATTGCACTAAATCAGTGTGCTCTAAACGTTGACTGCGTACCAAAGTGGCGAACTCGATACTCAAGGAGTTCGCATGCGTTCCATCAACTATCCGTTAGGTAACGGTAAAACCGCATGCTAATATTTAATAAACATTAGAATGTTAAACTTTTGTGCAACCTTAATTCATCTATTCAATCTAATCGGATGGCTAATCTTAGAATATGTTGGATGTATATAGCAGGGGGCCCATTCGCGCTTTCTGAATCCTCTTTTCCTCTCCAGAGATGAAAACAATCACGCAAATTGAGACTTATCTGTGCGAGCCTCCGGTAGACACTGCCACAGTATATGCTCGCTCTTTCTCCTCGACTAAGGGACTAGCCACGGTTTATGGTGATGACTGCTTAAGCACCATCACTCACGTTGATGGCTGGTATTGTTATGAGTGCCATCCTACAGTTGTCACTTATGTACCGAAACCTCCACTTGTTAGCAATGACCACACATATGTTTGGGGCTATTACGAACAAGTTGATGTTTCCCTTTCTATAGACGCAACTGTCAGTATCCAAGTGCCGATCGTCATTACTATTCCTACTACCAATCCTGCTGCTTCCACTACTGATAATGTTGCTCCAATATTTCGTTCCACTTTGCTTTCGTCTAATCAGCCTGAACCTTTAACGACGGGCACTATTGCTCCTTTATTCGAGTCTTCTTCCTCTGCTTCTTCGTCTCTTTCTTATGATTCATCTTCAAAGAGTTCTAATACAGCATCAGTAATGCCGTTCACTCAGATATCTAGTAACGACGACCCATCCTCGGTATTACCTTCATCTACGTTTCAGTACTCCTACAGCTCTTTCTCATCCTCTAGTATATCTGCTAGTGCTAGCTCTAGCACTGCGTCAAGCTTGGAATCAAACTCCTCACCTGAATCTAGTTCGTCCCTGGACCTTATTTCATCTGTTGAATCTAGCTCATCTATTGAGCCTAGTTCATCACTTGATCCTAGCTCTTTTGTCATATCAAGTTCATTTATCGGCCCTAGTTCTTCTGTTGAGCCTAGCTCATCTATTGAGCCCAGTTCATCTAGCGAGCCCAGTTCATCTATCGGCTCTAGCTCATCTAGCGAGTCTACCTCATCTATCGAGTCTACCTCATCTATCGAGTCTACCTCATCTATCGAGTCTACCTCATCTATCGAGTCTACCTCATCTATCGAGTCTACCTCATCTATCGAGTCTACCTCATCTATCGAGTCTACCTCATCTATCGAGTCTACCTCATCTATCGAGTCTACCTCATCTAGCGAGCCCAGTTCATCTATCGGCCCTAGCTCATCTAGCGAGTCTACCTCATCTATCGAGTCTACCTCATCTAGCGAGTCTAGCTCATCTATTAAACCTAGTTCATCTAGCGAGTCTAGCTCATCTATTGAACCTAGTTCATCTAGCGAGTCTAGCTCATCTATTGAACCTAGTTCATCTATTGAGTCTAGCTCATCTATCGGCCCTAGCTCATCTAGCGAGTCTAGCTCATCTATCGAGTCTAGCTCATCTATTTCTTCTGTTGAGCCGAGCTCATCTATCGAGTCTAGCTCATCTATCGAGCCTAGCCCTTCTGTCCATTCAAGTTCCAGCTCGATCGCCCATCCTTCATCAAGTACTGTTAGTACGAGTGTTCCCGAGAGCACGTGCAGCTCAGTGGACTACACTGAAGGCGTGGGTTTTTTGGCCAATTATTCCCCAACAGATACGGAATGGGATGATACATATTTTGCTAACGGAGAATACAGGGAATTAGGTTTTACTAAGGAGAATCTTAACGTTGCTTCCGATTTGCTGTATTATTCCGCTGTAGCTCCTCCACCCTTTGGAGCTACAATATATGAAACTTTGGTCTATGTCAAAATTGGTGCGGAGAGCCACGGTATTACGGTGAAAAGCGAGGCAGGTGCTGCGAGTGTAGCGACTATAACCATCAATAGTTATCTATACATAGGAGGTTCAGCTATGCCGTGCAATAATATGAACGAAATAGGAGAAGGTGGTAGAAATACGACCGCAACTATGAGTTATACTACTAGCCTCTTCTCTCGCACTTCCCAGACCTCAACACTTGTTATTCATCTGGAAGCTGACGTATGGTATCCTTTTCGTTATGTCTCAGTTCAGTATGGAGGCCGTTCATCTACTACTACTACTCTGAACTTTGATACCAGTTTTATTGTTAAGGGGTCTTCTGATCTTACACCGGTACCAAAACATAATTAGTGATTGAGAGGTCTGTTACCATGTGAACTTGCTACTGAAGACTGTGACTTCGTTTATGTTTTATTTTCAAATACATAATAATATGTATATTATACCGCATGTGATTGCAAATTAACTAAGTTTTTTAGCCTTGTTTATGGCAAGGCTATTCAACCCGATCACTTGACCGAGAATTAGAATGCTTGGATAAGCACCCGGGCTAGGTTCCAGGCCATCAGAGCACCGCTAAAGTCGCATAAGAAATTAAAATATACGGGCATGAGCAAATGTATCATCTATATAAAGGCACTTCACACTGACCTTGAAAGATAGTTATGTTCAATATTCATATTCATAAGCATCGAGTGTAACTCATAGACCACCTAGTCGGCACTTTACCATAACTGTAAATTCTCATGAAAACAGGCAAATAAGCTTTTTGCACAAATTGCTAATTATGTCTGCCACTTGAAAGTTACTTCTGGTTGTTCTAAATATAGACCAGAATGCTACATTCTTGCCAACCTTGAAAACACATATATTCCGTGCTATTTTGACAGTACACGCAGATTTAACGTAGTCCACAACATGTAACGCGCCAAAAGTGACGAACTCGACTCTAACAGCTCTCAAGATGCTCGTGTCCGTTCCATTGACTAACCGTTAGGTAACGTTAAACCGCGTGTTAGTTTTAGTATACATTCGTGCAACTTTAATTTATTTAATTCATTTATTCGAACTAAACTGGTGGCTAATTTGCAGGGGCTTTTTGCACTTTTTAAAGCCTTTCTGGATCCTCTTTTCCTCTCCAGAGATGAAAACAATCACGCAAATCGAGACTTACCTGTGTGAGCCTCCGGTAGACACTACCACAGTATATGCTCGTTCTTTCTCCTCGACTAAGGGACTAGCTACGGTCTATGGTGATGACTGCCTAAGCACTATCACTCACGTAGATGGCTGGCATTGTTATGAGTGCCATCCTGTGGTAGTCACTTATGTACCGAAACCTCCACTTGTTAGCAATGACCACACATTTGTTTGGGGCTATTACGAACAAGTTGATGTTTCCAT